>CM076575.1:2031791316-2032391316 GCA_034641835.2 Pinus albicaulis | reverse complement strand
ATATTGAAACCAGAGATATCCTTATTATATCCTTCAGCTACATACATAAACAATACCCTTCAGTTGCCATCCGAAAACTGTATCCTTCAGTCTCGTCTTACTTCAGATAAATCCGCATTCAATTAGCCCTTTGATCTGCTCTTTTAAATGTTTTCCAGCCTCTGATCAATCCACAATGATTGATCCTCTTTACACGCTGTCCATCCGAAAATTCTATTCTTCCTTCAATGCTGTCCACCTCAAACTTGACCGCAATTCTTATTCCTCAAACTTCACTGAACTTTGTCCTTAAATCTGCATCTTTTGACTGCAGTAATACCTCAGACAGATCCGCATTTTTCTATATTTTTCTGCGAAGGCTATAGGGGTATTTATAGTTGTTTTCCCCTGTATATAAGTCGACCTTACTAAGTGAACCGGTGTGACTATTTAGGAGATGACATGACTGTTTAGGAGGCCAACTTCTCCAGCTGTTTGAAGGGAAGGCTAACTTGACACATTATTTAGGCTTGTCTATCAGCGTTGTATGAGGGCTAAATAATAGCCATTCTTCCACGGTTTCTGGACTTGGTCTTGGAGCATTTTATTATCTTTGTCTCCTTTTCATAATCATGAAGACCGACCTAGTTACATTTTACAATAGGTCATGCAATGGTACATTCCCATCATCCTCCACATGATGCATTGAAATAACAGGAAATTGAAACATGTGCATACCTTGGTACAACTTGGGAACATCTTGTACTGCTACAAGGGTTCCTCCTTTCGGTGTGATGGCTTCTCCAACTATTGATGATGATGGCTGCTCTTTTATGTCTTCATCAGCGCTGGTGCAGGTCTCTTCTTCTTCATGCATCTCCAGAATGGTGCATGGGACTCTAGATATCAAGAGATCAAGATCACTTTGCAACGGTGCAAGTGGTCTTCCTCCTGAAATAAGTGCTCCTGTAGTAAGTGTTTGTGAAGGCTTCTTTCCTTCTCATTTCTTCTTGTCAAACTTCTTGATCAACCTTTGAGTAAAATCTGCATATGCAGTCACTCTGGCATGACTCAAATGGGTGAACCACCAATTGTGTGCTTCACCCTGAAGGTGCAACGCTGCAATCTCAACAACTTTTTTCTCTACTACTAGATGTAGCAGAAAAAATGCATCCAACTTCTTTCCCCAAGCCCTCACTGTGCATGAGGATGACCCATCAAAAGTAAACAATAGAAATCTATTGCCTTTGATTCTTCTATTGCTGCAAGGTCTCTTTTCTTCTTTGAGCTGAATGAACTGTGGAAGAGTTAGATTCTTCTTGATAGCTCTAGGTTGAGACTTATATTCTGCAAGATATTTACTTAGAATCTCATGATCAAAGTTTCCTCCATCTCTATGCCTCTTGTTTTCAAAGAAAAAGGGCATAGTTGGTTTCTTTGGAGCTTTATGCAATACTAGATCTTCTTTTTGCTGATAGGAAGTACATGGACCTTCCTCATCTTGAAACCCTAATGTGGTTTCACTTTTTTTCTCATTTCTTCTTTGCTTGACCTCCTTGGTGAGGTCTTTCTTAGATTTGAAAAGGGATGAGATGAAACTCATTCCTCCCATCATTTTGATCTCTTCTTCTTCTATAGCATCTTGGCTTGAAACTCACACACTGAGCCAAAGATCATGCTCTGATACCACTGCAATATCTCCAAATGGGAAAACTCAACAATACATGCCAAAATAACACATTTTTTCAGTAATGTATGCAATGGAAGTTAAATGCAGCTCATGGATCCATTATATCTGATATTATAGTAACTAAATCTGAAAGGAAATTAGAAATAAATCACTATTGCATAGTTAAACAGGTCTCCCATGCCATAAATAGCCCAAAATCATGCAAAAATAGGGACTGCAACCATGTAAGAACGCTGGAATACCATGACAACATTATTTTATTACCTCTGCAATAGCAGTAGGTTGTACATCAGATCTAGAGCAAGTATGTGGACAAAAAGTTAGATCTATAGCAGATCCATGCACTATACAAGCTCTTTTATCAATCCCCCTTGGGGTTTTCAGCAAAACACCATGTACAAAGTGTAGATCGGAGTTGTAAGACTGCAGATCTATGGAAATATTCAGATCTAGAAAGTGGATCTGATTTGATATAAGCAATAAATTGATCTCCTCCAACAGATCTCCAAAGTGAAGGGTGGATCCCCAACACTCAGAAAATCAGCGCTCCAAATGGCGCACTGAATCACCTTGCAACAACTCGTTCAGAAATTACGCAGATCTAGATCTCTTCTGCGCTGTAGGGGTCAAAATATAGTTGGCCTGTAGCCAAGATATGCAAATATAGCTCAATACCTTCAATACTGTCCTCCCAATGGATTAGAACCCTTCTCCACTGAAAATAAGTATTGAGATGGCCTAGATCTGAAGATCTAGCCTCCACTTGCTGCAGCGTACTGAAATAGTCAAACCCTCAACAGGATCTGCGCTGTCAAAGGAAGATGAAGCTTGACCTCAAGCCAGATAGTGGACAATATGGTGCAAGTCTCCTCCAAGAGCTCCTCAAGGAAAGAGAAGGAATTCCTAAACAGGAAGACCTTGTGCTAAACAACACTCTATCAAAGCTAAACAGCCAGATAAAGAAATATGTCTAAACAGACCATATAGTCATAGAATCATAATCATAAGCTAACCCCATATGGATGCCATCCTCCTCCTTATAAACAATGTGAGCCTTCTCACCTTTGATCCCACTCAGTAGGGTTTCCATCTTCATGCAATGAATGTCCCTCCAAAACTGCGCTGTCCCATCATCAATACCACTCCATAACAGCGCTGATGGATTTGGTCAATCTTGACTGGATCTCCATGCAATGTCTTCTTCCACACTCAAGGTGGCGTTATTCCAACTATCTAAACAGATTCATATTTCCACTAAGTGATCTTCATTAATGTTCTACATCCTCCATACTAGCTTAGTTGACTTTGTCAAACTTGAATTTTTCCACATGCATTAAGCCTTGTTCACACATGAAGGTGTTTTTATCCAGTTGTGAATATGATCCTTTCCCCATTAAGAGGGTTTTTATTGCTGCTAGAAAGATTTATGGGTCTCCCTACCCATTTATTCATCTAACTATGTGTTTGGAGCAAAATTAATATTCGTATTAGCTGCATGCTAATGTAGGAATATTACAGTCCTTATAAGGATTAACATCTGCTTATAATTCTTCCTGGTTCACCATCTTGCCTTTTTTCCTCGCGAACCCCACTCTTGACTCTTCTTTTTTCACCTTTTTTTTTTTAATTTAAATTATATATTTATTATATATATATATATATATATATATAATTCAACTAATATACATAATTAACTATTTAATTATATAATCAATTAATAGAATTAATATGAGCCCACATTATATATTTGATGACAATTTGAAAGTTTGTCAGTAAGGTTGAATAGTCAACAAGAAAAAAGTCACGACAGACGACGATGATCAATTGATTGGCAACATGGTTGAGAAAACACACGAGGTCAGGACAAACAACGACGATGACAGGGTTTGTTGAGGCAGAAGGGAGATGACGTAGGGTGTGGACGTATGGACACCATTTTGAGCACGACGGTGTGGAGCATAGCAGCTAATAGTACGCAATGGTCGGAGATGAGCACAATCAGTAGGTTGAGGGAACAAGGCAACACAAGGATGGTGAACGCGATGATGGAGACACAACGAACTGAAACACAAGCGGAATAGATGCAATACAGGTCGAGAAGATTGATGGCTCTGATACCACTGTAGTGACACTAGACATGAAAACTTAAATTCACTTGCAGAACACAAGAATGTAATAAATGTTTTTTTATTAAATGAATACTGAAGGATGATACAATTCCTTCGTGGTGGTGTGCCTATATAGGCATTGGCTGGTGAACGAACACCTTGTTTGACTACAACCCTTCATAGTTAACTTATAGTTAGTAATTAAATAAATAAATAAATAATTGAATTAATTAATTATTTATTATTTATTATTTAATTATTATTTTTTATGATTTTCTTAATTCATAATAGTATTATTATAGGTTGTAGAATAATTAACCAAAATTAACACTTATAAAAATACCAGATATAGAAAAAATCCAGACATGGTAGAAAAGGCCTAAGAGCCTCACTGCACTCTCATATTCTCATTATTAAAATAATGTTTATGATACATATAAATACACGAGGAGGTTTGTCTCAAGATAGTGTCTCTATCTTGGACTCTTTGGTTGAGAAAATATCTCAACAAACACTAATCTAGGAGCCTAACTAGTTGGCGAGAATCTCTCAACCAACTAGACCTAAACTGACTCCTAACTATTACGAACAAACCCAATCTAGAATGGTAGAATTAAATTCCAGCTTTCATGATAATAATTAATTTAATAATTTTGGACTTCGAATTTTTTTACTCAAATGAGAGTGAGGCTAACATTCCCCCCCCTCAATCATAAGTCCAAAATAATAACTAGGAACCATCTTCCAAGTTCTCATGCTAAAACTGTTGATCCTAAAAAAGAACTGCCTGAAAAACCGCCAAAGCTGGATGCTGAAAAAATTTCAATCTGAAGAGATCATGAGTCAGCTGCAAGTCTGATTCATCTCTGAATTTTGCTTGACAAATCCATCACATGCCAAGCTGCAAAAGGATCCATCTGTCCTTTTCTTGCAATCAGCATCCTTTGTCTACTGTCAAAATTTGATGATGCCCGTTGGCGAATTTGCTTGTCCAATATTGATGATGCCCATTGGCAAATTTGCTTGTCCACTAACAAAATATTGAGAACGCCCACTGGCGAATTTGCTGATGATGATTGCTTACTGGCTGATGATGTCAAAAATTGCTCACTGCTATTGTCGAAAACTGCTCACTGCTGTTGTAAAAAACTGCTCACTACTGTTGTCGAAAACTGCTCACTGTTGCTTTTGTTGTTGACCGCCCATTGGGGAATTTGTTGATGCTCACTAGCTACTTTTGATCATGTTGTCGAAACTTTCAATCTGATAACCACCTTCAATTTCATTATCATTTCCCCCCTTTGTCAATTGAAAGGAGAGAATCATCGTTAGTTCATTTCGGAACTCCCCCCCTTCAGGTGTAGGAGAGTTTCACCATCTTCATTGTACTGGAAAAGTTGTCTTCATGTGAGATTGAATCCGTCGATAACACATAGACAATTGTTTGACTATAGATGACCACTTCCAAGGATCAATCCATGCATAATTGATCTTCACTCTGGGTGGTTGATTTCGCTTACTACATCTTTCCGATGAATGATTTTTCTGGCCACAATGGTGTCAAGGATGGAGGTCAAAACATGTACTCTCCATATGGCCATTTCGCTTACAATAGTTACACTTATTATGAGCATTGTCTAGAAAGATTGCACTTACAAACTGCACTGTTTTTGAGTAATTTGGAACATACAAACTGTTGTCTTTGTTGTAACCTAGGCCATGTCGATCTTTGTTGAAGGAGATTTCTTCCCAAGGTCTGATCACTTTCTTGGAAAGACTATCCTGCTGTTGTTCTTCATACTTGCTATTGCTGCTAACATTCTGTCCTTGATTTATTAAATCTTTTGAATCACATTGGGCATCAATCATTAACAGTTCATCGGTTTGCAATGCTGCATCAAACTGATCAATTTGAATTTTGGTACTACTCGTTGCAACATTAAGTAGTTCAACTGGTTGGATAAGATCACTTGTGTCGCAACTGACATCAACTTGGTGGATTAGATCAAATGTATCAAAAATTTCATCAACTTGCTAGATGAGGTCTTCAATGTGACAACTTGCATCTAACTTCTCAGTGGATTTGGTATCTAGTAAATCTTGCTTTTCACTTAACTTAATTTGGAGTGCACTAATGAGTTAAAGAAACATTAATAAAATTATCAGAGACATAAACAAATCAGACATGACGGAAAAGGCCTGAGAGCCTCACTGTATTCCTCTCTCTTTATTATTCAAATAATTTTAATGATACACATATAAATACATGAGGAGGTTTGTCCCAAGATAGTGCGTCTATCTTGGACTCTTTGGTTGAGCAAAGATCTCAACAAAACACTAATTTATGAGCATAACTAGTTGGAGAGAATCTCTCAACCAACTAGACCTAAACTGACTCGTAACTATGAGCAACAAACCCAATCTAGAAAGGTAGAATTAAATCCCAACTTTCATGATAATAATTAATTTAATAATTTTGGACTTAGAATTGTTTTACTCACATGAGAGTGAGGCTAACATAGGTATGGTTGATTTTTATATTCTAGATATTAGAAACCTACATTGGAGGCCAATGTATATGCAAATAAAGCAGTGCAATGTCAAATTCTCCATATTTTGGTCCAATTCCATCAAATGCTCCTTCATCGTGTTACACTCCTTTTGACCCCATAGGGGTTCCAAGTTCAGTTATGGCCTCTATCACTTGTTTCATTGGATTACATTTTGGCCATGTTTTGGTCCATTTTATGGGTCCCAGAGAAAGAACGTTACAATGCACTATTCTTTCCTTAGGCCATGTAATGATGGATGCTTTCTAGATGTAATCGGAATGCATCTAAACAAGGCTCTCTATACAATCAATTATATGTGTGTGACATTAGGCACATCATGCCTTCTCTTTGTTGAACTATATAGGTGAAAGTAAATGCTACTTGCAAGTTGCGTGAGATGAAGTGAGTGAAGAATTTTTTGGAAAATCACTGTAACACACTGTTGGCAGAAGTTTTGTCACTAGATAATGATAGTCCCGAGGAATTTATTTACGGTTAGAACATAATCCTATGGACGAGATCCAAGGTACTAAGGTACATAGCTCCAATTGGGGACATGTTACACAACATTGTGTTGGGTAACTTCAAAAGAGTCTGTTATGAATATAATAAATAATTAATAATAAATAAACAATAAATACCTTAAAAAATAACAATTAATTATGAAATGTCAATAGTCATGACTATTCAACTCTGATAACTAGTCAATGCTTATTTAGGTACACTGTCATGAGAGAATGTAATCATCATTCTCATTCATATATATATATACGAGTCATGAGCATTGAATAGTCATGATTTTGGTGTTTCAGAATTACTATTACAGGTATACACAATTTATTATTTAAGAAGAGTATATATATATATATATATATATATATATATATATATATATATATAATTGATGAATGTATATGATGATTGCATTTTCTTGTGATGGTGTACCTAAGTAAGCGTTGACTAGTCAAGAGAGAGTTGAATATTCATGACTATTGACCTTTCATAATTAATTATTATTTGTTAATATATATATATATATATATATATATATATATATATATATATATAATTGATGAATGAATACGATGATTACATTCTCTTGTGACGATGTACCTAAGTAGGCATTGACTAGTCAAGAAGGTTGAATTTTCATGACTATTGACCTTTAATAATTAATTATTATTTGTTAACATATGTATTGTTTATTTAATATCTATTATATTCATAACATTGCCACCTCCTTAGAAATGATTTGTTCTCAAAGTAGGGATAATGATGGGTATTATTGTTGAAACTTTTCTGTTTCCCATGAAGAATTTTTTTCTGGAAGTATTTTCCATTTAATGAGATATTCTTTAAACGTAATACTTTTTTCTTGCTAGCAAGAATGCCTTCTGGTTCTAAAATGATTCTTCTTTCGTCATCAACTTCGAGTATTTTAGTTTGATCTAACTGATTTCGTCCAAACATTTTTTTAAGACATGACACATGGAACACATTATAGATCCGACAATTATTAGGTAATTTTAACCCATAAGCCACTTCACTGTTTTTTATTATTATTTGAAAAGGTCCATAAAGTTTTGGAGGCAACTTGTTCTTTCCTTGGTGCTTAAAAGATAATTGTTTGTAGGGTTGAAGCCTTACAAATACCCAATTTATTAATTTTTCATAGAGCAACATTGTTCTTTGCTTTGATAGTTACATTTCTTCAATAATATGTTAAGTTCACCCCAAATCATTTTATCATTATACTGATCTACATTAGTAACCATCGGAATATGAAACTATGCAGAAAGAACAACACCATCATCATCTAAGCAACGAAATATAAAAGATCAAAGGAAGAGAAGCATGAACACATAGAGACACCAGGATTGGTCTGAGACCAGGGCAAAACCCACTACTGGGAAAACCGTTGCAAATTATTCTTCTAGATCGTCATCAAATGATTCAGTAACAAGAGTACAGTGATCCCTAGATCCGAATCTACATGATGCAGGAAAACAACTAACACATGCATAATGTGACCTTACACATATCTCTGATGAAGGAACTTGATTATGAGAAATGAGATGCACTGACACTGGCTGAAGCACACTGATGAATACTGTTGATACAGAGAGAAGACTATAGATACATCTTGCAACAAAAATACATAGAGTAGATCTACAGATTTGTAGATCTACAACCTCAAGAGCACGGATCTAAAAGATCATCAAGTGATCTCAACTACTAAGTCCTAGATTTGAGTGCCAGACGCTATCAATGGTTGTTCTGAAGTGACTGTGACTGCGTGATAGATGAATGATGAAGCTGCGCAGGAAACTGACTGTGAACCAAATCAGATCTGCCCAGTAAATCTCTTAACCATGGCCTTAAGACTGTTTTCTCGTGGCTAAAGCACCCATAACCTTGACCTCAGCGTTTTGTGCCCATAGCTGAAGCTACTAGAATCCCGACCTCAACGTTTTGTGCCTGTAGCTGAAGCAACCATAACCCCGACCTCAGCATTCTATGCCCACGGTTATGGCCCAGAACACCCAAATTAGATGCGAGACCCTGCCTGTGATCCCAGTCTCTTTGTGTGAGTTCCTTCTGACGTACTTGTGCGAGCCAAAACAAAAAATACGAACGAAAGACCAAAATAGCGTGAAGACGATCTTATGAGCGAATGTGTGTAAATGAACTTGGGGTCACTTCTATTTATAACTTTATGAGGGACCGCTTGGGGCTTTGACCGAATCCACATGCAGTTAGGCCGACCCATAAAATAATAAAATAATTCATAATTTAACTTCTGCTTAATTGATTGGGGGATCTATTGGTTGATTTTGGTCCTCTCGAAAAGAGGAATCTAATGCAATTATAATCTCAACCATATGAGCTGTCCATAGTGGAATTTGACCGCAGCTGCATAATTTTAACACTCCCTCTCAAACAGGGAGAATTCCATCTGCCAATATCTGTTCATCGATCAATATGCCATTCTTTTATCTTCATGCATCATCATGTCTCATCACTGACCATCTTTGTCATGTAGTCGTCATGTTGTGAACCTTTTTCATTACAAATCATCAATATATTATTCTTGCTTATTTCTGCTTATTTCTTAATTGTTCTTGCTTGTATGCTGAACATTCTCGGATCTAGAAGAAGAATTTGTCATCGGAGGGGAGCTTAGGCTACCACCCTTCATCCATTAGGCTATCATCTTGGAATCTCTTCCAGCGGGCTACTATTCGGAGTATCATCATCAATCATCATCGGAGAGCATATCATTAGGGAGCACGTCTCGACCTGTAATCGCATTGGGGAGTGCATCTTTACACGGAATATCATGAGGGAGCTATACCTCTCCAACCCCATATCTAGCAATAGGATATCCATCCATGCAGGGGAGCCTATCTCGACCCTGGTATCACATCGGGGAGCTCACTCTCAACCCGGAACCGTATAAGGTTATCTCAACCCATCTTATTGCCTACTGATCTTCCCATCGATGACCCTAAATAGTCATGTGGTAGAACACCTGCATCATAATCGCCTTGGGTTGTACACCCCAAGTACACTCTCAACTCCTTGCCCAAACGAGGAGCGGTGATCCAGTAGGATCTTGCATTAGTTCAGTGAAGATTAGTTTGGTCTTCAGTTCTTCAGTTTCTCCTGTTTTTTTGATGAGAAGACTTCATTGGTTTGAATTTGGTGCATGGTACAAGTGCTTTCATGGCTAGGGCAAATTGTAATGATGTGGTTAAGCGGTGAATTATATGGTGTAAACCCTATGGTTCATAAGTTCTGAGCCTAAATGGTGAAGTCTAAGCCTAGTGCAAAAGACATGTAACTATGTAATGGTCCTAAAGTCCTAAACCTAAGTTCTTAAGACCTTTCGGAAATGTCATAAACTATGTTAAAACCTAAGTGATAAGCCTCGCGAACTATGTTATAAACTATGTAATAAAGCCATATATTAAAAACAGTCTAAACCGCGTTGGAGATGAAATACATGTGAACAGTTACGTTTACCGCGCATTTTGGAGGAAGACCTCCGGGAAGACTGCCAGGAGTGATTGCGTTGTCACATGACTGTGGGAACAACTCTTAACCGTTGGAACAAAGCCGCAATGTGGCAGTCAACCACCAGACCGCCAGGACAGCGTCAGCCTGTCACATGGAGCTGTCAGCGGACCTCTGCCGATAGCCATATCGTCGGGGCTAATTATATACCAAAGTTTAAATTTGGGTTTTAATTGATATTTGCGCTATGTTTATTTTTAACACCATGTAACCTAATCTCCGAAGGTGTCACATTCCTACATGACCGAGAGTTATCACATTGAATTGCATTCAACCAATTTGCCATATTTGGCCCAAGGAGGTTGAGAATGAACCTGACCTGCAACTATTTAACCTTAGGCATTGAACCATGATGAGGAATAGAGCGTTTTTGGAGATTTGCATTCAGATTTTGGAAGAGAGACAGTTTTTTTTTCAGTGTATTTTGGTCGTCCGGAGGCAGAATTGGGAACAGAGATAGGCATTGGAAAGCTAGGAGAGAGGGCTTTCTGTTGACAGTGACCAGAGGTGCCTGCGAGCACGTTCAGTTTGGTGTTTTTATGTGTAAAGACTTCCTTGGATCAATCCTTAATAAAATAGACGCCCTTCTTGAAAGCAGACTCGGAGACATAGTCCACCAGGGACGAACTCCGTAATCAATGTTTGTTGTCTTCTATCTCTGTTTTTTGCTGTATATCCATGTTTAATATGCTTCTTAAGTTCTGGATTAAGTTGTAAAATTATTTGTTTTCCTTCAGTCTTCCACACTAATCGATCGAGTTAATAATCAATTCAGTGTTGGCAAATATTCAATTCTACTTCAGCATTATTTCAAATCTATTTTAGATCCTATATTTTGGTATCAGAGAAAATTCATGTTTAACATGCTTCTTAAGTTTTGGATTAAGTTGTAAAATTATTTGTTTTCCTTTAGTCTTCCACACTAACCGTTCGAGTTAACAATCAATTCATTGTTGGCAAATATTCAATTCTGCTTCAGCATTATTTCAGATCTATTTCAGATCATATATTTTGGCTAGAGCACATCCGATGCTACCCCAACACTAAAAAAAACTCAACATATACTTCAATGATTGAGTTTAAATCTTTAATCAATGACTAAGATTAACTTGGCTTGATCTCAGTGTTTTCTAGAAGATTCACACTCTGTTTTAATTAATATCCTTTAATCATTTTAATTTCCTAAGTTTAGACTTAGGGTCTCATTAAAAATAATTAATTATTTCCATAAAACATAATCTGAGTGGAATTTTACAAAATCGATTTTGGGTTCTTTGGAATACATGTGCCTAAGCCTCCCTGCAAATTTTGAGACTTAGAGCACATCCGATGCTACTAGAAATCAACACTCCCTCTTAGCGAGGAATGTGCTCTAGCAATACATCCAGCTGAAGTACTGTTTTGATTCTACAACATATCCCTCTGCGTTGCGTATGTCTGACATTATTGCCCATGAACGTTGTGCTGCTGCATCCGTGCTGCTGTTGACTCTGCGTATTGCTGCTAACTTCAACTGCACTGCAACTTTGTTGCTTACTGCAACATAAAAACATCCAAAATCTGAACTAAGTGTTCAGTAGGATGCATCTTGTACTGAATATTTGACTGTTGCTAGTCTTTGCGTTGTCCCTTTGAAGCTCTTCGCTGCTACTGACTCTGCGTTGTGCCTTTCGGCACTGTTGTCAGCCCTGCTCTGCACTGCTTAGTCTCTGGCGCTCTCTAGCCACTGCGCTGTCACTTTTGCACTCCTCTGCACAAACTGAAACTTGTCCATCCTGCTACTTCTGATTTTGGGCTCCCGTAGCAAGGTGATGATCCGAGAGGTGGACTCCTCAAGGATATTGCCCAATCTACAGTTTCGTTGAACTACAGCTCCAGATCACCCCAACACTCCCCTAGCGATATATGGGCAATCATGGTGAATTCCTCCTCCTTGATCCTCGCAGCTACAGCCTGTGGATCATGCTTCTCATCTTTGTCCTTTTTCTTGAGAGCATACTGTGTGGCGTAATGTCCCATCTCGCACACTAGAAGCACTTAATATTTGAGACGTCCTTCTTTTGTCTCTGTTGCTCCTGCTTCCTCTTTGTTGTAAGGGTTGCATTCTCCTCCTCCTCCTTGGGCTTTGTCCCACTACTGCTGCTGCCATCAAGTTTGCACTTGAGTAGATCTCTTCTCATCTCTTCTTGCTGAAGAGCTAGCCACATTCCTTCCCAGTTTGACAATTTCTCTTTGCCCTGGATTCTCTAGACAAAGACTTGATAGTCTTAAGACACAGAATACAAGGCAAGTGTGACCATCTCTGTGGCTCAAGGACCTGCTCCCACAGGTGCCAGCTGATCTCAGACCTCCTGTAGTTTTGCAAGGAATGGATCAACGCGTTCTCCTTTCTGCATCATGGTATTCCTCTTTTCTTCCAAGAACATCTTCCGCTGCTCGGAAGACCCTTGATATAGCGTGGCCAATGCGTCCCACATTTCCTTGGTTGTTCCTTTGCCAGAAATGTGTGAAACAATATGATCCTTCACCCTGTGAAGGATCAACCATTTGGATTTTGCCATGTTCTTCTTGAAGGCTCTCAATGGTGCGACATTTACTGGTTCAGCGAATGTACTGTCGATAAAGGTCTTGAGGTCATGTTCATCTAGAAGGAAGGAGATCCTTTCCTTCCAAATTATATAGTTGGAGGCACCCTCCAACCGGTCTTGGTCACACAACCCACTGGTTGCCATCTCACCTAATCACTGTCGAACTGTTGCCTCTAACCCTCTGCGCAGCTGGCTCTACGCACTCCCTGTTGGAGTAAGCCAAATAAGTCATGAACTCGCTGCTTCTTCGTGGGAAATCAGAGTTTCTTGGGCAAGAAAGTCTTTGAGGTTAGAATTCTCCAAAATGTCTTCTACTACTCTCTTCTGACGCTTTTTGCACCAAAAACTGCTGCTACAAGAAAACAGTGTCCCACCAGCTTGCTGATTTGTGCTAAATCTGTTACACTGCTCCCTCTGCCTCTGACAAAGTTCAAACTGGAAAATCCTACCTCTTTGTTGGCTCACTTAGAGAGAGATTTCCTTGCAGATCTAGTCTTCCTGGCTTGGACTGCGGAATCACTGGGGAAATCGATCTATTCCTTACGTAGCTCTTTGATCTCCGACTTCTTCTTCAATTCTTGATCCTTCTGGTCTACTCTCTTTCTCCTCCTGCACTGCTAAACAATCTCTTATACCATGTGAAAATTCCGCTACTTGGAATCCTACTGAGCAACTATTGAGAATTCTTCTACTTGTTAGTGACTTGAACAAGTTATTTACTATTTTCTATAGTAAATATTGAAACCCACACATGTAGAAATTTCTATTTCCCACCCTGGTTTGTAGTTTCTCCTTATTTCTCCATATAGTTAAATGCCCATTCCCATAGCCATACATTCAACAAGCTGAAAAAATAAATATTTTCGGAAAACACAAACTCTGGAAATTTTCAAATGCTGGAAATTGCAAAAATAAAACTCCGCAAAATAAATCAGCCACACAGAAAATAGACACGCTGATTTTTGGTCAATGTGACTTTGGAAAAATCCCCTACTACTCTTGGGGAAAACTAGTTCGAACGCTCTTCTTATTTCTGGAAAATGCTTTTACAGTGAGAGAGAAATACTCAGAAAATTTCGGCAACTAATAAATACAACTTATCTTGTTTTCCGTGCTTAACCACCGCCTAGAAAAACGTGTACATAGCAAAAACAGAAACATCAATAAATGTTGTACAACCTCCTCGATTTTCGTGCCCAGAATTTACAGAATTAAATGCTGCTATACGGACTGCCTCGAAAACTGTGCAAAAAACGATAAATACTACTGTATGGATTTCTCGATTTTCGTGCAAAAAAACAACAAAGCTGCTGTATGATTTTCTACCTCGATTTTCCTGCACAAATCTGCCTTGAAAAACATGCTAGAAAATCAACAACCTGCTCCTCGAAATCTGTGCCAAACCTTGCTATACGGCCTCCTTGGAATACGTGCCAAATCTTCTGTACAGTCTACCTTGAAACTCGTGCCCAAATCTGCCTTGAAATCTGTCCCTCAGTTTGTGTGCCAAGTTCTATCCTCCTTCTCCGCACTGCGCAAAAATCTCCTTTGCTCCTTCTCTCCGTCTCTCAATCTGCTCATGAAAGAATGAATGACCTTTTCCCTCCTTTTCCTCCTTTAACCTAACCCCAAGTGACTTTTGGGGAATCCCTAAATCCAATGGCTGAGATAGCTTTAGATCTAGGGCTGAGATTAAATGCTCATTTAAATCTCAGTTTCTATTTTTTAATTCACCCCAATTTAATAAAGATCCACTTAGTCATTTATTTAGATCTAGCGCTGAGATTAAATGCTCATTTAAATCTCACTTTCTATTTTTTAATTCACCCCACTTTAATAAAGACCCACTTAGTCATTTATTTCCAAAGTCACTTTTCCTTTCTAATTTTACATTGACTTTATTAAAGTCACTTTAAAAATTAGACTTTAGTAACTTTATCACTTAAAGTCACTTTTAAATTAGATTTGACTTTATAACTTTATAAAGTCACTTTAGGAGAAAAATTAAATTCTTTTGGACACTTTTTCCTAGGCCAAAGATCAAAGCCTTAGGGAACCACCTGTCCTCCGGTAACCAAATTTCAACACTCCCTCTTACCGAGGAAGGTGTTCCTCACCACACCCATCTTGTCTCTCAAGTAGACATGCTTGCCCCGTGGTAAGGCTTTGGTAAGAATATCTGCAACCTGCTCATCAGTGGGAATATACTCAAGCTTCACAGCTCCTTTCTGAACATAGTCTCTGATGAAATGATATTTGATCCCGATATGCTTTGACCTGTCATGAAATACTGGATTCTCCGTGAGTTTAATGCAACTCTGATTATCATAGTAAATCACTGAAGGTCTCAATGGCTGACCAAATAAGCCAAACAACATCTTGCAAAGCCAGATGGCCTCACAAGTAGCTAGACTGGCTGCCATGTACTCTGCTTCCGCTGAACTCAATGCTACTGACTGCTGCTTTCGGCTGAACCATGACACCACTGCCGAACCCAACCCAAAACAACACCTTGAAGTGCTCTTCCTATCAGAAGCACAACCTACCCTATCAGAATCAGTGTAACCCGCCAATCTCACTCCATCCCCTTGCCTATAATCCAGACCATAATCCACTGCCCCCTGCAAGTACTGCAAAATGTGTTTTGCAGCAACCCAGTGCACCCTCCTAGGCTCACACATGAGCTGGCTCATCGTGTTGACTGCCAAACATATATCTGGTTTGGTGTTGACCAAATACATCAAAGAACCAATCAGCTGTCCATACAATGTGGGATCCACCAACTCGGAATTTGAAGTGTGAAGCTTCTTCCAGTTGGTGATCATCAGTGTCGACATGGGTCTACAATCCTCCATGTGGAATCTGCCAAGGATGTCCACAATATACTTCCCCTGCCCCAGGAAGAAATGCCCTTCCTCCTGCCACACCTCCAAACCTAAAAAGTAATGCATCAAGCCAATGTCCTTCATCTCGAACTCCGATGCAAGATCTCTCTTGCAGTGCTCTATGAGTCTCTCTATACCCGTAATGACCAAGTCATCCACATACAACACCAGAATGAGAGGCTCCTCACTTATCACAATAAAGTAAAGGTTCGGATCTGCCTCACTCTTTTTGAAACCCATCTCCTACAAGTATGTATCTATCCTAGAGTACCAAGCTCTGGGAGCTTGCTTCAGGCCATAAAGGGCCTTCTTTAGTTTGCACACATGGGACTCCTTCCCATGCACCTCAAAGCCCTGTGGCTGATCAATGTACACCTCCTCCTGTATGAAGCCATTGAAAATGCGGTCTTTACATCCATTTGGTGGATCTTCCAACCCATCTCTGCTGCTATCGATATGATGGAGCGAATCGAAGTAGGAGCGAAGGTCTCCTCATAATCAACTCCCTCTACCTGGGAAAACGCTCTAGCCACAAACCTTGCTTTGAATTTCTCAATGCTGCCATCTGCAGCATGCTTTACCTTGTAAAGCCATCTGGAAGTAACCACGGATTTGCCCTCAGGCCTCGACACCACCTCCCAAACATCATTCTTCATGATAGAAGAATACTCCTCCTGCATGGTCTCACTCCAGACCTGCTGGCTAGGTGCCTCCTCATAGCTAGAAGGCTTAGAGTCTAAGATGTTGGAAACCATTGCCATATAGCTACAGAACCTATCAGCTGGTCTGCTCTCTCTGACTGGCCTCTTAGGCCCAGCAATAGATGTGGTCTCTCTCAAGGCATCCTGAAGCCACTTGGGCTTCCTCTTCCCTGAGCACACTTCTCCCACTGGAGAATGAAACTCCTCCTCCTCATCATCAGGAGCCTGAACTCCTGACTGTTTGTCTGCTGTTCTCCTGCCTGAACCTGAACCTGTAGACGCTGAAGTACCGTGTGAACTGTCCATCAGTGGACTCCCTAGTGAACTGCTCTGCGGACTGCTCTACATGCTGCCCGAAGCACCACCCCTCTGACTCTGCGAGCCATTGCTCACTGACGGACGTGACACCGTAATCGATGTACCTCCGGATCCTCCTGATCCTTGCCCACTGGATCCCTGCGACTGACTCAGTTGCTCCTGCGGGTCTGGCTGATCCAGATACTCTAACTCCCGTGATCTCCTGAAGGCTCTGTCCTCCTCGAACTTCACATCCCGCCTGACAACACTCTCCTCTATGTGGGAATATAAATCCAAAAGGCCTTCGAGGTCTCACTGTAGCCCACAAAGATACCCTTCTCTGTGGTGGGCTCTAGCTTGGTCCTCTTCTCCTTGGGTACTTAGGAGTATGCATTACACCCAAAGATACGAAGATGACCAACATCAAGCTTGTTCCCAGAAAAAGCCTCCTCCTGAGTCACATGCCCTAAGGCACGATGCAGACTCCTGTTCTGCAAATATACAGCAGTGTTGCAGGCCTCTGCCCACAAAAACAATGGTAACCCTTGATCATGTAGCATGGCTTTGGTAGCCCCTCCGATGGATTTGTTCTTCCTCTCCGCAACCTCGTTTTGCTGGGGGTTGTAAGGAACTGTGAACTCCCTCCTAATGCCTGCCTCCACACAATAGTCAACAAACTCTCCAAGGGTGTACTCTCCTCCATTGTCCGACCTCAGGGACTTGATCTTCCAACCTGTCTGGGTCTCCACAAGAGCTCTGAACTCTTGAAACTTCTTGAAGACCTCACTCTTGGTCTTCAAGAAATAAATTCAGGTCCTTCTTGTGTGATCATCAATGAATAATACATAATACTCATATCCACTCAAGGAAACATGAGACATCTGACCGCTCACATTAGAATGAATCAAATACGGTATCTCAGTCGCTCTGCTGTCACTGCTGGGAAAAGGGGATTTGGAAAACTTGCCCATAACACATCCTCTGCATGTATCAAAGTGATCAGTACTGAAATCTGGCACACCTGCAGTGATCTCCCGCAATGTCTTCAAGGCTCCATGATACATGTGCCCCATCCTGCGGTGCCAAATCTCACACAGCTCTGAACTGCTAGCTCTGCTGCCAGTACTACTACTCAATGCCAAAAGAGGCTGAAATGCAAACTTGTACACCTTCGCATGGCGTACACCAATCACTCTAGCTGAATCAGCTGGAGCGCCCCTGGGATATATCAGCACCTGTCTTCTCCTGAACAATATCTCATAACCTCTGTCCTCCAATGCTGAGATGGATATGATGTTCTTCCTCATCCGTGGCACATATAGAACATCTAACACCTTCAAGGGAGGTTTGGGTTCCCTGTTAAATGTCAAAGTCCCCACACCGACTGCTCTAACAACACTGTCATCTCCGAATACTACCTCTATATCAGTGCCACTCTCTGAAAGCTCTGAGAAGTACTCACGGACTCCTATCATATGACATGAAGCCCCACTGTCAACATACCAGATACCTGAAGATGCTCCACTAGTGGAGGGAAATGCACACTCCCTCTTAACCTCCGTGGGAGGTGATCCTGCACTAGTGGACTCACAAGCAATGAACCCAAACTCTCGGTCAAAGCTATCTGTAAAGTCCTCTATCTCTGTTGATGCTGCCATGCTTTGGTTCTTCCCCTTCTTCTTCTTCTCCGGACACACAACTGCATAGTGTCCCATCTCCTGACAATTCCAACACTTCACCTTGGAATAGTCCTTCTACGTGTTCCCCTGTTTACCTTTACCTTTGCCTTTGCCCGCACCATTACTTGTGGAAACTTGTTTCTTTCCTTTGCCTTTCTTGCCTCCTGCCAACAGTGCTACATTCTCATCTTGCTCAACTGGTTTGGCTGCCCCAAGCTGGCTCTTCTTGATTTCTGTCTGTATGCAATCATCACAGAACCTCTCCCAAGAGGGAAGGGTCTCACGTGCACAAACCCCATCAGCAAAGTTCAGCCATGAACTAGGAAGGGCATTCACTGCAATCCGCACCAACTCAGTGGGTGGAATGACCTCTCCAACTGCTTCTAATGCATCTCTCACATTAGTAATCTTTGTGAGATATCCAGCTGCACTATCAGTCTTACGCATCTTAATGGTCTGCAGCTTCTCCCTTAGGACCATTTTCCTGTTCTCATTGGTACTCTGGTAGAGATTGGTCAATGCTGTCCACATCTCATGAGCATATCTCTTTCCTCTCACATGAGGAATGCAATGGTCTTTGATTCCATCTAGAATCAGTCTCTTACCCTTGTTATTCTTTTTATTAAAGACTGCCAACTGAACAGCATCAGTAGGCACATTAACATGGTTATGTGCAGTATGCACCATGATATCCCAGGCTTCTACCTCCTCAAAGATGCTCTGTATTCTCTCCTTCCAAACGCTGTAGTTGCTATGGCCATCCAACCTATCCTCCACCCTCAAGCCCAAAGACATGCTTGCTGTCCTAAATAAGCTGAAAATAACACTACTGTAGTAAAGGTAAAATTTTTTGTGTGAAAAATCAGTTTGCTGTAATTTTTCTTCTTTCTGTCCCAAACTGCCATTTTCTGCAAAATAGCTCTGATACCATGTAGAAATTTCTGTTTCCCACCCCGGTTTTCAGTTTCTCCTTATTTCTCTATATAGTTAAATGCCCATTCCCATAGACATACATTCAACAAGCTGAAAAAATAAATATTTTTCTGAAAACACAAATTCTGGAAATTTTCAAATGCTAGAAATTGCAAAAATAAAACTCAGCAAAATAAATCAGCCACACACAGAAAATCGACACACTGATTTTTGGTCAATGTGATCCTGGAAAAACCCCCTACAACTCTTGGGGAAAACCAGTTCGAAAGCTCTTCTTATTTCTGGAAAATGCTGTAGTGAGAGAAATACTTAGAAAATTTCAGCAAGTAATAAATACAACTTATCTTGTTTTCCGTGCTTAACCACTGCCTCGAAAAACGTGTACACAGTAAAAACAGAAACAACAACAAATGTTGTACGGCCTCCTCGAATTCCGTGCCTAGAATTTACAACATTAAATGCTGCTGTACGGACTGCCTCTAAAACTGTGCAAACAACAATAAATGTTACCGTACGGATTTCTCGATTTCCGTGCAAAAAAATAGCAAAGCTGCTGTACGGTTTTCTGCTTCGATTTTCATGCACAAATCTGCCTTGAAAAACATGCCAGAAAATCAGCAACCTGCTCCTCGAAATCTGTGCCAAACCTTGCTATACGGCCTCCTTGGAATACGTGCGAAATCTACTGTACAGTCTGCCTTGAAACTCGTGCCCAAATCTGCCTCGAAATTTGTGCCTCTCCTTGCTGTACGGACTTGTTAAAGTGCTGCCTCGGTTTGTGTGCCAAGTTTTGTCCTCCTCCTCCTCACTGCCAAGAAATCTCCTTTGCTTTCCTTCTCTCCTTCTCTCAATCTGCTCATGAAAGAATGAATGACCTTTTCCTTCCTTTTCCTCCTTTAACCTAACCCTAAGTGACTTTTGGGGAATCGCTCAATCCAATGGCTGAGATAGCTTTAGATCTAGGGCTGAGATTAAATGTTCATTTAAATCTCACTTTCTATTTTTTAATTCACCCCACTTTAATAAAGACCCACTTAGTCATTTATTTCCAAAGTCACTTTTCCTTTCTAATTTTACATTGACTTTATTAAAGTCACTTTAAAATTAGACTTTAGTAACTTTATCACTTAAAGTCACTTTTAAATTAGATTTGACTTTATAACTTTATAAAGTCACTTTAGGAGAAAAATTAAATTTTTTTGGACACTTTTCCCTAGGCCAAAGATCAAAGCCTTAGGGAACCAGTATCTTCCGGTAACCAAATTTCAACAATACACTACAACTTTCACAAAATTAAACTGTTGAAAATAAATGTGGAGAAACAAGATCTGAGCAAGAGTAAAAAATAGACACACACGACACCGTTATTTTTGGACTAATGTCACCAGAAAAACCGGTGCAGCCACTGAGGGTTTGTATTATTATGCAGAAGATCTGAATACAATTTGGGATGCCTTAACTAGCCATCCACACAGAGAATCTGATTGACAAAGAGCTAGTGAGGATAACCTCACACTGACACTGGAAGATCCGAACTGTCCAAACACTTGGCTGATGAGCCCTACGCTGCCTCTGCGCAGTCTTTGCATCACTCTGCGTGGGGATTGCGTCACCTCTCCTTGCTGGTTCTTCTGCTAGCTGGATATTGATCTTTGGCCCCTTTCAGTCTCACACCCTGGCACTCCGGCACTGGATTTGACTAATCCTCAGAATCATGGATATCTTCAAGGATGTAACGCTGCCTCTCCTGGGTCTGCGCTAGCTCTCCATACCTGCTACACTTCCTTACTATGTACTGCCCTATGTCTTCTCTGTGATGTATTCCCGGCTCAGGAAAAATCTACAATTGGATCTATCACTGCCCCTCTTTGCAAGAATCTTCTCGATCTAACTTCTCCTGAGCACTTCTCACTTGAGAAATTCGATCTCTAGAATTTGCCTTTTGGTGTTTCAATGTATCTTCCAAATGCCCCATCAAGTCCTTCTTATAATTTTCTCATTGATACTTCAACGACCGAGATTAAATCGTTAATCAACGATTAAGATTACCTTTACTTGATCTCTGTATTTTCTAGAAGATTCTCACTCAGTTTTAATTAATATCCTTTAATTATTTTAATTTCCCAAGTCTAGCCTTAAAAAAAATTAAATTATTTCCATAAAATATAATCTGAGTGGAATTTTCCAAAATCCTTGATGGGTTCTTTAGAATACATGTGCCTAAGCCTCCCTGCAAATTTTGAGACTTAGAGCACATCCGATGCTACCAAAAATCAACAGGTGGTCCCCTGTCTGTCTGACCCATGTTGTCTCCTTCGCCATACTCCAAATCCACATCATCCTCCTGGTCACTATCCGAGAAGACCTCGATGTTGTGGGTCTTGCCTACTGTGCACTGATGGCTTGGTGCCCATGGCTCCCAACAATAAAGGATAGTTTCCTCCTCTAGATGTCTCTCTTGGTCTCCTCATCTAACTTGCCCACGCCCTTGAGCTGCTCGCTGTGGTGGGGGCCTTGTCTCACTCCCCTTCAAAGGGTAGGGAATACGTGATGGGATGGATGCCCTAGTCTTGGGATGACCCCCTGCAAATCTATGGCACAGGTCACGACCTTCTGTAAGTTAGAAGGTCTGTGAGACTTCACTAGTCCATGCAATGGCTCAAGTAACCCCTCAGTAAATGTACACACTCTCCTAGCATCGGACAAGTCTGGTACCATATCTGAAACCCTCAAAAACTTCGATATATAGTGCTGTGGGTGACTAGTCTGCCTAAGCTGGGTCAACTCCCTGAAGTAAGCCTCTGGGTCTCTCCGATCAAAGCGCTCCACCTCTCTCTGTGTGAAATCCTCATAGGAGGCCACATTGGCATGCCCTAGAGTGGACAAGCCATGAAAGCACCAATTGTGTGCCCCCCCCTCCAAGTGCAAGGTAGCCATTTTGATGACTTCTACCTCCGTCATCTGATAAAGCTGGAAATAAGTATCCAACTTCTCCACCCAAGCTCGAGTTGTGCACTTTGTAGTGCCATCATATGTGGGGAAATATATCCTCCCAATAGTACACTGCAACTCTGAGCTCTGTGTGCCCGAACCTCCATTGTTCCTGTCCTTCTCATTTTGTTTGAGCTGACAATAATCTCTGAAGGATAAGGCTACCTTGAAATCTTCCCCCATGGATTGCCACTCCTTGAAATACTCTCCCATGGGCATTTGGTCATCCGGTCTACCCTGCTCACTAGGTGTTGAGGGTAGGAAAGTAGGCAGTGTGGTCCTTGTTGGCCCACTGAAAGCTGGTGGGTGAGTGGCCGGTGAAGGGTGGTTGTACTGGTGTGAGTGTTGACAAATCAATGCAAGTAGATTAGGCTTTGATTCCTCTTTCTTGATGATTACTTGTGAATTATGTTGGCTTCTTTTACTTCTTTATTACATTATTTTTCATCAAGCAATTAACAAATTATGTGTGTATGAAGATCACAAAAACACAAGAGACAATATGTAGGCATTATGCCAGGGAAAAACCTCTCTCTAGGGGAAAACCCAATGAAAATTCTCTTCCTTCAATAGTTTTCTTTGAGACTCTTCACCCTAGACATAGACCAAACCTTTCCTCCATACCAAGTCACCCTTTCTAGATCTTCGATCCAACAATAACAACTTGTCCCCTACAACTTCGACTATGCAACAATTCCAGCAACAACAACACAGAAAGACTTCGATCTCCCAAACTGGGGCACAAAATGGAGAGAGACCAGCACCAAAACTTCGATTTTCTCCTTCTCTATCACTTTGACCCAACTTGCACTCCTTTTGACTTCCTTGATCAACTTCGCACTTTTTCTATCTGCAGTAGAGATTTCAAATTGGCTTGAGAAGTGATGCTCCAAATGAATTCGATCTCCTTCTATTTATAGGCTTTAGGTGAGGTCGAATTGGTCCTGTTTAGGCCGACTTGATCTCCCGAAGGCTGACTTGGTGTGGAGGTGACATATTTCACATTTGACTCAGTAATAAACATTTTGACATGATTCAAAAGCCCAAGAAGGGTCTCTTTAAATATACAATGACTCGATTGACTCAATACTAATCCTAGGAGTCCACAGTGGGGAATTTGACTAATACAAAGATGACCCAAGCATGAAACCCATGCTTTAATAAGTCATTGTTACAATAATACAAATTATTTTCTTTATTCTTTTGACAGGTACATTACATAATGACTCAAATACATTTTATGAAGATCGAGCCTAGTTACATTCTCGAACACTCCCTCTTAACTAGGGAGGTATTCATAATATACAAAATACAATGGAAGATCTCAGACTATATGAACTATCAAGAGTTTAGGCACCGCAATGCCATGGACTAGATTCCTGACCAAAGCAATCTATCCATTGATCTCTTAACAGTTTAGGCACCGCAATGCCATGGACTAGATTCCTGACCAGGGAAATCTATCCAAGTGGGACTAAGGTGGACTAAAGCTTTCAGCCTCTTTAGGTACCATCGAACTTACTTACTAACCACCAACCCAGGGATCCAGGTGCGCATCCAACCATGCCACCATCCCTACCAGACATCAATACAAAGTGTCGGCCTGACGTCCTCCCAGGCAATGCTTCACCCGCAAAGCCTCAACATATCTCTTCCCACCTCTTATCATCAATACAATCAAGTATATCTACGAGACCAAGCTTGTCTCTCAGATATTCAAACTTCTTATTAGGAAGAGACTTTGTTAGTATGTTCACTGCCTGTTCGTTTGTCGAGACATGCTCCAACTTCACGTTTCCATCCTACACCATGTTCCTAATAAAGTGCAACTTATTGTTGATATGCTTCGTCCTTGCATGAAACATGTGATCAGACATCTTTATACAACTTTGGTTATCACTGTTAATCATAGTAGGACCCAGAGACTTCTCGAACAAATCTGTCATAAGATTCCTTAACCAAACAACCTCCTTTCCTACTTCACATGCAACCACATATTCTTCCTCAGCACTACTCAAAGCAACAGGATCTTGCTTCATACTCATCCATGAAACCATAGCAGACCCCAGACTAAAACATCCACTTGTAGTTCTCCTTCCATAAGCCAATTAGCTTGACTTCCTTACTATCGTACTTTAGGCAGTGATGTATAGTGCCACGAAGATACCTCAATATGTGTTTGGCAACTATCGAGTGATCAGGACAAGGCTCCAACTGAAACTGACTAAGAATGTTCACTGTAAAGCATATATTTGGCCTAGTGTTTACTAGATCCATTAGAGAGCCCACCAACTGTCGATAGGAGGTAGGATCCATGAGACTTGAGTTAGAACCCCACAACTTCTTGAGAATGGTGATCATAGGAGTAGTTATGAGCTTGGAGTCCATCATCCCAAATTTCTGCAACATTTTGATGATGTACTTTCCTTGCCCCAAATATATCTCTTCGGCTTTTTTCCATACTTCTAGACCCAGGTAGTAGTGCATTAGTCCTAGATCCTTCATTTCAAATTCAGCTACCAACATCTTCTTTCACTCTTGAATTCTATGCTCCACACCAGTAATGACTAGATCATCCACATATAGTAGAAAAATGACTGGCTCATTATTCCCAACCTTGATGTAGAGATTTGGATCAACAATACTCTTCACGGACCCAATTCCTAGGAGATATGCATCCATTCTCGCGTAGCAAGCTCGGACGTCTTCAATCTACAAACATGAGAGTCCCTGCTATTCACTTCAAAACCTTTGGGTTGTTTGATGTATACTTATTCATCGATGGTCCCATTCAAAAATGTGGTCATTACATCCATTTGATGGCTATTCCAACCCATTGTAGCAGCCAATGAAACCAAAGATCTAATGGTAGTATACCTTGTTGTAGGTGCAAAGGTTTCTTCATAGTCTATGCCTACCTTTTGAAAGAAACCCCTTGCAATGAATCTCTCCTTGTACTTGTCTATGCTCCCATCAACAACGTGCTTGATCTGGGAGATCCATTGAGATGTGACAACCGATTTGTCACTAGGACTAGGAACGATTTCCCAATCCCCACTTTTCATAATGGATTGGTATTCTTCCTGCATCGTCTTCTTCCAAACTTCCTGATGAGCAGCTTCTTCGAATGTAGATGGTTAAACTTCAATTAACTTCGTCATATATGCAACATACCTAGAATATCTCTTTGATATTTTACTTTTTCTAAAGATTCCTTTCGTAGCTTCATGTCCTTCGACATCTTCCAAAGTAGCTTTTAACCAATTTGGCCTCTTCCTTGTGGTTGGGATGATCACGGGTTGAATAGCCTCACTTGGTCCTGCTTCTTCTTCTTGATTTGTAGCAGAGTTTTCATTGTGTACTTCTTCTTCTTCAAATATTTGAGATTCTCCATCAGAATCAACGGGGATATCCTTTGATTTCTTGTAGGCTTGATTTTCATAAAATATGACATCCTCGCTTACTTCAATATGTCTTCCTTCCTTGATGTATATCCTATATGCTTTTGAGGAGAGACTATATCCAACGAATAGTCCTTTGATGCTTGTAGAATCCAACCTCTTTCGCTTATCCTTTGGAACATGGATGTAGGCAGGGCTTCCAAAGATTCATAGGTGATCCACACTCGACTTCTTCCTTGTGAATACTTCTTCGGGAGATATATTCTTGAGATTTAAATGGGGACTTCTATTTTGAATGTATACGACTGTCATGGCTGCTTCTCCCCATAAGAATTTTGGTAGGTCTTGATCAAGGAGCATTGTTTGAATGCCTTCTTCAATAGACCTATTCTTCCTTTCAAAAACTCCATTTTGTTTGGGATAGTAGGGAACAATGAGCTCCCTCTTAATTCCCGATTCCTTACAATATGCAATCAATTCCTTGGAAGTGTATTCCCCACCATTGTCGGATCTTAGAGTCTTTATCTTTCTTTCGATGAGGTTTTCCTCTTCAACTCAAAACTCCTTGAACTTTTCAAATACTTCGTCCTTTGTCTTGAGAAGGTAGAGCCATGTCTTTCTAGAGAGATCATCTATAAATGTTACATAGTAGAGATGATCTCCAATTGTTTTGTCAGACATGGGCCCACACACATTAGAGTGAATGAATGAGGTCTAGAATTTCTTTAGACCTAGTTTCACTATTTGGAAATGGATTTCTTGTATGTTTTCCCAAAGTGCATCCCTTGCACACACTTTCATGATCTTCCTTCATATTGGGGATGCCATTGACGAATTGATTGAGAGTAGGAATAACCTTGTAGTATATATGACCACACTTCCTATTCCATAGCTCAATAGGACTGATTTCCATATGAACCAAAGCTTTAGGAGGTGGAGTTATGACCTTATATAAGCTTCCTTCACGAACTCCAATAATTCTAGCTTTATCAATGCTAGAGTCTTTGCCCCAAACCAATACTTTTCCATCAACAAAAGCAATTCTATCTCCTTTCTCATCTAAACAAGAAATAGAAAGAAAATTCTTTTTCAAACCTGGAACACATAATATGTTGTTGAGGTGTAGCTTTGATCCACTTTCCAACTTCAACGATGTTGATCCCAGGCCTCTAATAGCATAGCTTTTGTTGTCACCCAATTCCACTGCATGAGAAGATGGCTCCTTTGATAGTGTATGAAGTTGTTTACTTCTCCTGTCATGTGCCTTGATGCTTCACTATCAATGATCCATGCATTGTCATCATTAAGAGATCTTGTAAGAGCAACAAAAAATCCTCGACTTTTGACCTTGTTGAATAAGTAGTGGATGACCTTCTTGATCTAGCTTTCAGAAGTGTTGATACCCATTCTTATATAGCTTATCAAAGAAGGAGAATCCTTGTCCAATCCTTTTGAGCCAACAAAGTGATCTTCATTCTTTCCTGACCTTAGCCCTGATACCATGTTGAGAAATAAATGCAAATAGATTAGGGTTTGGTTCCTCTTTCTTGATAATTACTTGTGAATTATGTTGGCTTCTTTTACTTATTTATTAGATTATCTTTCATCAAGCAATTACCAAGTTATGTGTGTATGAATATCACAAAAACACAAGATACAAGATGTAGGCACTATGCTAGGGAAAAACCCAATCAAAATTCTCTTCCTTTAATAGTTTTCCTTGAGACTCTTCACCCTAGACATAGACCAAACCTTTCCTCCACACCGAGTCAGCCTTTCCAGATCTTCGGCCCAACAACAACAACAACTTGTCCCTAGTAACTTCAACTATTCAACAGTTCCAGCATCAGGCAACAACAACAACACAAAAAGACTTCTATCTCCCACACTAGGGCACGAAATGGAGAGAGATCAACACCAAAACTTCAATTTTCTCCTACTTTATCACTTTGACCAAATTTGCACTCCTTTTGACTTCCTTGACCAACTTCGCACTTTTTCCAGCTGCAGTAGAGATATCAAACTGGCTTGAGAAGTGATTCTCTAAATGAATTCGATCTCCTTCTATTTATAGGCTCCAGATGAGGGAAAATTGGTACCCTTTATGCCGACTATCGAGGTGACATATTTCACATTTGAATCAATAATAAACATTTTGTCATGATTCAAAAGCCCAAGAAGGGTCTCTTTAAATATACAATGACTCTATTGACTCAATATTAATCCTAGGAGTCCACAATGGGGACATTCACTACTATAAAGATGACACAAGCATGAAACCCATGCTTTACTAAGTCATTGTTACAATAATAAAAATTCTTTTCTTTATTCTTTTGACATGTCCATTACATAATGACTCAAATACATTTTATGAAGACCGAACCTAGTTACATTCTTCAATAGTGAGGCCCCAGAAGTCTCTCCAAATAGAAAATCACGATGAATGCTTTTGTGCCTATTTTGTTGCTTGAGCTCATCCAACATCTCCTTTTGCCCATTAGCTAAATCACTAAGGGTCTTCAAGAGGCTATCAAATGCCATTTCCTCTTTACTCTTTGGCTCTACCATATCTTCTACTACCATTGCCTTCCCACATGCCTCAATATCAGGCGTAAACTCTAACTCCCTCTCCCTGCTTTGGTACCTCTCTGTCTCTTGTAGGTAATGTTTTGCTTATCCTCCTCGTTCATAGGAAAAGTATCCCATGGCTGAGCCAAGATATGAGCTATAATACCACTGTAATGTTCCAAACTAGGAAAAATAGTGATATGCAAAGCAAACAATAAATACAACACTAGAAAACTTAAACATTCAGTGCACACCCATGTAAAGACCGAAAATAATAGCCGAGATATTTTATTAAGAAATGGGAGAAATAATACAATAGTGTGGAAGAAGTGCACCCGAGCTTACCTCAATGGCAAGCGTGACAAAGCCCAGGTGATAAACTGACAAGCCCAGATGGTAGAATCAACTGCTACAATGATGCCCTGCGCTACTCCAGTGAAACTGCACTGTCTGCTAGAAAGATGTTGCTAGAAACCCCAACTCTAGTGCTTAGAAAATTCCACAAAATTAACCCCAAGCTCTACAAAAAAAACCCACCAAAACCCAGAAGGGGTTTGGGTTGGTTTTGACCCCCAAAATTCGGCCCCTAAGTACCATGTCCTCCTCCAGTTGTTGGAAAATAGGGCCTGCCTGCAACTCCAGTAAAATCCCTCCCAAATCACTACAAAAATGTTGAGATACACTCCCACAAGGTTCCCCTTATTTCTCTTAGCAAACTCTTGCCCCACAACTTGACCCACAACTCCCATGCATGCTCGGTGAGAGGTTTCTGCGCTGACCTTGGAAGTTGCATTTCATACTGCTCTCAAGCAGCCACGTCCTGCTCCCAAACTCCTCTGAAAGGCTAGTATCTCAGTGAAGCTCCTTTACCAAAATTCTCCCGGCAATTGCACCCCGGAAGACCCCTGAAACAACTCCTACGTATTCCCTTCCTGTGTCCTCCTAGAATACTCACTGGTTGGGTAAATGGCTGAATGCTAAGCTCTGAATCCCCTCCAAATCTCCTCCAAAATAGTATGATGGGACCTCCCTAGGGTGGCACTCGAAGTCCATCGAAGAAAGGGTGAGTTCTCTGCTTGGAAAACTCAATGCTAAACAAGAAGTGACTCGGCTAAGTAGCTCGAACAACTAGAGTGAGTTTGACTGGAAAAAGATCCCAAATGAGGCTAAGCTTCTCTTATTTATAATTTCGTGGGTCTTCTTACCCACGTGGGCCCCTCCATATAGCCTTTCGACTTCCCTCCTTGGCTATTCAAACTTTTTCCTTGGCCAAGTGCATTTTTCCTTCATGTGGGTGGCCCCCACGCTCCACCAACAAAACATTACAACCTTCCTTTTCCTCCTAAGTCTTTTCCTCAAAGTTTCGTGGTTCCCATGGCCTTAAAAAATGTCAAAAATGTGGAAAATGAACCCGTGACAAATTAATTTAGGAAGGGACATTACAGGTTGGAGGGAAAATTTTTGCCAACCATCCGTGTTTAGAAACACAAATGAATCAGTTATACGAAAAACCTACTAGGATGAAATATTCGCCAAAATAATACGCTTAACTAGGTTGTTACATACATATAAGGTCTTACTAGCATCATTTACATTACAAATTTCTAGAATGGGTTTGCAATGACTCGATAAACTGCTGATTGATGATCCGATCCTTTGAAAAAATTTGGTACATCTGCTTCCTTTGAACTTTGACAAAAGTGAGTGCAACATTTGGCTCCATATGGGGACACTTTGCTTCCATGAAGTAACGTGAGAACCCTAGAATCTTGCATCCAAGAAAGTAGAAGTCCATCAAATAGATATCCATTCAAAATCGAAAACATCATGTACACATAGTAAATCTCGTTGGAATAGAAAAAATTCTACTCTAACAAACTGGAAGATAACATTAGATGCATAAAATAAAACCAACTATTGATGTGAAGTAAAAGGAACATGGTTAGAGATACTATACAAACGATGCCATATGGCATCAAATGTCATCCTTGTAGTACAGTTTGAACATCTGCCCATTTGCTGGTAGGTCCACAGGATCACCTTTCAAAGTGTTCAGATAGAAATATTTTTCCCCATTGATCCCTGTAATGATGTACGACCCAAGCCATAGACTGTTGAACTTTCCATGATTACCGAGATTCTCATTTCTGGGATCCCATAATAACACCATATTGCCAATTTGTAAAGACCTGTTCCATGATGGCTTGTTAATCCCTTGTTTTGTTCTGGCCTAGCTCTGACATATGTTATCAAAATTATTCCTACAGGCTTCATCAAGTTCCATAATTTGATCAATGCTTCTTTGTACCGCATCTTTGTCTTCTGTAAAATGCTGATGGAGTTGACAGGCTGGAAGCTTGAGATGGACAGGCAAGGGGACTTCCAAACTGTAAACAAGTTCAAAAGGACTTTTCCTAGTGGCCCTTTTTTTTGTGATTTTGTTCACCCATAATGCATACTTGATCTTATTGTCCCATGATCGCTTATTATCCCCCACAATTTTCTTAAGGATAGCGATCAAGTTTTTGTTACATTGATTTGGTAAGACCGTTTCCTTAGGGATAATAATTTGAAGACTGAGATAAAATAACGACATATTTGAAGTAGAAAGAAGAAAACTCGGAAGAGTTGAAGGATTTGGCGTTATTAGTCGTAATTTTGGCTAGAACACCAAACTGGTGATAATGTGATTCTCAAGAGTCAGTCAGAGATCCGAGGATCGGGTGTGGTGCCATTCAGGATAGAGACAGGATGTATGATGCGGGCCTAGGATGTACTGTTTGTACCAGGACTCAGAGATGGTGTGATTTCCATCTCGATGATGGAGAGAAAGGGGTTTGAGGTCTTGTACCGAGATGGGAAGGCAAGACTCAGGGCTAGAGGCTTTAAGTTTGATGGGATTGTACTCGGAGTTTGAGAGCATGGTCTCTACAGGTTGACAGGCTAGCTTGAGGATCATGGAAAGAAACAGGGGTAGCTAAAGGTTCCAGAGAAGCAGGAGCAGTTGCAGGGTTCAGAGGAGAAGGTACAAGTTCCCGAGAAGAAGGTACACTTTCCCGAGAAAGTCCACGTTCCAGAGGTTCATAGGGAGTCGAGTTCTAGAGGGAGTTTGCAGGTTCAGAGGGAGACTCTGCAGCCCAAGAAGAGTGCGTGGTCAGTGGGAAGCAAGGGTGCTTCCACATCTACCCAGAAGGAATCATGGCGAGATTGGAAAGCGTTACAGGAGAAGAAGAAGAAGCAGGATGCTTCCAGTGACATCGAAACTTCCGAGAAGGCCGTCGATCACCGTACAGAGATTGTTGCGATTGTGAGCGCCATGAGTTGGGCAAGTGTTGTGAGCAGTGATGATGATGATGAGCTACCTACTCGTCTTGGAGGTACCTCCCTCGCTAAGAGGGAGTGTTGATTTGTGTAGTTTGGGAGGTACTCCATGCCTTAGGGTTCAGGGTTTGGAACCCAAGTGGGCTTGTGGGCTTGGAACTCAAGTGTGGGGTTTTGCACCCATCGATGTTTGGGCCAAAACCATGATGAGAAATCGACATGTGATGGATGAGAATGATAGTGCTCAGCGAGACGATTCCAATGCAACGAGAATCACATCTGATTCCAAGTTGTTGTTGGAGAGAAATTAATTTTTGAAGTTGACTAATTAATTATTGGTTGTCAAGTCATGTAGGCTTGATGTAAATAATTCAGTAGTGGTGTCTCTTCATAATTCGTGGAAGCTCCTTTATAGGCTATAATTTATAAATAAAGGGTGATGTTATGTGTTTAGAGCATCCATTTTGTGTGCAACACATACAAAAGAGCCTATGAATTTGGAGGCAAGCCGCAACAAGAAGGGGACTTAGAACAACGTGAGGAAAAGCTGCTTCAGGACAACGTGGGAGAGTCTTGTGGTTGAGGCCGAGTTGCTGTAGGTGCAACGGATTTGTTGAAGGGTTAAAAGTTAAAACATGGTTGTTTTAAGGACCGTGGGTGCAAGAGGCAAGGCTAATGAACAGATAATCTTTAGACTGTTGTTATGAGGGGTTGTTTGGGTGTTTTGGAGGAGGCTGAAGACCTATATCTGTTGTTATGCTAGGCCGCAGGCCATATCCAACAGCTGGAGTTGTTCCAAGCTAGCATTGAGGTGGCCAACAATCGTTTTGGACATCATGGGTGTGGAGGAGACCTTCCTAGGAGGACTATAGCCCTAGAAGGGCTTACTTGTTGACTGCGTGAAGGGTTAAGGGCCGAAGTTTGTGCCCTAACCAGAGTTACAGTGACAGCAACTACAAACAGCAGGACACCAATGTTTTGTAGAGGAGTGTTGGGTCAAGGGTTGACTGTGTTTGGTTTGTGATTGCAGCAGCCTGTTGGTGCCATGTGGAGGATATTTCGAGGTGGTGAATTGTCTTCTTAGGAGTTGAATCGACATTGAAGGATTGGACATCATTGGTCTGTTGGAGGGCAGCATGTTGAAAGCGCAAAGTAGCCCTAGACAAGCTATCTTGAAGGACAAATAACAGCTGAAGGTTGGGTGAAGTTTGGTGCCGAAGTGCAACACTTTGATGGAGGAAAGTTGATGCTAGCCTAGTAGTTGGAGCTCGGGAATTAGGCCTACCCAGAGAGCAAATTGGATCAGCCCGTGTACAGTCTATAGAAGGACATGCAACAGTGTTAGGTGGTAGCCTTCCTGAAGTCTCGATGTGTAGGTGCTTTGATGGACTAAGGCACTACTAGTGAGCAGTACGAAAGCGAAGGACTAGGAGGACGAGATACAACATCGAGTTTGCCATTGTATCTTATATATCATAGACTGTTGTATTATTCAAATTTTGGTTTAATATAACGAATATTGGTGATTGTACATTATTGTACAATTTGTTTAAAAACTGTGTATAATTGTGCATGTGTGATTTACTACTTTATATTTCTACTATGCAATGTAGTTTATGGTTGCGATTCTAGGTTGTAGAAAAGCGTCAGTGATTTTGAGACTCTAACCTAGACCCAAGGTCGTGGAAATTCAACACTTAAGTCTAGCAGTTTTGCATGAGAAGATACCCTTAACCTATTTGATAACAAAATCAGAATTTCCTTTCACACTTACGATTTTATTTTGAGATCTCTAGCCATTTCAAGGCCCATCAACAAATCTTCATATTCAACTATATTATTAGTTGACTTAAACTCTAACCCGAAAGAAAACTTAAAAATATGCCCTAAAGGAGAGGTCAAAACAATTCCAACCCCTTTTCCGTGTCTAGAGCGAGCACAATCAAAACTCTTGTGCCTTATCTGCTCCTTAGATTCTTCTTCACTATCAGGCAAGACCATGGGATCAGAAAGGGCATCATAATTTTCCATGCTAGATTGCATTACAACAAACTCTTTCATAGGATCTTTGAGTGGAGAGACCCTTCCTGGGACCTTTTTAGATTTATAAAGATTATTACATGGTGAGCACGGTAGGGGGTCTGACATTCTATTTTAGGAGAATTCTCTTGATGGGACTTGATAGTTTCTCTGGCTTCACTCCTCTAAGCCAGACTCTTGATCATCTCCTTAATAGGCACGTCTATTCTTGCATGGCTGATCCATTCCCCTAATTTTGAAATATGGATTAATCTTTAGGATATCATGAATTTATTCTTCGATGTCTTGTGTAGACTGTTCTTCCAACCAATCCTCATTCTCACTTTCAACATTGCTCAAATTAAGAGTTTCAACACTACGACTATTTTTCATAACTTCTATCCAATCCTCTAAAGGCAAATGGAACTCTCTTCCAAACATATTGATTTGAGGACCAGGAGGCCTTTGCTCAATAGGAGGATTTCTTTTTGTTCATAGATTGTTATTTCTAGGTTGCATCTTTCGCATTTGAATCATTCTAGCCTGCAGATCACTCAGTTGTCTGGGATTCTCTATTTTCATTTCTATGATTTCTTGAGTTAAATTTTTAACTGAATTTGGCTCGTCCTCTTTAATGTCATTTCCCTTAGACTTAACTGGACCTCTATCAAAACCTGGGACCTCAGAATTACCTGTATATTTTCTATCCTTTTGCAACTCTCCAACTATACTCTGGGCAACGACTAAGGCAACGGGCTTTGCACGTCTAATATTATATTGAGTGTCACCATTAAAAGCTTCGAGATGTTGTTCCAAAACTGTCTTGTCGGGAGGTCTATAATCTTGAGTCATATCTTTTATAAGACCATTAAATCTTAGGTTGAATTCTTCCATTGTTTCATTTTCTCTTTTCTTTATAGTATTCGATTCTTTGACTAAGTACTTTCCTTCCTTCTTATCCCCATATTTATCTTTAAACACATCAATGAGGGATCTGAAGGAGTCAAAAGAATTATCCGCCTCGTCATGAAACCAGTCAAGTGCATTATCTTCCAATGGCAAAACAAGTAACTTCATCCTGACATCTTCATGGTTGTAGGCAGTGGAATGAGCATATCTTTGGATGAAGGAGTCGAAATTTTTTATATGAGATTTAGCATTGATGGCATTGTTTCCTTCTAAGATTTGTATTTTTCTCATAGTAGACTCATTTGGCAGATCATGGAGATGTCCCTGGATGTTGGTGAAGTTGCAAGGCCTGTAAAAATCACCCATGGTGTCTTGATTTATAGGACTAGAGAAAAGCAACTGGAAATCAAGGAGAGCTTTATGTTTGAGAAATTTAATTTCTCTCTAGAATGTAATTTGTTTAACTGAGCTCTTAGAACCTTTTCAGGATCGGGAGCGGGTTAACCAAGCTACCAGGATTCCTTCTAGAGTAGGCTCTTGTAAATGGTTGAAAAGGGGAGTCACCACCCAACTAGGAAACCAACCTAAATGTCTAGGTGCTAAAGGTGCGGATGAACAAGATGAAAGGATAAGTGAAGGAGCAAAGGGTAAGGTGATGAAAAGATGAAGAATGAAGAAAGGAATGGTGCCAAACAATGTTGTGTTGCTTGACGCGCTAATGAATGGAAAAAGGGATTTTAAGACTAGGAAGAATGTCGTTGAAGCGCCAAGAATAAAGTGTCCCTGACAGCGACGTCAAAAATTGTCGTCGCTCAGATTGTATTGGCACCACGACAACGACTCAGGGCAGGGGCTATCACTCTGATCCTTGCCCACTCTGTTCTAGTTGTTTCCCAATAGCAGGTTATGGGGGGTAGTCCCTATGGAAACGAGATGATGGAAAACAAGTTGGGAACCAACTTGTCTGGGAGACACAGTTGAGTGGCCTAGCTACTTGGTTACTTTAAGCAAGATTTAAAGATCAGATTAGTTTTAGAAATAAGACCAGTGCCTTATGGAATCAAAATTCTTGCTTGTTACAAATTAAGACTAAGTAATTAGATGGACAACCGTTGCTTAAATGATCAACTAACCTAAATGAGATAGTCCTAGGATCTAAGTGTGATGCAAGGATCTTGGGTACTTTTAAATTATATGCCTAGTCTACATGGAACTTTTTCCTTAACTGTTTTGAGACCAGTCTTTAGAGTAGGTTGTGGGATAGAAGCCAAGGGGAAGCAAGAAGAGGCTTGATTAACAACACCTCCTTCTATGTTTTAACCATCCAATGCCTCCGACACTGCAGAGACTATGGTTCTGACGACTGCAAGGTCACTGTGTTAACCACTATAAAGGGGGTGAATCCCTCAAGCTAGATGAGAAAGGGTTGTCCTAGGAGTATATCAACCAGGCATTTGCTTGGAGGTAAATTATTAATGCAAGTTAAGCCTAAATTCTTATGCAATGATTACGAGTTAGATTCTTAGTTTAAGATTTGCGTAAGTACTATTGTCGCATAGAATGTCTAGGCACCGCGACAACGGCTCAAATCGGGGGCTGTCACCCTGATCCCCAATCTCTCTATTTAAGCTGTCTCCCTATAACAGACTAGGGGGGGTAGACCCTATGGAAATGGAATGAATGAGAACTAGTTGGGAACCAACCAGTTTGGGAGAGACTGTAAATTTTTGTAGATGTTCTATGCTTGATGCAACTTTACTTTTCTTACAGCAATCACACAAATAGTTAAGTAAAATGCTGATAGAACATATAAGTGGATCTTATAGAAGACAAACCAGAAACAGAAAAAATGTGATGGTGCGTTACAGCGGTCAACAGGATGCTTCAACCAGCAAAGTCTCCTTGATCAGCCAACCCAGAATGTGTCACAACAATCCTCCAATCAGCAACCGAGTCAACCCAAGTCAACTCCAGAAAAGTCAACGTTGTCTAGAAAAGTCAACGCAGGGCAGCAAGCTAAAAGCAACGCAGCAACAGTTCGGTCAACCTTTTGACCTCGATTTCTGTGCCAAAGTGTACGGCCTCTCAAAATCGAACTCTCCAACAATTTTCAGCCCTTTCGGACCATGCGTTGACCAAAGTCAACGCTGGTCAAACTTCGTTGGAAACCCTAGCTGCAGAAATTTCATCCTTCCTCTTGGTCGTACAGATTCGTCCTTCTTCTTCACACGTGTGGGCTGAACTTGTCCTCCAAGGGGCTCGTACTAAATCAGATGAGAGAAGAAGATGTGTGTTGAGTTGTTGTGAAATGCTCTCCAACTTTGCCTGTATTTATATCCATCATTGGGGTGTGTGACACATCTGCTGGGGGTGTAAAACCTTAAGGCCGACCTGCACATATAATTTATTATAAATAATAAATTCAAAATAAATGTTCTGCTCATCGGATTAAGAGATATTTTATATGGATTTTACACCTCTCCGAAAGAGGAATCCAACAAAAATATTAGCCACTTAATCTGAGCATCACAACATGGAGTTTGGACCTAGTTGTCAAAATTTAACACTCCCTCTCAACTAGGGAGAACTCCATCCATCAGTGCAATCAAACATCGTGCGTCATCCCGCCGTAACTTGCTTTGCTGGCCTCTTTATTTCAGAACAAAAGTGGGTCAGTCACAAAGACATCATCCCCGACTGACATAATCAGTCCAGAGGTTCAAAACCTCTATCAGACTCACAAAGAGTCTCCAACCAACCCGAAGTTGGTTCATCCGACCCGAAGTCAGGCAGAGGTCCCAGACCTCACTAAACTTGATCCCAGATCAAGTGGTTGGACCGTGCCATCCTAGATAGAGAGTACGGCAAATTCTGATGCGTCCATCAGTCTTTGCTACTAGTCTCTAGCCTTTCCCATCTCATTGGCCAAATGAGAGGTAATTCCCATGAGCCCTGAACTCAATGGGTAGGATGCATACGGGGCACAGATAAATGAGAGGCGAACCAACTCAATAATCACAACGGTGGGGCAGAAGCATTATGAGTGCTTATAGCTCCGAGAAGCTATCCCCAAAGCCCCCCAGAGCTCCCAGAGCTCATCGTCCAACAAGACCCACATCATAGGGTCGTTCCACGATACCAACACTCTCACGGAAGGTTAGGAACTTGACCTTCCCCAGGGGCTTAGTGAGAATATCCGCGACCTGCTCATCAGTTCCTATATGATCGAGCCTTACGGCGCCTCGTTGTACCATATCCCGGATAAAGTGGTACTTGATATCAATATGCTTGGATCGGTCGTGGAACACAAGATTCTCAGTCATACGAATCCCACTCTGATTATCACAGAGTATCACAGTGGTATCTAGCACATGTCCAAACAGCTCACTAAAGAGCTTCCGCAACCAAACTGCTTCACAACAGGCCATACTAGAAGCAATGTATTCGGCCTCCGCGGTGCTCAAAGCCACCAACTTCTGCTTCCTGCTCATCCATGAGATCGAAGCAGAACCAAGATTGAAGCAGCATCCCGATGTGCTCTTACGATCCACCACACTGCCAGCCCAATCGGCATCAGTATATCCACGGAGTGTCACACTCCCGGCAGTGTATCTCAGCCCATGGTTTATCGTGCCCCGAAGATATCTCAGAAGATTTTTGGCACCAACCTAGTGAAAATGATGAGGCTCAACCATCTGTTGACTCAAAGTGTTCACTGCAAAACATATATCCGGTTGGGTGTTCACTAAGAACATCAAAGCTCCTATGAGTTGACGGTACTCAGTAGGATTGGCCAAGATAGGCCCAGCAACGCTGCCACTCAACTTCTTGAAGTTGAGTTCCATCGGTGTTGACACGAACTTGCAGTCCACCATACCAAATCTCTCTAGAAGTTTCACAATGTATTTTCCTTGAGAAAGGAAAACCTCTCCAGGTCTCTGCCAGACCTCCAGGCCTAGGAAGTAGTGCATCAGTCCTAGGTCCTTCATCTCGAACTCAGCAGCGAGCACCTGTCAGGAAGAGGTCATCCACATATAGTACTAGAATGAGAGGCTTCCCTTGTACAACCTTGAAGTAAAGGTTCGGATCAACATTACTTCGAGTGAAGCCCAGCTTCATCAAGTAACTATCCATCCTTTCGTACCAAGCTCTGGGTGCTTGCTTTAACCCATAGAGGGCTTTCTTCAACCTGCAAACATGAGTGTCTCGATCCTGAACTTCAAATCCCAGAGGTTGTTCCACATACACCTCTTCCTTTATTGCACCATGCAGAAAAGCGGTCTTGACATCCATCCGATGAAGACTCCATCCTTGCGTAGCAGCAAGGGCTATGATTGATCGAATGGTGGTATATCGTGCCACAGGTGCAAATATGTCATCATAGTCTATTCCTTCCTTTTGAGAGAAGCCACGGCAACAAATCTTGCCTTGAACTTTTCAGCACTCCCATCAGATCCATGTTTGATCTTGTAGAGCCATTTCGCGGTGACAACAGATTTGTCCTTCGGTCTCGGGACCACATCCCAGACATCATTCTTCATTATGGACTCATATTCTTCGTGCATAGCATCCTTCCAAACTTGATGCTTTATGGCTTCCTCAAAAGATCCAGGTTCAGAATGTACAATAGTACTCATGGCAGCTAGATACCCTTGGTATCTACACGGCTTCTTGCTTTCTCGGAATGTCCCCCTTGGGGCAGCATGACCCTCAGCATCTTCGAGGGTGTCCCCGAGCCATGATGGTCTCTTTCCCAGTGAAGGAGATGGATCAATAGGGTCCATTGGTCCTTCAATATCAGGCATTGTCTCATCCTGCGGTTCTTCTTGATTTTCAGGCCTTTCTTCATGATTTTCTTCAGATCTTGGAAGATCTACTACTTTCTTCAGGGAAGCATCTTCGTCAAAAGTGACATCATGGCATATCTCTACTTCCCTTTGACCAGGTACATAGACTCTATAGGCCTTAGAAGTTTCACTGTAGCCCACAAACATTCCTTTCTTCCCAGAAGCATCCAGTTTACTTCTCTTTTCTTTTGGCACATGAAAATAAACAGGACATCCAAAAATTCTAAAATGTGAGACATCAGGTTTCTTACCAGTGAAAACCTCTTCGGGAGTTTTGGAGTCCAGAGCGGAATGAGGGCATCGATTTTGAATATACACAGCAGTATTTGCAGCTTCTCCCCACAGAAACTTCGGTAGACCCTGGTCACATAGCATGGCACGGGCAGCTTCCACAATAGTCCTATTTTTGCGTTCAGCAACACCATTCTGCTCAGGAGTATATGCAGTGGTAGTCTCCCTCTTAATGCCAGCTTCTTCGCAAAAGTCTTTGAACTCATTTGACTCATATTCAGTGCCATTGTCAGTCCTCAAAATCTTGATCTTCTTTCCGGTCATATTTTCCACCAAGGCTTTGAAGGTACGGAACCACATGAAAGCCTCATCTTTCTTCTTCAAGAAGTATATCCAGGTTTTGCGAGAGAAGTCATCAGTGAATGTCATGTAGTAGGAACATCCTCCCAGGGATGTCACGGGCAACATACCAGATAGATCAGAATGGACCAGCTGCAAAATATCAGATGTCTTTGTGACACTTGAGGGGAAAGGTCCCCTTGTATGCTTTCCTTCGGCACAGCCCTTACATACACCTTCATGATTATTTCCAAAGTCAGGCATCCCTGTCACCACCTTCCTTGCTTCGGGAAGGGCCTTGTAATGAAGATGTCCAAACCTTCGGTGCCATAGTTCGGTTTGTCGGATAGTATCACATGTCATTGCTCCCAACGAACTTCCTCCAACCTGGTAAAGTGTGCCAACTCTAAAACCAATCGAGATAGCTTCCTTGAAGCTCTTTTTCCACATGAGCACCTTTCCATTAGAGAATGTTACATTGAACCCTTTGTCTTCCATGGCTGATACAGACACAAGGTTCTTCTTCAATTTTGGTACATAGAGTACATCTTGCAAATGTAGAACTTTTCCTTGAGACAAGTGGAGGGTCACAGTCCCTGTCCCTTTCACGGGATATGTGGCATTATCTCCAAGGATAATTTCTAGATTAGTATCCCTTTCAACCATGTCAGAGAGTGCTTCCTTGAATCCAGTGATGTGTCTTGAGGCACCACTATCGATTAGCCAGACATCCATAGTGTCGGGCGAAGATGTAGCAGAGAGAGCAGATACAAGAATATACTCATTTCTTTTATCCACAGCATTAGACTCCTCATACTTGGTGTTTCTAGACCTTTTAAAAGGTTGATTGTTTCCACCAAAGGGAGCCTTCCTCTTTCCTTTGGATTTGTCGTTTCTTTGATTCCCATTCCTTCGGTTGTTGTTGTTATCATCACTATCGGGAGAATCCTTCTTGAAGGGACATTCTCTAGCATAGTGACTAGGCCTATGGCAAGTGAAACACTTACCCTTCTTTTCTTGAGCCCTTGTTCTCCCTTTGTCCTTAGGACCACCAGAGTTCTTCTTTCGAGAATGAGCACCATAGGCAACATTTCTGTCATTTTCGAATTCCTTCATTCTTGTTTCTTCTTGCATACATCTAGACAGAAGCTCGTCAAAGTTAGGAATGGTATTGTTATTGAGAATGGTAGTAGTGAATACTTGCCATTCATATGGGAGTCCTCCAAGTGCGGTGAGAACCATCTCACGATCGGCTATTGTCTCCCCAATAGCCAGCAGGTTGTTCCTTGTTTCGGTCAATTTCAGAAAGTAAGCTTGAACAGACTCATCCCGGCCCTTCTTCATATTCTTCAATTTATTCTTGAGGAATAGCACTTGGTTCACATTGTTTACTTTGAACATAAGGATCAATTTATCATATATCTCCTTGGATGTGCCTAGCTCAGATATGTAGGCAACCAGACTTTTATGTATGGATTCCCTGATCATCAGCTTTGCTTTGATCTCCCCCTTCTTATATTTGTTTTTAGCAGCAGCGGTAGCATTGGATGGAGGTTCTTGAATCTTACCCAGTACATGATCCAAGAGATCATGGTCCTCCAATTTTAAATCTAATATCATCTTCTAGGCATGGAAGTCATCCCTTCCAGTCAGCTTGTCATTCTCCTTGAATTCAAAACTTGTGGAACCCATTTCCTACGATGGTGATTGCTATAGTTAGGGCTTGTCTTCACCTCAGCTCTGATACCATGTAAATTTTTGTAGATGTTCTATGCTTGATGCAACTTTACTTTTATTACAGCAATCACACAAATAGTTAAGTAAAATGCTGATAGAACATATCAGTGGATCTTATAGAAGACAAACCGTAAATGTTAAATGTGATGGTGCGTTACTTGCTGTCAACATGATACCAACCAAAGAAAGATGGACTGACCGCCCAACCTGCATCGGGTCACACAATCGAATCAGCTATTGAGTCAACCCAAGTCAACTCCAGAAAAGTCAACGCTATCCAGAAAAGTCAACGCAGGGCAACAAGCTAAAAGTCAACGCAGCAACAGTTTGGTCAACCTTTTGACCTCGATTTCTGTGCCAATGTGTATGGCCTCCTAAAATCGAACTCTCCAACAATTTTCAGCCCTTTCGGACCATGCGTTGACCAAAGTCAACGTTGGTCAAACTTCGTTGGAAACCCTAGCTGCAGAAATTTCGTCCTTCCTCTTGGCCGTACAGATTCGTCCTTCTTCTTCACACGTGTGGGCTGAACTTGTCCTCCAAGGAGCTCGTACTAAATCAGATGAGAGAAGAAGATGTGTGTTGAGTTGTTGTGAAATGCTCTCCAACTTTGCCTGTATTTATATCCATCATTGGGGTGTGTGACACATCCGCTGGGGGTGTGAAACCTTAAGGCCGACCTGCACATATAATTTATTATAAATAATAAATTCAAAATAAATGTTCTGCTCATCGGATTAAGATATATTTTATATGGATTTTACACCTCTCCGAAAGAGGAATCCAACAAAAATATTAGCCACTTAATCTGAGCATCACAACATGGAGTTTGGACCTAGTTGTCCAAATTTAACAGAGACCCTATGGAAATGGAATGAATGAGAACTAGTTGGGAACCAACCAGTTTGGGAGACATAGTTAAACGACCAAATACTTGTAAAAGATCCATCAAGATTAAATGATTCGATTAAATTTGAATGATTGATACTAGTGCCTTATGGAGTCAACTATCTTGCTAAGAATTTATGACTAAGTTCTTGATGAGAAATTGCTGCTTGGATGAATAACTATGCAATGTTAACTTAGAATGCAAAAATGCAAGGAGAATGATTAGAAGACGGAGCAAGATGAAGCAACTTCGAAGATGAGAGGTGATGTTAAAAACCTAAAGCACTTAGATTACAAATAATCTGATCCAACAACTAAGTATTTAAGCGAGAGTGCCAATTATGAAGATGCCAAAAATTCTCAATTAAAAGATATACAATTTGTCACAAATCCACAATAGAGCTCTGAAAAATATCGATCACAATTACTTGAAGGTTTGCCAAACTTAAATATTCAAAAAATATCCACTATTTCAAGTAAATGAAACAAGAGCTAATTAAACATTAGACGATTTTAATCGATATTAGACATTTAAAAATTCCATCAAACTCAGCTAAAAGATATGAAAGTAATTAGCACTTAAATCTCAATAATTAATCATCAAGAAATACAATGAAATTTAGATGCTAAATAAACATTTCATCAAGTAATTTATGAATTAAACGATATTCTAAAATAATGCAAATCCAATAAAAATTCTTATTTTTCTCCTATAGTCAAACTTAGGATATATTCTTCAGCAAGATTTCAGATTTGGATTATTAATGGCAGCATCAATTTAAACCATAGATCAGCAAACAAACGATACCGGAACCAATGCCCAAAATGACTAAAAATAGTAAAAAATATTGAATTTGAAGAAAAATCAATTTTTAGGGCTTGATTAAGAGAAACTCCAGATCTGATATTTTTATTTTAGCAGTGAAACAGTGACATATCAACAAGATAACACTGCAAAAAATCACTGCCAAATACTTCCAGAAATAGAAAAAAATGTATTAAAACTTGAAAATTTCAATTTTAAGGCTTTAAGGGAGTTTGGTTCAGTAATTCTCAGAACTGATAAGTTTATAACAACAATAAATTGATAAAAGATCAACAAATTGAAAATACTGAAAATGATCTTCACAATGTCTAAAAATAGTAAGTTTTGCCGAAAAACTGAAAATTCATATTTTTTTGGACCTTATTTAGGATATACATCAGAAATGTTCAGATCTGATTTTTCACAACTATTTAGTAATTTCCAACAAACTTCAAAGACAGATCTAGGCAAAATTAAAGATGGCCCCCAAATGGCCAAAAATTCTGAAAATGAAGATTTTGCAATTTTGAACAATTTCAACCATATAAATGGTGTTTTTAGGGCCTAATTATTTGTGATTTGCTTGCTATAATAAAGTTTGCAGAAAATGAGGATTTAAAGTTCAAACCCTATCCCAAGGCTTTGAAGATCCCACTATTGAAAATCGTTGAAATTTTGGAATAATGTTGCTGCTTGAAAATTAAAATTTTGGAGACCAAAATCTTGCAAAAATAGTCTCAAAAGCCTAGACGTCTAGGGTTTTTGAGGTCTCCAATGCCAATTTTTTAAATCTAAAATTCCTGCAAAGTTTTTAGTGGTTGACCTTGCAAAATTTTCTAGAGACTAGATCTTACCTTCAAGTGTCTAGATTTAGCGCTTCTTCCACTAGATCTCATCTGCAAACAAATATTGAGCCTAGATCTTGCTCTCCAAGGTCTAGATCTAACTGAGATCTGAAGATTTCCTTGGCTGATTTTTCAGATCTATTCCTGCACAAGTGAAAAAAGAAAAACCCAATACCCAATATGTGTACAAAATAGAGAAAATCCTAAAAAACCAAATGTTAGAATTCAAAATTATGTTACAAAACTTCAGATCTACACAAGTAAATTACAGATTTATACAGATAAGTCACAGATCTATACAAATAAGTTACAGATCTATATAATGCATCTACAAATCTATGCACAAGAGTTGCAGATCTATTAGATCTGAGGAGTGTAAGTCTGACTTCGCTCCGAGATTTGAAGATCTAAGGCTCTTACTAGCCAAATCTAACTTTAACTTCAATAAAAGTCAAGATAATTTTTTTTTTAGGCACAAGCCTTAGAAAAACCTCGCAAGAAGAGAACTTAAGGTAAACTTGGGGAATTAGATGTTGATAGCTCTTTAGATCTTATTTCCTTGGGAGTCAACTGGTCCAGTCGAGGGCTTCCCCAAACGCCCAATTCTAAATCCAAGAGATTTTTGCACACTTAAAGTTAAAGTGTTAAATCAATAGAGAAATAAGATAATTTTTTTTTTTTGAAGAGTTAGAGATATCTGCTAACTCAATCCAATCAAAATTCTTACTTGAAATCTAGTAACCTAAGCAAGATACTTGTGCAATAGATTACTCTACAAGAGCTATTAATCAACAATTCGTTGAAATAATTACCAACATAATATAAAGAACATGTTTACCATAAAATGCCGAAGAGGAACATGACCATCAAATAAACCCCAAAGACTTCGTTTGTATTATTTGAGAAAGTATTACAATAGAGCTTCAAGAGCTAGTACACAATCAAAAGATCAGATGAAAAATCAGACTGACACTGACCTCTAATTTATAGGTGAAATCTCCAACTGCTAGTTCGTTTGATACCCGTCTATGTAATCTCGACTGTCAAGAAGGATTTGATTATCTTTTAATTTTCAATATTCAGTTGGCCCAGGACCTTTAAAAATTTATTTTTTAGAGACCCACGAATTTTTCCTTTGAAGAATTTAATTTGACCTAGGACATAAAATTAATTAAATTTCTGGCTTAGGATTTTTAATTTAATTTGGCTAGAAAATTTAATTAATTGTCTCATGAGGGGATTAATTACTTTTCCAACCCTCTTTACATAAGATAAATACATTAAACCCATGAAGGGGAACACCCCTTCGTAACAGACCCTCAATATCTACCCAATTCTGCGACTCAAAAATATGACCTAGTGGACCCATCAATCTGTAATAAAATGACCTAGCCAATTAGCTAGGATCATTTCGAGATTACATTTACAAAGACTCGATAAAAAACACTAGGACTCACTTAGTATCTTGATGACAAAATCCACCCTTGCTTTGGGGTGAGGTTGGAGGGGAAAAACTCTTCCGATCATCTGTGTTTAGAGACAGATGAATCAGTGAGACGAAAAACCTCCTAGGATAGAAATCATCACAAAAACACTAGGGTTACCTAGATTTTTACATACATGATGGTCTTATTGAAATCATTTACATTATAGATATGCAGAATGGGTTTACATCATTTAAAAAATTGTCGACTGAATGATGAAATCTGAATGGTACGAACACTCGAACATGATAGATCCATTTTGCGAAAAAATGGGTGTACTGCTATGGGGTCGTTGACAAAGAGTGGTGAACATTTGGCTCTACTTGGAGACACGTTGATTCATCAGAGGAATGTGAGAATCCAGAATCTGCATCCAAGCATTACACAAGATTATATAAGTAGCGTCCATCCAAAATTCATCATATAACATTAAACACATGAAAATAGAAGCTCTTCATTTATTGACTATTCTTCTAAAATGAAATGTAAATCTACTCTAACTACAAAATGAAATGCTTGAAATAACATAGTGTAAGGTTAGAGATACAATACAAAGGATGCCCTGTTGCATCAGATGTGTTCAATATAGTGCATACTAATCATTTGCCTGCTTTCAGGCAAGCCTGTGGGTTGATTTTCAGATGTGCCATGCCCAATCCTGCATATTGGAGGATTCTGTCTTATTTGAATATCAAGCTGCTCTCCGCCATCAGACGCACCTAGCCACTTACTTCTTCTTTTTTGTTTTTTTTTCTGTTCTTCTTAGTGGGCTGTGATGTCAGCAATGAGACCATTGTAGATTTCCTGTCCTTATGTTGAAGATGTTCGTACGAAATATCTGAAGAACATGGAGTGTGACCAATCTTATTCTGAATATTCTCTATCAATGGTGACACATAAGCTTGGTCTTTCTTAACGTCCTTTGTAATCATAGCTAATTTGTCCTTGATGGGAAAAGTGACCTCCCTATGATGAGATGGGAATTGCTTCAGCAGACAAGGAGGGTTATGATCTGTTGACGACTCTTTATTATCAAGTTTGGGTTGGAACTTTTGTATATGTAATCTCATGACATTTTTCCTAATCTTTTCTGCCATTCATTAGCCTATCAAATGACATAACATTTATGGCACCATTATATCTCCTCATCTTTTCATTACCATATCTTTCGTCATCTCACTTATCATTTCATCTTCTCTATTTGGACCTTTAGCACCTAGACATTTCGGTTGGTTTCCTATTTGGGTGGCGAATCTACTTATTCATCAGTTATTTCTCAAGCAAGAAGCCCTCCCTGACTAAATTTTCGGTTTTTGCCTTTGAGCTAGATTCATGTTCAAGTGGCGACTCCACTGCTTTCATGTCTTACAAGAATTTCTGTTAGAAGCTCGCTTCTTGTGGATCTTTTTATTTTTCTTGAGCAAGGATCTTTCTCTCTAGCATCTTTTTGGCCCCTCGTATCCCTTTGAGCAAGACATCATGGACTTGTTCACCCCTTGTAACTTTGCTAACATTCAAGGTTATCCGAATGACCTTCCTAACAATCGCATGGACCTGTTGCCTTGTTTCCAAGGAAATAATGTGGTTAGTGCTATGGATCATTTAAAAACATTTAGCTCTTGGTTGGGTAAATATGCTAAAGGGGTTGACTATAATCATGAGGATGTGAAGATGAGCCTCTTTGTTCTTTCCTTAGAGGAAGATGTTTTGGATTGATTTACAAATAAACTTGATAATTCGTTTAATTCATTGCAGTCGATTATTAATGCTTTTAAGGACAAGTATGGAGACAAGAGAGAAGAAAATCATCTGGTTAGAGATATTAGCGTCATAGAGAAAAAAGAAAATGAAACAGTAGAGGGATTTAATAAGAGGTTTAATGGTATTATTAAAGAATTACCTCAATATTATAGACCTTCTGCCAGGTTCCTTTTTTATTGTTATATTGATGCCTTTGATGTTGATACTTCTTATGAGTTGAGGCGAGCTAAAGTTAATGATTATAAGGTTGCCCAGGGTTTAGCTGAGGAGATTGAAAAGGATAAGAAAACATAGATCTGTGACAGATCTGAAACTCTTGTGCATAGATCTGTAGATGTATTATATAGATCTGTAACTTATTTGTATAGATTTGTAATTTACTTGTGTAGATCTGAAATTTTGTAACATAATTTTGAATTCTAACATTTGGGTTTTTAGGATTTTCTCTACTTTTGTACATATTGGGTATTGGGTTTCTCTTTTCACTTGTGCAGGAATAGATCTAAAAAATCAGCCAAGGAAATCTTCAGATCTGAGCCAGATCTAAACCCTAGAGGGCAAAATCTGGACTCAATATTTGTTTGCAGGTGAGATTAAGTGGAGGAAGAACTAGATTTAGGCCCTTGAGGATAAGATTAGTCTCTAGAAAATTTTGCAGGGTCGGCCACTGAAAACTTTGCAAGAATTTCATATTTAAAAAATTGGCATTGAATACCTCAAAAACCCTAGACGTTTAGGCTTTTGAGACTATTTTTGCAGAAATTTGGCCCCCAAAATTTTAATTTTCAAGTGGAAACATTATCCCAAAATTTCAATGATTTTCAACGGTGGGATCTTCAAACCTTTGAGCTAAGAGTTTGATCTCTAAATCCTTATTTTTTGCAAATTTTATTACAGCAAGCAAATCACAAATAATTAGGCCCTAAAACACATTTTATATGGTCAAAATTGTTTAGAATTGCAAAATCTTCATTTTCATAATTTTTGGCCATTTGGACATCTTTAATTTTGCCTAGATCTGACTTTGAAGCTTGCTGAAAATTACTGCATAGCTGTGAAAAATCAGATCTAGACATTTCTGATGCATATCCTAAATAAGGTCCAAAAAATTTGAATTTTTCAGTTTTTCGGCAAAACTTACTATTTTTAGACATTGTGGGGGATCATTTTTAGTATTTTTAGTTTGCTGGTCTGTTATCAATTTACTGCTGTTATAAATTTATCACTTTTGAAAATCATTGAATGAAACTCTCTTAAAGCCTTAAAATTGGATTTTTCAAGCTTTAATACATTTTTTGCTATTTTTTGAAGTATTTGGCAGCTATTTGTGACAGTTTTATCTTGTTGACTTGTCACTGTTTCACCGCTTGAAATAAAAATATCAGATTTGAAGTTTCTCTTAATCAAGCCCTAAAAATTGATTTTTCTTCAAGTTCAATAATTTTTACTATTTTTAGTCATTTTGGCATTGGTGTCGGTATCATTTGTTTCCTGATCTATGGTTTAAATTACTGCTGCAATTAATACTTCAGATCTGAAATCTTGCTGAAGAATATATCCTAAGTTTGACTATAGGTGAAAAATAAGAAATGTTATTGGATTTGCATTATTTTAGAATATTGTTTAATCCATAAATTACTTGATGAAGTGTTTATTTAGCATCTAAATTTCATAGTATTTCTTGATGATTAATTATTGAGATTTAAGTGCTAATTACTTTCATATCTTTCAACTGAGTTTGATGGGATTTTAAATGTTTGCTATTGATTAAAATCAGTTATTGTTTAATTAACTTTTGTTTCATTTACTCAAATGATTGGATCTATATTTAATGTTTGGGAAAATTTTCAAGTGCGATTGATATCTTTTTTGAGCACTCTATTGTGGATCTGTGACAAATTGAATATCTTTTAATGGAGTATTCTTTTTGGCATCTTCATAATCGACATTTTTGCTTAAGTACTTAGTGGCTAAATCAGATAATTTGTAATCTAAATGCTTTAGGCTTTTAATATCACCTTTCATCTTTGAAGCTTGCTTCATCTCGCTCCTTCAAGTCATTTTCCTTTCATTTTGCCTTCTAAGTTAACATTGCATATAGGATAGTTAGTCATCCAAGCAACAGTTTCTCATCAAGTACTTGGTCCTAAATCTTAGCAAGATAGTTGACTCCATAAGGCACTGATATCAATCTTTCAAATCTAAACGAATCCTTTAATCTTGCTAGATATTTTACAAGTATTTGGTTGTTTAACTGTCTCCCGAACTTGTTGGTTTCCAACTAGTTCTCGTTCATTCCATTTCCATAGGGTCTACTCACCTTAGTCTGCTATTGGGAGACAACTTAAATAGAGAGATTGGGGATTAGGGTGACAACCGTCGATCTGAGTCATTGTTGCAGTGCCTAGACATTTTGTGCGACAATAATTACTTTAAGTTATGATGAATCCTTAAAGACAAGAGTACTTGTAAATCAAAATGCAATCTTACAACCAAGAAAGTGCCAATAACTTGGTGCCAACATCAAATCCACAAGATGCCAATTACTCAAGATATTCAATCAACAATCTTATGCCACGATTATGCTCTTAGAAAATGCCAACAATGAAAAGATGCTATATTAAAATAAAACTTAAGATGTCAATTTCTCAAGATTGACAATAAAATTACCAAAACTACTTAAGATTATGAAAGAGCACAAGATTATGAACTTCACGTAGAGCACTTGTTCAATAATGATTCAACCACAATGTCAATTAAATCTTAATGCCAAGTGTAAACTTTGATAATTATTATAGCTAAGACAAGGCAAACAAATATTAGATTCCAAATAACCAATAACTGCAGTAGCACTTCAAAATTTTAAGCACTTATTAACCTTGCGGCAACAACGAACAAATCACTCTAGATCTAGACAACAAGAAGTATATATGAACCAAAAATGAGTAATAAGGTACCTAACAAGTTGCTAAGTGAAAATTTAAGTTAGTTATCCTTCTTATGATGAGTCACTCACTGTTATATTAGATCTAAAATATTTATTACAATAGTAAGAAAAGTGAACCAACAATGAGTTGTTGATGCAAAAACATGTGCCAAAAATTGCCAAATGCTATAGTAAGTTTGCCAAATTAAAAATTTTGATTTTAAGCCCTTCAAGATGTGATATTCAGAAAATATCAAATCTGATCTAATGATTACACAGAAATATTCCAGCAAGTAAACAAGTAGATCTAGGCTAAATGTTCAATGCCCAAGTAGCCAAAACAATAGCAAAGTTTTACTATGAAATTATGAATGTGTTTAGACCACTTATATTAGTTTTTAGGACACTTTATATCATTGTTATGAATATTTTATCACAGTTGTAACAAAACGGTGAGAAAATGAGGTTTAGAGAGCAAACCCTATGCCCAAGGCCTTGTAGAAGACTTGTCCAAATTCGCCAAAATTTCTCCAATGATCATGCCACCTGAAAATAGAAATTTTGAGCCAATTTTCTTTGCAAAGCACACTAATAGTCCCAAAAAATTTAGAAATGAGCAAAGAGAAAATTAGGGCCAAGGATGACCAACACTATGCCCAAGTAGGGTTAACATTGAGGGGGAAATGGCATAGAAGGTCACGAAAAAGGCAAAGGAGGGAAAAGGCCAAGAAGGCCTAACGCTAAAAGGAGAAAGCCCACTAAGGGCTAGCGACTTAGGGTAGGAGCCGTAAAGGGTTGTTGTGTGTCCCACAAGGGCCACGACCTAGGAAAAAGGGAGCTTGAGGGCTTGGGCAAGGCCCTAAAGCCTACGACTGAGCGTAATAAGGCCTTAAAGGGCAACCACAAGCCCTCGGAGAGCTGTGACTAGGGAAAAGAAGGGAAAGGAGAGAAGGGAGGGTCGAAACGGAGGATGGAGGGCCGAGTAGGGGGGAAGAAGGGAAAGCGAAGGAAGAAGGAGCGTGAAGGAAGGTCTAGGACGGGAGGACAAGGCCTCTAGGCCTCACGGTCTGGCCAAAAAGGCCCTAAAAGCCAAGACACAGGGGGAGAGGAGTAAGGTCGAGGGCCCTAGAGCCTATGGCTAGCCTCAGAGAGGCTTGAAACCCTGACGCAAAGGGAAAGAAGGGTGACACAAAGGCCTAGGTGGAGGACGCTGACCTTGGAGAGACCAGATCCAGGCTTAAAAACCCTAAAACTTCAAACCCCAGCTTCGAAAAAATTAATTTGCTTTAGATATGAAATTTACTGCAAATTATTCAATAGCAGGCCTTGCAAAAAATTCCTAGAGGCTAGATCTTACCATCAAGAGCCTAGATTTGACTCTAATCCAATTCTTTTTGCTTGATTCCACTTGCACAAATAGATTTACAGTACCCAAAACCCTAATATATAAAAAAATATCAAAACCCTAAAACCCTGGTTAGAAAAAATAATTTTACAAAATATATTATAGAAATTTATTTACAAATGTACAAATATACAAGACTTTTGAAATAAATTTTGAGAAATAATTTTTTTTAGAGATTTTTTGATAAATGGCTAAGTGCACTTTAAAGAAAAGATGCAAGCTACAAATTTAGCGAAATTAAATAAACCATAAAAATATTCAGAGTCCAAACAAGGTTACCCTACGTCCACAGTTTGTGAACTTGGAGCCCAAGGACTAGGGAACTTGCAAACACTATATATTTTCTTGAAGAAAACTTGTTAGACATATGGTGAATCAGATCACTTAAGATAGACCCAAAATATACCAATAAAGTGTTCTTATCACCATCTAATGAATAAACAAACTTAAAAAAAATTAAACAGAATATAGGAAAACGCGTACTTAGCACATACCAGAAATTAGTAGACAATAAACACCATGAACTGCACCCCAAAGTCTTTATTATGATTCAAAAAATGTTCCCAGCAGGACAGTAGCGCTGCATCAACTTTTCTACAAAGTTTTCTTTGCCAACTATTAGATTGTTTTTGACACAAATGACTCTAATTTATAGATAAACCCTCCAAGTGGAAAATAATAGCTAGTTGGCTTGATCTTCGTCAAAATAATTTCGGCCGTCGATAAATAATTGATGATCTTTTAATCTCTGCCATTGAAAATATTAATTTTGAGGAATTTTCGAATTTCTCATTAAACCCATTTTTTATTATCTCAAAAAAAAAATATTTTGAGCTAATTTTCTAAAAATATTGACTTTGACTTAATCACCAAGGTCCAAGGGTCCAATTTTTCTTGAAATTTCCAATATTCCCTTGGTGGGGGACCTCCAAAATTTTATTTATTTGGTGCTCACGAAATTTTCCACTTGGAGAATTTAATTTCTCTAATACTCTAATTTAGACTCTTAATTAATTAATTTTTTGGCTTACGATTAATTTAATTTTTGTCAGAAAAATTAATTAATTGACATTTGAGGTGATTTAATAATTTTTCCACCCTCTAATATTTTATCCATGTGTTTAAGTATGAGAGACCATGTACTAAAATATTTTTATGTTTCAACCCTCAGAGTAGAACACTTATTCGGTTTAGACCCTCAAATTACACACCCAATTCTGCGACACAATATGATCTAGTAGACCAAGTGATTTGTAGTAAACTAATTTAGACAACTAGTTTAAATTATTCCCAAATCACTTTTACATGGGGCTCGATTAAAACACCAAGTCTCACCTAAGATTTTCATGAAGAATTCCACCCTAGTTTTGGGGTGAAGTTGGAGGGAAAAACTTTGCCGACCATCTGTGTTTAGAGACACAAATGAATCAGTGAGGCGAAAAACCTCGTAGGATGAAATATTCGCCAAAATAATAAGCTTACCTATGTTTTTACATACATACAAGGTCATACTGGCATCATTTACATTACAAATTTGCATAATGGGTTTGCAATGACTCAATAAACTGTTGATTGATGATCTGATCCTTTGAAAAACTTTGATCATATGCTTCCTTTGAACTTTGACAAAAGTGAGTGCAACATGTCTTAGCTCATAAGAAGTATTAGATCCATATGCATCAACAAAATATATCAAAAGAGACTTATACGGAGGTTTAACATCTTGAGATAAAATTTTCACAATATATTAAATTTCTTATTAAATTCCTCCACAGTCTCATTCTCATTCTTCTTAATATGGCCAATAGCATTGAGCAAATGCCTTTCTTCTCTTTCTCATGAAAAACATTAATAATAGACCTTAAAGAATCAAAAGAGTTATTAGGAAACTCAATGAACCAATAAAGCATCCTCATCTAAAGAGAGGACAAAGAGTCTCATCTTAACATCCTCATGGTTAGCAATATTACACCCCTTGTACACACAAAGGTTGAAGTTCCTAAGGTGAGTTTTGACACTAATGGCATTGTTACCTTGGAATGAAGGCAACTTCTCGATGGATTTGTTCGGAATAGCATTTAGATAGCCATTAATGCTAGCAAAGTTACAAGGGCGAAACAAGTAATCCTTGAAAAAGAAAATGGATATCAGAAATAGCCTCCTACCCAAGAATAACAAGTAGTATATGAGAAGAGAGCCTGCTTAGTCTCACTCTCAAAATCTCTTCCGGATTAAGAGTGGGGCTAACCAAGCTACTTGGATTACTCCTAGTAGAAACTCTTGAATAGGAATCTAACCCATCCAAAATGCAAAACGAAAATTTAGTCCTACTCTAGGTCAAAGAGGACTTATCCTCAACAATGGCGCCCAAAAGATGTTGAGTGCACAAATAACACACCTAGAAATGTGGAAAAAATCTTCAACCCCAGAAGGTGTGTTCTTTGTGGCAACGCTTAGAGAATGGGTTGGCAACTAATCCCAACTTTCTCCGTCTAAGCTCTCTCCTAGCTAATCCAAGTGGGGTAGACCCTAAGGATGATTTCCAAGGAAAACTTGTTAATTCTAACAAGTTCTAGGAGATAGACAATAAACCAATTAAGCCTTCACCATTCAATTAACTTGAAATATAACTTGAAATGAGATTGATTACCAAGAACAATTAATTATGAACATATAAACATCAACAATGTAGATATATGAATTAGATTCAACAAGATAGATCTTGCAAGAAAAATATATGTGAATATACTAGTGCCAACAATGTACTTGCAAGAGAAATATGCTCAAAGTAAAATTACAATACTTGCAGTGAAATATAATTTTCAAATTACAACAAATTACAAGAATGGGAAGCTGCAAAACAAGTGTTAGTGAATCAAGACAAAACCACAATAGCAAGATATTATGTACAACTTTAAGAGATGAGCAACTACATAGTGTTATCACTCCAATAATTCCTAGGGTTGTTATGCTTTTTTTTTAAAGAAATATTAGAGGTAACCACAAACCTACTTTTGAGATCAGGATCTAGCCTTCCTAATGCTCAAAGAGGGCTCTCTCTTTATGATTTAACTTTGTTGTTTTTAGTTGATTTTAGGCTAGTTATGAAAGATTGATTGGGTTTGATTTTTGATTTGATTTGGTGGAATTACTGATTTAGATGGATAATTGTATTGTCTACTTTTCCATTGGGCTATGGAGTCAATGTATCAAGCAACATGGCAGAATCAAGTTCTAAAGGAAGTGTTCAAAGGGGAAGGTAGCTGAGCAAATTCAAATCTTTTAGGATAGATGGTGAAGTGGTTTCAATCAGGATCAAGGAGCAGTTAAGGATTCCTTAAACCAGAATGATGAAAGAAGGAGATAGAGGTCAATCGAGATGGGAGAGCAATTAAGAATTCTCAGATCTAGATATCAGAAGAAAACATTAAAATGAATAAAGTTCATAATAGAGTGTACTTAAACAATTTCTGCAATAATTTTCTTGTTATAACACTTAAATTTGGAAAACATACAAGTTTTATGGAATATTTAAGAGAAATAACATTCAACAATTGAAATGTACTTCATTGAAGTGGCTCAACACATGAATCCTGTAATGCAATGTCTTTATTACTTGTCTAATCTGCTGACTTGAAAATTGTATAACGAACCCTCATGTATTTTGATCAATAACAACTATAGAGATGTTCAGGAATCCACCCTAACACTTCGAATTTATGAAGTATTTATACAAAAACTAATACAAAATATCCTAAACTGATTAGGAATTATTCAAGGAAAAGAAAATATCTTCATGCAAGAAGATAGAGACACCTAGGAGACTAAGTGCTAGCTGTCCCTTCTTATTTGGATTGTTGTTTGCTTTACTGATATTTTGTTGCTTTATCTCTTTTGTTGTTGTTGTACGCGGGCTGCCTTTGAATGTCTTTTACGCTGATCTGCCTTTAACTCTTTAACATTGATTGATCTGTAAACTCTGTTTTTCACTTTTATCTGAATTCTCTGCTCTGTTTTTACCTCCTTTTACCATCATAGTAAATCATACAACTTTTCCCAAGTATCCTCATCTAGGATTTTAGTCTTCACCATCCTTCTGTAAATTTCATCAGCTTCAGTGTACTTGGTGAAAGTAGGTTTGTTCACAAAGAGGTGATTTCCCTCATGCTGGAGGTAAAACAAATTTTCAAATATCTGGTAGAGTACCTTCCCTGTTGGAATTCCTTTCAATGATGAATTGTTGGACTGTTCTTTGGCCATTTCTCTGATCTTCTTGTCATAGTCTTCCTGCTTCATCAGTGTGTCATTAATGACCAAAGTATTAGGCAGACCTTTCTGCCTCAAAACATCAAATTTGACCATAAATCTAGTTATTTCTAACTCCATAGCTTGGCACTTGTCTTCAAGTTGTACCATTAAGTTTCTTTTTGAAATTACCTTTTTAACCTCTAGAATTGTTTCATTTCTGTCGCTTACTCAAATTTCTTCTAATTCATGCTTGTTCTTAGAGTTTAAAAACTTAATTATCTCTGTGGCTTCTTCTGGCTTTTTTTCAAGTTCTTCTTTGACCTTTTGGATGGCTTCAGTAGCTTCTTTTATCAAGTCTTTTTGCTCAAAGATGACTTGGATGGATGGCCAAATATCATTAACATATTGGCCCAAAGTTGTTGCTTGGCTTGGGCCAAAGGTTCTGCCAATGTCAACTTCTTTTCTAAGTTCTGAACTCTGTCGGTCAATCTACTTGACTTCTGTGCTTCGGCTATATGCCTCATTTGTGAAAATTTATTTTCATCTTCAAGATTCTTTACCTGTTCTTTCAATCTATTAATTTCAGTAGTCTGTATTGACATTTCTTGCATAGCTTTAATCAATTTACCTGCTTCATCACTAGGATGAGATGCTGGTGTAGCTGATGTAGTAGCTGTTGTTGTTGAAATTGCTGTAGTCACTGGAACTGCTTTTGCTAATGGAGCTGATGAAGTAGAGGGAACTACTGTAGTAACAGTAGGAATAACAGTGACAGGAGTTGCTTCCATGCTTTTCTTCTCCTGCACTAACTTATCCATTTTATTCTCCATCTCTTTCAGTTGAGCTGTCAACTGAATGATGAGATTCATCATTTCATCTTTTTGTCCTTCATTTTCTAAAACTTCTTTTGCTTGTAGATGTTCAGTGGGAGGTAATTTCAGTTGTTTCTTCAATGCAACAATGTTTGAATTCTTTTTCTTGATGAGTTCTTCAACTGCTTTGACATTTTTGGGATCATATCCTATCTCTATGACCAATTCTTCAAGTGTTTTGATTCTGTTGTCCTTGGCTTGTGAGGAAGCCTTCTCTAGTTTTAATTGAACTTTGATATTCTCTAGAGAATTTTGTAGTTTCTGGACACTCATAGCTTTGTTGGTCATAGTAGAATATAGCATTTCACCAACTTGCTTATGGAACTCAATTTGATCTATAGGATGAACATCCTTAGCCATGACTTCAGATGCTGTTTTCCTATAGTCCGTTGATGACTTTGGATACTGCACTGTGGGCTGCAAAAAGGTCATTTTCATCTTCCTGGTTTTATAATAAAAAACAGAAAGCAACCTGTTCTGGTCACTAGGTGTCTGTTTCCAATATTGGGCATAGGTGACAACTTTGAATGCCTCATTCATGAGTTTGATTTCTTTATACTTCTCCATTATGTCCTGTTCTTTTTCTACTGGTTTGCTTGATGAAGAGACCTCAACACTGTGTTGCTTCTGAATAATCTGAGTATTAGAGGTTGAAGGCTGGTGAGTTTCCTCTGAAACTGCTGGAGGTGCATTTCCTTTAACCACTGTGTCTGTATCAATAATTTCAATTGTTTGAACTTGTTCATTTACAGGATTTAGCTTGGGTTTCTTCCTGTACATTAGTTTGAATTTAATCTCAGTAGTGGTTTGAGCTGAATATGAACCTTCTTCTCTTGCCCTCTTGGAATTTCTATCTTGTAGGGCAGGAGTCTGTAGGACATAACTAGTCTCAACTGGTTTCTCCACCTCTGTCAAAGTATTCTCCAACCACTCTGATTGGTTGGAGTACTTCTCAATTTCTGGTTTGGAATCATGGACAAAAGGAGTTAGTTTAAATTTGATGCTTAGTTTGCTGATAACTCCTAAAGGATCATATCGCCATTTGAAACTTTCACTGAACTTTAATTCCTGTAAACATTTTTCTGCATGTTGACCAACATTCCTATTATTGCAGATAAAAGGACCAAGCTGGTTCTTTATTTTAAACCGAGTTTTCTTCTTAGTTGACAGGGAATTCACCTCATCTGAATTTAGGATCTGCCTGATATATTCTAGTGCAAATAACCTCATTGGGAGGTATTTGGGCAACTTGTATGGAGTGAGTTGGCATCCATACACCCTAATTTCAGTGTGGTTCTGGTATAAATACCAGTCCCCTGTTCTACTGTGTTCTGATAACTTCAATACTTTCTTTATTTCTTCATTGATTGTAGGTTCACTGCTATTGCTTAGCATGTTGACAACTGGATGAATAAATGAATCAATGAAGTCTTTATATGTGAACTTTGTGGAATCTTTCTTGATTAAGAAAGTCCAGAAGACTACTGATTGGGGAGTGCCCTCAGTGTCTAGTTTTTGGAGGCTTACTGTAAACCTTTCATATTGGAAATATAGGAACATATGAAACAAAACAGAGGAATACTTAAACACACCTTCTTCAGGTAATTTAACTAAATGCTAATGGATGGCATCTGAGAGGTATTGAGCAAAGTTAAATGTGAAAGCTGGGAGCTGTCCTAGGCAGAAAATGGACAAAAAAACCTAAGATAGAAGCATCTACATACTCATCTGTAAAGTAGCCTAGAATACAAGACCACATTGTGAAATTTGTCTTGTTCTTTTTGAAAAAATTGAGGCTGAATAAGGAGGCTTACTCTTTGGGGTGTCAACTAATGAAGGTAAGAAAGTTTGGAAGATTTGAAACCTCTTTGGGAAGTCCAGTTTCAGATATAATTCAGTGAGGATTTCAATTAACAGAGGGGCTTCATCAAGCTTGGGTTGGATTTGCAACATCTGGTTTATTGATTCTGTAGTAATGGTGAACAAAATTTCCTTGCTGTGGGTTACTAGGGCTCTTTCATTGGGTAGATAATTGATTTGACAGAGCTTGATGATTTATGGGAATTGGAAAGTTTGTGCGAGGATGTATTTGGGTAAATTTGATTCCCAAAGGCAAATATCATCAACTTGGTCCATGGATTTATCATGGCTCCAGCAGTGGATGTCCAGGAGATTGAAATCAGTGACTATGTCACTGATTTTGAAGTCTTTGTCTGCAAGGGATGTATGTTCAACATATACAAGAGGAGGTTGTAGGGGATTAACAGTCACAATGCCCTGGGAAGCCATTTAAACTTGTTTCATTGATTAATTTATTACTTTCTTGCTTAAGAACAGGTCTCGACACTTCAGGAATACCTGTGAAATGGAGTTTTTAGTTTGCAGAGAAGGTCCTGGAGGCAACAAGGGATTTCTTGGTCTTTATAAAGCTTTAGACGTAGTTGGCACAGTCTTCTGGTAGCAAAGGCTTGATTTCTGGTCTAAAATAGCTTGAAAACAGGTTGGCAGCGGTTGCTTTAGCTTGGAATTAGGTTGACAAGGCTTCTACTCCGTAGACTTCAACAAAAATGGTGAAAAGGGCTTTAGAGCGAGCTTTATTGTATTTTAACCAACAGTGGTTAAATTTATTGCGCGGGTTTAAATTCAAATGAAGGGTGGTATCATTGCAATGGGCAGAAAACAGCTTGGAGGTTTTCGCATCACGAAAAGTAGTTAAATGGTTTTTGGCTTGAGGATGCGATTCAATGTGGGGCTGCCACGTAGCAAGGGAGCGGGGTTGCGAAACCACTCATTTCGCAACTCCCCAATGGTGTTAAATTTCGGGTAATCGGGGGTGCAAAAACAATTATTAGCCATTGGATTTGAGGAATCTCAATCGGGCAGATGGACGAATAGGAGGGTGAGTCGGGAGTTTTGACAGGTGGGACCGGGAATGAGTTATGTAGGGTTATAATACATATGCAAAGGTTTAATGATATATGTGGTTCGGGATTTATAATGGTGGTTGGGTAATATAACGCGGGATTAATAAAATGTATAAAATGGGTTAATAAAAAGTGGGACCTGGGATATATAATAAGCGGGGGGTTAATATATGAAGTGGGTTGGGTTAAATATTAAATTAGACTCGGGATAACATATGTGCAGGAATTAACAAATATGGTGTAAATGAACATGAATACGGGATGTTAATAATACACTAGGAAAGGGTTAAAAATCATATCGGGGAAGGATTGTTACAGTGGCGCCCGACACATTATTTTAACTAATTAATCTATGCAAAGTGTGTTTTTGCATGTTTTAAATTAAAATGGGAATTTAGTAAAGGGGAAGTTATTTTCATGGGGAAATAGATTTTTAGGAAGGCGAGAAGGTTAAAATGAAGGGAAAGGGATATTTTACAAGGAGAAATGAATTTAGAGGGAAGTTAGTAATATGAAATGAGCCAATTGATGTTTTCCCTGCCTTGTAACAGTCTTCTACCTACCCATAAGTTATCCTAACATTTTTTCTTCATTTATTGGGTGCATTTGAGCTTGCTGACCCTTTTATTTTTATTTTTAATAAGAAAACTATCTAATTCTAACCTTATGACTTTGAATGGCTAAGATTAAACTGATGAACTCATTATTATTCTCTACCTAACTATTGATCTGCCAATATTAAATGGTTTGGCTAGATCTTTATTCACTATCTATCAATACTTTGAAATTTAAATGCATGAATGAGTCAAGATTAAGTTGTTTGACCATCATGAATTGTGGCATTTTTGACGAGCTGTACACAATTTTTATTTTGCAAAAATAACTAAAGTAGTGGCATTTGAATGTGCACACTTTCATGATCTATTTTTATCTCTTTTTGTACGAGGTTCATACTTTATTTTCTTTTTGATCTTTTTCTTTTTTAGTCCTTTGATTTTTCTTTTAGAACTTCACCCTCTTTACATTTTTTATTTTAATATGGCAAAACATTTTGCAGAAACCAAAAGTATGTACAATATTACAAGATTTTAACATAGTCAATTCAAAATTATGAACCCTATTATTATATGACCCTAACAGTGGCTCCACATGGGGATGGCATCTCCTGGTGAGATGTCAAGAATTTTAAGATCAGTAGCCTTGGAGCTTTGACTGTGCTTTCTTTGTAACTGTTTTCTGAGCTCTGCTTTATTCATATATATGATGTTATACCTTTCAAAGCTTAGGGCCTTCTTTTCGGGCTTCAACTTTGCAAGAAAAACATACAATCGAATCTAAACTTTGCAATGTTATGTATAATGAGCAAAGTAAACAAATGAACTAATGTTAATCTGGGGAAAAGTAATGCTTCAACATCCTACCATTGACTGGTCCACCTGGTAGATCTGATCCATCTATTTCCTTCAAAAAGAATGCATTGTTACCTCTATAACCATAAATGATATAGGGGTCTTTCCATAGAAAATCAAATTTACCATGTTTATCTTTTTCTTCTCTTCTAGAATCCCACTTAAGTACTTTGTCACCTATGTAAAAATCATCAGCTTTGGGTCTTGTCAAATATCTTTTTGATTTTATCTTGGATCAGTTGTGATTTGATGTAAACCTCTTCCCTGGTTTGCTGCAAATGAATAGTCTGATTTATCTTCCTTTGGATATCATTTGGTTCTACCTACAGTTCTTGAATCATTTTCATCACTGGCGCTCCCAATGAGGATGGAAAAACCTCATCCATCCCATATACCAGTTGGTAGGGAGATGTACCAATAGACTTTTTGGTAGTTAGTCTGTCTGCCCATAAGGCATTAACTAGCCTTTTGTTCTAGGACTTCTTGTTGTCTTCTAACAGTTTCTTGATGATAGTTACTAGGCTTTTCTTGGAGGATTTAGCAAGTCCATTACCTTGAGGGTAATAGGCAGTGGAATGGGCAAGATTGATATGGTATTTGTTACAAAATTCTACCATAGTCTTAGATTTGAAAGCAGCTGCATTATCAGTAATGAGCTTTTGTGGGCATCTAAATCTGAAAAGGATATTATTTTCAAGGAATGAGACAATGACAGAATTAGTGGCTTGTCTAGAACTGATGACTTCTATCCCACTTGGTGAAATAATTAGTCGCTGTCAAAATCCATTTACGCTGGGATAAGGAGGGTGGGTGAATTTCACCAATGAAGTCTAAACCCCATTGCTCAAATGGCATTGCAATAGAGATTGGTTTGAGGGGTAATGGTAATAGTTTTTTCTTCCCTTCAAATATCTGACACTTGTGACAAGAGGTCACAGAGTTTCTTACATTTGCAAAAAGAGTGGGCCAATAAAAATCTGCCCTCAAGATTTTATCAGTAGTTGTCTTCCAGTAAAGGTGTCCTCCACAGTCACCTGCATGAAACTCCTGCATTACTTTATCAACTTCATCTTTCAATAAACAGTTCAGTGGTATACCACCATGATCCTTCCAAAACAAAGCATTATCTATGATACAATACTTCATTGCTTGCATTTTCAAAAATCTACTTTTAGTTCTAGATAAACCAGGAGGAGCTTGTAGATTTAGTAAAACAAATATGATATCTGCATACCAAGGTGAATCAATGAAAGCTTCACTGATTTGTGGATTCGCCATCTCTTCATGATCATCTAGTTGAGGAATGAAATTAATATCTAAGGCCTGACAGCTCAATTCAGCTATGAGTTTGGCTAACGGTACCCAAAACTCTAATGTGTGGCTGCCACGTTTCGCAACCCCCAGTGGTGTTAAATTTCGGGTAATCGAGGGTGCAAAAACAGTTATTGGCCTTTGGATCTGAGGAATCTCAATCAGGCGGATGGACGAATAGGAGGGTGAGTCAGAAACTTTGAAAGGTGGGACCGAGAATGAGTTATGCGGGGTTATAATACATATGAAAAGGTTTAATGATATATGCGAGTCGGGATTTATAATGGTGGTTGGGTAATATAACGGGGGATTAATAAAATGTATAAAATGGGTTAATAAAAAGTGGGACCCGAGATATATAATAAGCGAGGGGTTAATATATGAAGTGGGTTGGGTTAAATATGAAATTAGACTCGGAATAATATATGTGCGGGAATTAACAAATATGGGGTAAATGAACATGAATACAGGATGTTAATAATACACTAGGAAAGGGTTAAAAATCATATCGGGGAAGGATTGTTACAGTGTGGCCCGACACATTATTTTAACTAATTAAACTATGCAAAGTGTGTTTTTGCATGTTTTAAATGAAAAATGGGAATTTAGTAAAGGGGAAGTTATTTTCATGGGGAAATAGATTTTTAGGAAGGGGAGAAGGTTAAAATGAAGGGAAAAGGATATTTAACAAGGGGAAATGAATTTAGAAGGAAGTTAGTAATATGAAATGATCCAGTTGATGTCTTCCATGCCTTGTAACAGTGTTTTACCTACCCATCAGTTATCCTAACATTTTTTCTTCATTTATTGAGTGCATTTGAGCTTGCTGACCCTTTTATTTTTCTTTTAATAAACAAACTATCTAATTCTAACCTTATGACTTCCAATGGCTCAGATTAAACTGATGAGCTCATTATTATTCTCTACCCAACTATTGATTTGCCAAGATTAAATGGTTTGGCTAGATCTTTATTCACTATCTATCAATACTTTGAAATTTAAATGCATGAATGAGTCAAGATTACGCTGTTTGACCATCATGAATTGTGACATTTTTGACAAGCTACACACAATTTTTATTTTGCAAAAGTAACTAAAGTAGTGGCATTTGAATGTGAACACTTTCATGATCTATTTTTATCTCTTTTTGTATGGGGTTCATACTTTATTTTCTTTTTGATCTTTTTCTTTTTTAGTCCTTTGATTTTTCTTTTAGGACTTCACCCTCTTTACATTTTTTATTTTAATATAGGAAAACATTTTGCAGAAAGCAAAAGTATGTACAATATTACAAGATTTTAATATAGTCAATTCAAAATTATGAACTCTATTATTATAGGACCCTAACACATAGAAACAAAGCTTGCAATTGAAATGAATATAGATGCTCAAAATCCAACTTGTATATATTTGAAAAGAGCTTCAATGATAATTAATTACATACAAGGTGAAACAAAGTTGTAGGTGAGTGTGTGAAGAAATGTGGTCTTGATTAATTTTATTAATACCTACTCTATAAGGTGTTGCTTCCCCTCAATTCCTTCAACTTGGTAAGGACTCAAGGTGGTGGCAAGAAGGCTAGGATGAGGAAGCTAAGGCTTCATTAACAATACCCAGCTAGTTCTTCAAGGGAACCCGCATGCCTTCGTTCTTACAAGGGACCTAGCCACACAAGAGAACTATGAGATAATGCGTTTTACCTTTTCTCCAAACTCAAATCTTGGGAAATTGAATGAAAATTGAGGAAGCTTTCCTGAATGTCTATAAATCAAGCTTATGCTTGGAGGTAAATTTCAAATAAACAATTTACAAAATGAAATGTGAAGATAATATAAGTGCTTCAATGACAAAATTGTTTATGAATTGATATTGTCAATTATAGTTCAATTACATGTCACACTTGCTTAGATTGTAAGATGTGAAAATGCAAACTAATTAGACAATGAAGGAAACAATGAGATGAGTCTGTCAGTCCAACGAACCAATTTTTGGCGCTATTCCCGAGGTCGTGTGGCGCCCTCTCATTGGGCCGCGTGGCACCCTTTGATTGGCCCACGTGGTGGCCCGAGATTGGCTCAAATCACAAATTGTCTGGCCAATACCAGCACGTCACGTGTCTTATCCTGATTGATCTTCTTACAACCGTACTGCCCAATCAACTTGTTGATGTTAGTGCCATGTCATCATACTCCCTGCCTAGTCAACCTTGCAAGTTGACTTTTCGCTGTTTCCCAAAAACTTCAGAATGCGATAACTTTCTCATACGGTGTCATATTGAGGTGATCTAAGCATCGTTGCAATCAAAACGACAAGATCTACGATTTGGCATTGGTTTCAAAAGATTTTGAGCACTTTGATTTTTCAACATATTTTTTATTCCCTAGATCACAAGGCCTGTTAGATTTTGTGGCAACAGGGACCATAGCACGTGAGCTCTTACTTCAATAGGAGAGGTTATTAGATGATTTAATATAGAAGGAGATTTGAAAGGAGTCTCTAAATGGGATCTGCTCGAAGTGTGATGATGATAACTCTTGCCAATTAGGCAAAGAAGGGCAAGGGGAAGGCCAAGAAGAACTCAAGAGGAGAGAGTACCTCAGGAGTTGGAGAAAAGGACATGAGCAAAATGAAATGCTTTGCATGCCATAAGTTTGGCCACTATGCAAGCCAATGTCTGAACAGGAAGGAGGGCAAGGGGAAATCACAGGTCACTGCATCAGTAGACTCACAGGTGAGTGAGTTTGCTAATAGGTTTGAGTAATAGGTTTGAGAAAGAATTCTTGCTGATGACATGTATTTCTAGAACCATTGGCAAAGGTGCATGGTTCATGGACAATGGAGCATCTCAACATATGGTGGTTTTGTGGGAGTAATTTGCTAGCTTGAGAGATGATGACCTAGATCTTATTTGCCATATATATTTGACAATATTATGTCAGCTCTTAACCTGAAATCCTATTACCACTGATGGTGACAGTTCCGATGGTACTAACGACCAATTAATTTTTTTCAGAATTTCAAAATATCGATAGTTGCAGACCTTGTATAACCACTGTATTAGTGTCTTGGGCCGGCATTATCTTTATGCATGTTCAAAGATTAATCCACTATATTGGTGTCTTGGTCCGCCATTATCTTTATGCATGATAAAAGATTAAGTGATTTGATTTAAACATAACGGTTCCAATCTTTCACCTACCCTTCCTAGCCTTGAAGGTGAATCTGAGTTGAGCTGCAATAAAAGTTTAACAATATTATTAGGTTTTAATTCCCATTAGACTTGCTAAGGCGAAGTTAAGTTGAGCTCCAATAAAGGTTTAACAATATTATTAGGTTTTAATTTCCATTGGACTTTAAGAAAATAAATTATTTGATTATTTGAAAGGAATTGTTTTATATATAATGACAGTATTTCTGGAAGACGTAAAAGTAATACTTTAAATATTATTTTCAATTTCATAAAAGGTTATTAAATAGCGTAAGGGAATTTAGATGATATTATAAAGAGTACATTTACCAAAGTTAAAAAAAATGTTATAAATAAAATTATTGAAAGGAAAAAAAAGAATTTCATTAAATTTTATTAAAATTCATGTCATCAAAGGGGACAATTTGAAAATGGAGGGGGAAAAATTCTCTTTTGTAATCCTAATTTTTAGGTTGTTTTCATCACTATTTGTGTGCAATTCAATAGCTTCATAGCCTCACACCTTGCAGGTAGGATTTATCTCTTGCTTTTTGTCTTCCATCTTCGTTTGATTTTATCATGTTCCAGATCTCAGTATGCTTCAACGTGTGTGTGTGAGAGTCAAGTACCTTGGATTTTTATTACAATTACGTATTCCTTGAGCCTTTTCTGCAGTGCGAAATTGTGAATATATCTTTTGATGTGCAGGGGCCTATTTAACTAAAAGTGCATCAAATCCTGGTGCTGGTGATATTTTGATGGGATTTCTTGGATCTGTGATTCTTTCATTCGCTTTTTCAATGTTTCGTCAGAGAAAGGTAGGGATATTTTTGGCATTACTTCAAAGTCTCCTTTTTCTCTTTGAAATATGTAGAAGATCCCTCTGCAACAAATAGGACACATTACAAACTTCATTTTCTATTTATTGTTTTATCTCACTGTATATTTAAGTTGAATTTTGTATGTCCCCAGTTTGTAAGTACTATGTAGCAATACCGAACTGCTGCTGCTGTGTGAAATTATTAACGGCTGTAGCCATTTGCTAACATATATGGCTCTATACATACCAGTCCTGACTCCTGGTCTAGAGCAAATTGAATGATTCTTGTGTTCTTTTGTTATAGACATACTCTAGAGTTTAGATTCTGATAATAAGAAAGGATCTACGAAGATAGAAACAGTTGATTGGACCATATTACAGCTGAAATATTTTTACGTTGAGTTTTCTTATAGTTTGTAAATTGATGTTTGGATATTTGTAAAATTGCATCTCTTTCATGTTTGTTTAGCTTGTCAAACGGCATGCTGCGGAGATCTTCTCAGCTGTGGTGGCTTCAACCATTTTTTCTCTGTACTCAACAGCAGCTCTAGGCCGAATGATTGGACTGGAACCAACCTTAACTGTTTCCATTTTGCCAAGATGTATTACTGTTGCACTAGCACTGAGCATTGTCTCACTTTTTGATGGTCGGTTTTCTCTTCCCTTACCTCTTTACATATGATGCGCTTGCCTGTATAAGAATTTCTTAGCACAAGTCATAGTAGAACAGAGCATTGTCTCACTTTTTGATGGTTGGTTTTCTCTTCCCTTACCTCTTTACATATGATCCGCTTGCCTGTATAAGAATTTCTTAGCACAAGTCATAGTTGAACAGAATCTCTAGTGGGCATGCTTACTATTCAACGTTCAATGGTTCTCCTACCCCCAAAAGCTGCAGCCTTTATTTTAATATTCGAAGATAGGTATGCAATCTTCTGCAACCTTGGGAGAGTTTTTGGTTTTTTAATACAGTACCATCTCTTAATGCTTTCTTCAAACCAGCATACATGTACCGGAACAGGAAAACAATAAATGAAATAGCAGCATAGAAGAATCTCAACGAAACGTCAATTTTTTTAATCTTTCAGCTAAGCAAGCCGAGTTACAATGTTGGAGAGGAGGAAAATGGCTAGAAAAGTTACGTAGGCCTCAAGGAAGTTATTCTTAGATTTGTTTCTAACGCTATCTAGCTCAATTATTAAAAAGTACCTATTTCAAAATTTAAATATTGGAAAAATTAGCTATCTTAAAAGTTAATAGGGTTGAGCATTATGCCATAGTTGATCTTAGGATGGGTTTTGGGCATATTTTTGGGTTTAATTTATACGGGAAAGATATATTTTTTTGTTTTTCGTTGTAAACTTTCCGCAATTAAAAACTTTACCTTAAATCTGATCTAAATCCCCACACACACATATATATATATATATATATATATATATATATATATATATATATATATATTAAAAATTCATTTAAACAAAATTTAAAAATTTTCAAAATAATATTACGGCTAAAAACTCCACCTTAAATCGGATCTAAATCCATATATATATATATATATATAAAATTCATTTAAAAAAAATTTAAAAATTTTCAAAATAATATTACGGCTAAAAACTCCAAAGCATAATTAGACTATTTTTCTTTGGTCAGCCTTTATTTTATTTTTTTAATGATTAGTAAAGATATTGGGGAGAATTTGAAATAGCGTTGATTATTAATTTTTTTTAGTAATCATTGGTTCTTTCGTTGTCCGGACTTGACTTTTGGTGGTGATTTGTTTCCTTTTTTCTTTTCACGTTTATTTTTAATTTTCACGTTTATTTTTAATTTGGATGATCAAGTTTTGGTTGTAATTTTCAAGGTGAGAAATTTGGTTTGAAGTTTTTTTGTAATTTTAAAGGTGAGAAATTTGGTTTGAAATTTGTTAGGTTTTATTATGAACAATTGTGTAAATTTATTTTTGTATATTTTGTATTTTTAAAAATAATTTTGTCAATTTATTTTTGGTTTTATCATGAACTGTGGTAATTTATTTTTGTATATTTTGTATTATCAAAATAATTTTGTCAATTTTTTTTTTTATATTTTTTGTTAATTCATTTGTGTATATTTTGCATTATAAAATAGTTTTGTCAATTTTTTTTATATGTTTTTATTAATTTTAAATTATTTCGGTAAATAATTTTGTTTTTTTTTTCATTTTTGTATATTTTGTATTATCAAAATAATTTTGTCAATTTCCTTTTTATATTTTTTGTCAATTCATTTTTGTATATTTTGTATTATCAAAATAATTTTATCAATTTCCTTTTTACATCTTTTGTCAATTTATTTTTGTATATCTTGTATTATCATAATAATTTTGTCAATTTCCTTTTTATATTTTTTGTCAATTTATTTTTTATATTTGTATTATCAAAATAATTTTGTCAATTTCATTTTTACATTTTTTTTTATTAATTTTAAATTATTTCGGTAAATAATTTTATCAATTTTTTTTTATTAATTTTAAATTATTTCAGTAAATAATTTTATCAATTTTTTTGGTTTTATCATAAACAACTGTCAATTTATTTTTATATATTTTTGTATTATCAAAATAATTTTGTCAATTTCTTTTTTACATTTTTTTATTATTGATTTTAAATTATTTCGAAAGCACTAAATATATCTTCGATTTATTTGGGTAAAGAATGTTTCTATGAAAGCTCTAAATATGTCTTTATTGTAACTTTTTGTAATATCATGTTTTTCTAAAAAAATAAATAATTTTTTCCAAACTATTTAGTTTTCAACTAAGTTGAACGAATAGTTATGTCAAATTATCTTGAACGAATAATTATGTCATATTATCTTAACTTAAAAAAAAAAATCATGATACCATTATTGAATTGGAATATAATACATTTATGGTAAAATTAATATTCTATTTGTCAAAATCACATTTAATAGTAATGTTGAATTGTAATGGAATATATATTTATGATTAAATTAACAATTTATTTGTTAAATAAAATTTAGTGTAATTTCTCAAAATATATATATATATATATATATATATATATATATATATATTAATTTTTTTCAAATCTATTTAATTAAAGTAAATTTTTAGTGAATGTTAATCAACATCAATCCATAATAAACATCAACATATTTATTTTATTATACATCCCACATTGTTAAAATTGGAAAAAAAACATATAAATTAACTAATTTATAATTTTATTTATTATTATAAAATCTATTTGTTTTGCAGGCATTGTTATTTTATATTTACTTGTAAATATGTGGAAATGTTGGTTGTGAAGCCCAAACTAAATTTCACTAATTTATGTAAATAAATTTTATAATAAATAAATGTTTTTGTCTCTGGAAAATGATATGGGTAACAACACATGAGTATTTTGGGTTTCTTCTTGTCAAAAAAATTGTTAAAGTGGTTAAGCCCAAGTGGTGGATAGAAAAGAGGAAAGTGACAGAGGTCACAGTTGGAACGTTCCATAATTCTCCCAAAATTTTTAGGAGAAAGGCTGCCACTAAGAAATAACATAACTGGAGAGAAATGTTATACTGAGTGGAAAAATAAGCTTAGTTGGAAATAAATGCTAAGTTGGGTGAAAAGAATAAGCATAGATTGAAATAAAGACATGCTTATGAAAGAAAAAGAAAGACTTTTTCTTATTTTGAAAAAAACTTAAATAAAGCGAAAAGGTGGACAAACTTTAAGCACTGGATGCTCCTGGGAAGAGAACAATATATACCACAAGTGAAAACAGTTTGGCCATTGTGGTAAAAATGAGGAGGGTTTTATATCAGCTATACCCCTGGTGCAATTACTTTTGCAGACGTTATCATTTTATATTTACTTGTAAATATTGTGGAAATATTGACTATAGGGCCAATATTAAAGTTGAATGATTTATGTAAATAAATTTTATAATAAATAAATGTTTTTGTATCTTGGAAATGATATGGGAACCATGGGAGTATTTTGGGCTTCTTGTTGTCCAAGATGAAAGTGACAAAGTTCACAGTTGGAACCTTCCCAAATTCTCCCAAAATTCTTAGGGGAAAGGCTGCCACTGAGAAATAACATAATTGAAGAAAAATATTATGTTGGATGGAAAGATTGAGTTTAGCTGAGAGAAATTATAATCTGGATGAAAATATAAGAATACGCATAGTTGGAAAGAAAAAGATGCTTATGAAGGAAAAATGAAAGGATTTTTCCTATTTTGAAAAAATCTAATTAAAGCAAAAATGTGAGAAGACCTTAAAAGTAGGAAGTTGCTAGGAAAAATCTATTTGGAAGAAAACAATGCATACCACAAGTGAAAACAGTTTGGCGACTATTGAAAAAAAGAGGAAGCAAGAAGTCTGAGCGGGATTGCAACTTGTTGGTTGGGAAGAACATGCCTTTTCCTATAGTATTTCTAAGGGAGTTTTTTTCCTATAGTATTTCTAAGGGAGTTTTTTTCCTATAGTATTTCTAAGGGAGTTTGTTGGTCATAAGTAGTTGACTATGTTTTTAAGGGAACCGTTATTTTTGGTTTTAGTAGAGAATTGCTAATTACAAAGTGTGTTTGAAGCATCTGTGAATTTTACATGTGTTAATCTAATAAAGTCAGATGATAGCTATTGCAAATATAAACCATGGAAAGTATACAGTAAATCAAGTAAATTCTAATGTATGGAAGACTAATTTAAGATTTCGAATCTAGTAATGTATGAGATTTAATGCACATGTAGTATCTACATGGATTCAAATCATAATCCATACCAACATGAAAATACAATGTGGACATGTATGAAGTAATGCTATATGTAATCTAAGTATGGCATACGTATACCAAGGAGTTAACTTGGGTAGGAAACATTGAATGGAAAAAATGGAGATTGAATCTATGTTATAAAATGTTATGTGGGTTGACATGGATAGTACATCGGTAGATAGTGGAAGTCACTCGCTTGGATTTCCTCTGAGCAGATTTCACTTCTCACCTCAATTGAATCCGAGGAGATTTAGGATTAAATCACACCAATTGTCATTATTTACCAAAATTTCAAGATATTTTAAGATTTTTTCCCTTTTACTTATAAGGTTTTTTCTCAACATGAATGTTCAACTTGTAGAATCTTTTGCCACACGGGCTAACATGTTTCCAGAGAATAGAATTTGGGTGGAGGGGGAATTAAAGGAATTAAACCTGCTAGCTTCCACTCGAGCTATTGTCTTTTGACATGGAACAAGATTCATAACCATGGAGATTTACCCATACTTTATCATAGAGATTCTTAATTTGTAAATAGTCTTTGTTACAATACCCTAGGTCAATATTGTGGCTTATCAATACCACATGCCCAAAAACCATAAATCACTTCAAATGAGACTTGTTCATATGAGATTTTTTTAATTAATCAATTTAACTGAAAGTGAAAAAAAGGCATAACTACTTTAGAGATAAATATCAACCTTTAAATTGTGTAAACTACTATAAATAATTTAGAATATTCCATGGAGGTCAAATCCTTAGCATCCACTTCATGATTATTGATAATTAAACTAGCCTAGATTTATATGACAATAAAATATCTTTGGACATTGAATATTTTATTTATACGACAATAAAATATTTTCTTTCTATATATAGATATATATGAAGTTTCTCCAAAAAAAAGAGTATATAAGAAGTTGATATTGACATAAATTAGTTAACATAAATCTTCGAATATTTTATTTAAGTGTTGCGTTGAAATATTTACATTTTACTCCACTTTTTTCTTTTTTATTTCTAATTACTTTATTTCTTTTTAAAGTTGATATGAAATAATTACTTATTTCTTTTTAAAGTTGATATGAAATTATATTATGTAATGTGAACATTTCATTTTCTATTTATAGAATATTTTATTTTTATTTGAAGTGAGACATGTGTCAACTTTGGGTTAAGCACAGACAAAATTACACATCACCCTAGACACAATTAAAATTGTGAAAATGCTATTTTAATATAAATACATTTATTGAAGTAAATATATTCTTTCTTAAATACTATTTTTAAATTTAAATAATTTAATATCAAAATTTATTATTATTTATTTATCTATTATTTTTTAACTTTTCAAATTTCCATATTATTATTATTATTTTCTAAAAGATATCCATATATATATATATATGTGGGGATGATTTTTATTTGTATTTTTATTTTTTTATTAATTTAGTTTGATATATATTTTTAAATTTTTTATTAATTAGGTTGAGTTTAGATTGGTAATTGTTTTAATATAGGATAAAAGAATGATGTATTCCTTGTAAAATTATGTGAGGTTGGAGTAAGTCTTCGAGCATATAATTCTCATTTTCAAAATTTTCCGAAACTTAAACTCTATACAAACTAACTAATCTACACCAAAATTTATCTATTTAAATAATTATTTCAAATTTACTAAACAAATATCTTTCGGATAATTAAATAATATTTAAAAAGATAATCCTATATCTATCTAGTTCCCTTATGAATATATTCCTAACACACTCAATATAATAAAAGATACAAGAATAGATGTATATATGCCTATGAAGATGTATAGATGGTTCTTAACTTTGAAATAAATTGAAGGATCTTTTTCTATGGAATCAAAGCAAAATCAGGGCTTATTTTTTATTTTGTTGTTATGAATGAATGAATGATATTTTAACATCCACGAGACTAAAAATGGTCTATGGGACCACCAACCTCCCTGCTTTTCACCTTTTGCAATTCAATCCTTTTCTTACTAAAATTAATGATGAGGTGACCCAACCTTCTAACAATTCCCTCACTGAAAAGATAATGTCAAGAAATCGATGCTAACTATTTCCATAACTGTCTTTGATATCTCTGAAAAAAATCACATTCCAAAATGAAATGTTTCTCTGATTCCACTGCCCTAGAAGTGTAAAATGTACACCCCCGTTCTTCGCGAGCTTCTTTAGGTCTTTTCCACCATCTCGTTTCACACCGAAGTTGATGCGAGATAGTTCTTAATTGAGCAATAAGAATGTTTGCTTTCCATCTAACTCCAGTGTACTCTTTTTGTTGGAGATCACAAGTGGGGTTGAATTCCTAAACATAGTACTTCTTTCTACCCAACTCTTTTCCCCATATATACTTACAAAACTTCTCTATAACAAAATTCTTTAACTCCTTGCTATTTGTGGGACAAACATTGAGGTAAATATTCTAAACAAATATCTTTTTGATAATTAAATAATATTTAGAAAGATAATCCTATATCCATATAGTTCCCTAATGGATATAGTCCTAACACACTCAATATAATAAAAGATATAAGAGTAGATGTATATATGCCTATGAAGATGTATAGATGGTCCTTAACTTTGAAATAAATTGAAGGATATTTTTCTATGGAATCAAAGAAAAATCAGGGCTTATCTTTTCTTTTGTTGTTATGAATGAATGATATTTTAATGTCCATGAGAATAAAAGTAGTCTATGCAATTCAATCCTTTTCTTACTCAAATTAATGATGAGGTGACCCAACCTTCTAATAATTCCCTCACTGAAAAGACAATGCTAAGAAATCGATGCTAATATATTTCCATAACTGTCTCTGAAATCTCTGAAAGAATCACATTCCAAAATGAAATGTTTTTCCGATTCCACTGCCCTAGAAGTGTAAAATGTGAAAATTTCTGAATCCTTATTACAGAAACCCTACTGCTAACTATTGATTTACTTATCCTACTTGACTTATTTACACAAGTTATTTATCTGAATATTCAGAAAAACTTCAAAATAAACACAAATAGAAACCTACACAAATACAGATCATTTACTGAACATCACACACATATGAAAAATGACACAGATTTTTCAGACAAATGTCCTCGAAAAAACCCAATGCGGGAAAAGCAGTGCAACAGCTCTAGAGGGTTTTATTATTATGCAGAATCTGAATACAACATTCTGGGGACCAGAAACGGTTTTCCCTACAAAGAAATTACATGACAATTGTACCTTGTCACTTGAAGACAAAAAATATGGCTGAATCACACCCTCAATTGGGAATTACAGATAACGAGCCCTTTCCGGCCCACTGGAACCCTCAGCGCAGCTCCTTCGGCCTTTGTGTCAACCCCTCTAGCCCAGTACAGCCTCTGCGTAGCACAAGCTGCCCTGCGTCACTTTGAAGGCCTCTGCGCTGCCTCTGCGTCACCCAAAAGGGTCTGCATCACCCTCTGCGTGGTCTCTGCATTAGCTTTGCTGGGTTGTGTCCCTCTTGTTGGCCTATGCGTTGCTTGGTACGATGTTGCCTCTCTGCTGAGGTATTCTCGACCTTGGATCAAATCATCCCTTGCCAATCTCTGCCCCTCACTGCACTGCAAACTCACTTTGAAATCCTCAGCGAACCCCACTCTAGATTTCGACTTAGCTTCAGTGATTCCGCCGTGTGTGTTTTCTCCAACTGACCCCAAGCCTTTCCTTTATAATTTTCTCATTGGAAAACCAATGACCGTGATCTAATCTCTAATTAACATCTAAGATTAAAAGAATGCTTGATCCACGTCACTTAGAACATTCTCATCACATGTGTAAATTAATTCACTTTAATTTTTTAATTTCCCTATGTTAGACTTAGGGTCTCGATTAAAAATTTAATTATTTGAATAACTTTTACAGTAGATGGAATTTCTCTAAACGCTTTCTGAGTCTTGGAGATCTCATGTGTTCCAACCCCTCCACAAAGTTTAAGAGCTAGAGCACATTCGATGCTACCCCAAAATCTCAACATAAAAGTACACCCCCGTTCTTCCCAAGCTTCTTTAGGTCTCTTCCACTGTCTTGTTTCACATCGAAGTTGATGCGAGTTAGTTCTTAATTGAACAATAAGAATCTTTTCTTTCCATCGAATGCTAACTCCAATGTACTCTTTTTGTTGGAGATCACAAGTGGGGTGAATTCCTGAACATAGTACTTCTTCTTTCTACCCAACTCTTTTCCCCATAAATGCTTACAAAACTTCTTTATAACAAAATTCTTCAACTCCTTGCTATTTGTGGGACTGATCTGATTTATTAAAAAGGTATTATTGACGTCTATGTGAGCAGCTTATGTTACTTAGTGCAATAGATCGATAAGATTGTGAATAACATAAACAACATAAGCAAATGAAAAAACTTTCAAACACATCAACACAACAAAAATTTAATAACGGAGTTCACCAAACTTCCTGGCTACGTCTCCAGGTCCTTAGCTTCCAGTGCTGACCGCTTTATTTTGTCTTCAAAATGCTTTTACAGGTATGAGCTTAAAAACAGAAGCTCAAATGAGAAAATGGACCTAAACCATTGCGACGGGTTCGAAATTTCGAGTAAAACGAGTATAAACTTGCCTATATTCCGCCACTGTGACCTCCAGACCCCCTGGAGAAATTCAAAACCACCTCTGCCTTTCAGAAAACCGCCTTCCCTGCACAAAACTGCCTCGGACTGCGCGCTAGTGTTTTTGTGTTGGTTCGACTCTGTGCTGCGTTGAAATAACGTTTTGGTGGCTTGGTTTAGAAGTTCCACCGTTGGCGTATTGGCTCCACTACTATGTGTGAAGGCATTTGATATATATGGTTTTGGAGGGTCGGCGGTTTGAAACCTCCGCCCGACCCTTTCGTCATATATCCCGTCGGTTACATATATATATGGCAATATATAAATGCGTGACATAAAATATGTGATAAGGTTCCAGCGGTTGTGGGGTTGACCTCAACCGTCCGGACCTCTTCCGGCGGAAGATCTGATACACAATAAATACAATATCTTCAAATTCATTATCAATTGTCACGGTGGCTTTCCGGTGAGCGAACTCCACCAAAAACGTTGGCATTCTGGGAGGTCAGGGGTTCGATCCTCCCTGATCCCCAAAATTTTGGAAATGAGGCCATATTGGGTAAAATTTGCGCTGCCACGTGTTACCCTCGGATTGGCCCGTTCCAACCAATCAAACTCTAACACGTCATTGATTTGCTGACATAACCCTGGACATGTGGTGTATTCCCGGGATGATACGTGTCTTGTTGACATCATCCTGACCGTTGACCGTTGACTTGGACTTTGACTTTGACTTTTTGTCATTTTGCCCTAATTTGTAATAAACTTTGACTTGCCACAACTTCTTCATACGAACTTGGTTTTACGTGCCATTTGCACCGTTGGAATCCTGTCGACGAGCACTTCAACTTGATCCTATTTTCATCTGCATTTGAAGACTTTGATTTGGAGGCAAAACTGAATCCATTTTGGATCACTAGGTCCATTTTCTCATTTGAGCTTCTATTTTTGAGCTCATACCTGTAAAAGCATTTTGAAGACAAAATAAAGCGGTTAGCACTGGAAGCTAAGGACCTGAAGACGTAGCCAGGATGTCTGGTGAACTCCGTTATTAAATTTTTGTTGTGTTGATGTGTTTGAATGTGTTTTCATTTGCTTATGTTGTTTATGTTATTCGCAATCTTATTGATCTATTGCACTAAGTAACATAAGCTGCTCACATAGACGTCAATAATACCTTTTTAATAAATCAGATCAAGTGGTAGCAGAGCTTCACGTTAATTTTTAAAGGTTTGATAATGTCACGTGAAGATTTGAATGCTCATTAGGTCAAAGTTCAAACGAGGAGAAGGAGAACTTGTTGAAGTAAATCCAGAGATTGGAAGGGTATTTTCACAAAAGAAGATGACGGAAGAACACATATTCGGATTAGAAGCTCAATTCTTGGACAAATTCATGACAATACGTGCGATGGTAGAAGAGATGTATAATGAGTTTAAAAAGGGCAAAGGTGAAGGCACTTCATCATCTAACCAGACAAAGAATCAGGGGAAAAGCCTCCTCCATTACGTCCACCATCTCCTCCATCATCACCATCATCGTCATCATCGTCTTCTTCTCATAAATCTAGTTCTTCTAAAAAGAAGAAGAAGAAATCCTCTTTGACCAAATTAGATATAAAATTTGATTTGCCAATTTATGATGGTGAGCTTAACGCTGAAAAACTTGATAATTGGATAAGACAAACTGAAGTTTATTATAGGGTACAAAAAGTTGTTTCAGAAAGAAAGAATATCCAGCTTGCTAGCCTTCGTCTTGGAGGAACCGCACTTGTTTGGTGGGAAGGCAGGACACAAGCAGATCTCCAAAAACATGGTAAAATCATTTCGACATGGAATGAATTTGTTTATGCTATTAAAAAACAATTTTATCCTTTGGCTTATATGCAATAAGCTATGATGAGTTGGCAAACATTGTGTCAGTTAAAGGGTCAAAGTGTGCAAAGTTACACTCAAGAATTTTGTAAAAGAGCTTTGACACTAGGCATATCATTGGACTCACCAGAAATATTATTGAAATACATAGGTGGCTTACATAGTTATTTGAGGCATACCATACTGATGTTTAATCTGACTAGCTTAGATGATGTATCAGTTCAAGCAACTCATCTAGAAGCTAGGGGTAAAAATGTATCTCATGATGTTGGAAAGTCATCTAAATCTACTGAAATCAAGAATGAAGAAAAGAAGAAGCAAAAATGGAAGGAAAAGAAAGCGAACATTGTGAAGAAAGAAAAGCCTACATGCACTCACTGTAAGAAAGGAGGACATGATGAGGCACACTGCTGGGCACTGCATCCAGAATTGAAGCCTAATAAGTTTGGGAATAAAGAGCGAAAGAATGTTGCTACTATGCAAAAGGACTTGGGATCAGATTCAGGAGATGAAACAACAATTCCAGCAACAGGTATAAAAGGTAAAAATTCTAAAGCATCTACAAGTACTTCTTCGCATTTCGTTGATAATGAAAATGACGAGAGGAAAAGAAATGAGCTATTTCATATTAGATTCGTTTCCAAGCATACTAAAATTGATACTTTGTTTGATAGTGCCTCTCAAGTTAATTTGATTGTTGAACCAATTGTAAAGAAATTGGGTATTGAAACAAAACCTCATAAAAAGCCATACCCATTGGATTAGGTTTGTGATAAAACTAAACTACGGGTTACGAAACAATGCAAACTTCATTTTTCAATTGGATCAGAGTTTGTAGATGAGGTTGAATTAGATATAGTCCCATTGGATATATGTGGAATTGTACTAGGGAGTCCATACTTGTATGATAGAGATGTTGTCTTCTATCGAAGGGCAAATAAGTATCAACTCACTAAAGATGGAATCGAATATGTATTAAGAGCTCATAAACTCAAAGATAACTACTCTCTCATAAATTTAGGACAAATGAAAAGAATTATAAATTCAAGTAAACAATTTTTACTTATGATTGTAAAAGCAAAGGATCTTGATAAATCCAATGCTTTTCAAGGCTGTAATCCTAAACAGAAAGAAGATTTAGTTAAAGTTGTTTCTGATTATGATATTCTGTTTCAAAAGCCTAAAGGGCTTCCTCCCAAGCGACAGATAGAACATGAGATTTATTTGCAGCCAGATGCTCCTCTTCCTAACATTATAATGTATAGTTTATCAGCTCTAGAGAATGCAGAAAATAAAGAACCAGGTACAAGAATTGCTCGATCAAGGGTTTATTCAACCAAGCACTTCACCATGCGGATCACCTATTGTGTTGGTACGTAAGAAAGATGGTTTGTGGAGAATGTGCTTTGATTTTCGAGCATTAAATAAAATAACAATAAAGAATCGTTATCCTTTTCCTCGCATTGACGATTTATTAGATCAGTTGAAAGATGCAGTTTACTTCACTAAGTTAGACTTGCGAAGCGGCTACCATTAGATCAAGGTTTCAGAAAAAGATGTATGGAAGACTGCTTTCAAAACAAAGAAAGGACTCTATGAATGGATGGTTATGCCTTTCGGCTTGACCAATGCTCCAGTTACATTCATGCGAGTCATGAATGATGTTTTTAGGCCATTTATTGATGATTTTGTAATAGTCTACTTAGATGATATTCTTGTTTTTAGTAAGACATGGGATGAACATATAAAGCATGTAAAGCAGGTTTTAGATGTGTTAAAAAGAGAAAATCTCTATGTAAAACTGTCAAAATGTGAATTTGGCAGGACATCTTTAAATTACTTGGGTTATATTGTAGGGGGTGGTGAATTGAAGATAGATCCCTCTAAGGTCGAAGTCATTGTAAATTGGCCTAAGCCCAAGACTGCTACAGAAGTTAGAAGTTTCTTAGGGGCAACAAAATACTAGAGAGTTTATTGCTAACTTTTCTTTGATTGCAGCTCCTCTACACACTTTGACAAGTGTGAAACAGGTGTTTCAGTGGGGAGGCAAACAACAGAAAGCCTTCGACACATTGAAAGAAAGGATCAGTACAACGCCAGTACTAGCACTGCCAGATCTTCAGTAGCCATTTGAGATCGAGACAGATGGAAGTGAATATGCCATGGGGGCAGTGTTGATGCAACACATAAAGCTTATATGCTTTCATTCTGAGACATTCACATCAACAGTAGTTAACTATCCTACATACAATAAGGAATTATATGCATTAGTATAGAGTGTTAAAAAGTGGAAACATTACATGATGGGAAAAGAAACAATCATACATATAGATCATCAACCACTACAATATTTACACTCACAAACTAAATTGCAACAATCAAGACACTATCGTTGGATGGGTTTCTTACAGCGATTTCATCTTGTAATCAGATATAAGAAAGACATACATAATAAGGTTGCAAACATGTTATCAAGACCAATCATAAATGCATCCACAATTCTTAAGCATAATTCAGTAATTCATGAAAGCTATATTGAACAATATGCTCAAAACACAGATTTTAAGGATATATATGCAACTTTAAGTTATGGCAAGCAGGTAGAAGAATTGGATTATTTCATAAGGACAAAATCTTATATCATTTGGGAAATTATGCATTCCACAAACTGAAAGAGTTAATGTGATTCGAGAAGCACATACTTCTCTAATTTCAGGTCACTTTGGTGTATGTAAAACAATTGCACAATTAAAAAGATTCTGCTATTGGCCACGAATGAATGAAACCGTTTCAAGATATATTAAAGGATGTACTATGTGTGCTATAAGCAAGCCAAGTAACAGAAAATTAGGCTTGTACAATCCACTTCCAATTCCTTCTCGTCCTTGGGAAAGTTTATCCATGGATTTTGTTGGGGGATTGCCAATGTCTAGAAAAGGTCATGATTATTTGTATGTAGTTGTGGATAGGTTCAGTAAGATGTGTATTTTGACATAATGTACTAAACAGGTCACAGCTGAAAAAAATGCAAAGCTGTTCTTTCAAAATGTATGGGTTCACTTTGGGTTACCCACTTCTATTGTATCTGATCGAGATTCTCGATGTCGGGAAATTTTGGTCAAGTTTATGGGAACTCATGGACACAAAGTTAAAGAAGAGCATGGCATTTCATCCACAAACCGACGGCCAAATAGAAGTGGTAAACAGGGCAGTGGTACAGTTGCTTCGAGGTTATTGGGAAATTTTGGTCAAGTTTATGGGAACTCATGGACACAAAATTAAAGAAGAGCATGGCATTTCATCCACAAACCGACGGCCAAATAGACGTGGTAAACAGGGCAGTGGTACAGCTGCTTCGAGGTTATTGCGGCAAGCATCCTAAGCTTTGGGATGAGCATTTGTGTTATGTGTAGCATGCTTACAACCATGCGAAACATTCTTCTACTCAAAGATCTCAGTTTGAGACTTGTTTTGGTTTTGTACCAAAGTCTCCCTTGGATTTTGTCTTTGGTAAAGGCATAGTAGTTGATGGACACATCGATGTGGACAAAGCAACCAAGTTCATTTAACAGATCCAGGAAATTCACTAGGCAGTACATGAACAACTAGAAAAGAGCCAAGCAAAGTATAAAGCGAGGCACAACAAGCATCGAGTTGAGCATAGTTTTCAAGTTGGTGATCAAGTCTGGTTGTACATCAGCAAAGAAAGACTTCAAGGGGAAGGTAAAAAGTTGAAACCAATTAGATATGGTCCTTTCAAACTTCTTGGCAAAATTGGTGAGAATGCTTTCTGCCTAGATCTACTAGCTTATATGTAGATCTATTCCGTTGTAAATGTTGAAAACTTGCGATTGTATGAGCCTTCATTGATTGAAGATCCAGAAGAGCAAAGTCAAGTACCTTCCATTGAAGATTTTTCACTGGAGTATCTCAACGAGTTGCAGGAGGACACAATTCTCAACAGGAGGATAAGAACTTCGTGACAAGGAAAGTTGAGTATCTTCGAGTTGGGCTTAAAGGTACAAATCCAAGTAAAGCATGATGGATAGAAATTGGAAAAGTGAAGGAAACATATCCTCACTTACTCGACAGCTAAAACCAACTTTTGGTGGTCCAAAAGCTTCCAGTGGGGAGGAGTGATCCAAAATGGATTCAGTTTTGCCTCCATATCAAAGTCTTTAAATGCAGATGAAAATAGGATCAAGTTGAAGTGCTCGTCAACAGGATTCCAACAGTGCGAATGGAGTGTAAAATCGAGTTCGTATGAAGAAGTTGTGGCAAGTCAAAGTTTATGACAAATTAGGGCAAAATGACAAAAAGTCAAAGTCAAAGTCAATGGTCAATGGTCAGGATGATGTCAGTAGGACACGTGTCGTCCCGGGAATACACCACATGTTCAGGGTGATGTCAGCAGATCAGTGACGTGTTAGAGTTTGATTGGTTGGAACGAGCCAATCCGACGTTGACACATGGCAGCCTAGATTTTGCCCAATATGGCCTCATTTCCAAAATTTTGGGGATCAGGGAGGATCGAACCCATGACCTCCCTGAATGCCAATGTTTTCGGTGGAGTTCGCTCACCGAAAAGCCACCGTGACAGTTGATAATGAATGTGAAGATATTGTATTTATTGTGTATCAGATCTTCTGCTGGAAAAAGGTCGAACGGTCGAGGTCAAACCCACGACTGCCGGATCCTTAATATTATAGCGCCACATACAATAAATGTTTCCAATATATGGTTGGTAACCACCGGAGATACGATGGGAGGGTTGACGGAGGTTTCAAACAACCGACCTCCCAAAAACTATTATATACAATGCTTTCAACAAAATCCGATAGCCAATACGCCAAGCGGTGGAGCTTGGTAAACCAAGCCACCAAAACGTTATTTCAACTCAGCGCAGAGCCAAACCATATAAAACCACCAGTGCGCAGTCTGAGGTAGCTTTGTGCGGGGAAGGTGGGTTTTTGAAAGGGAGAGGTGGTTTTGAATTTCTCCAGGGGGTCTGGAGGTCACAGTGGTGGAATATAGGCAAGTTTATACTCGTTTTACTCGAAATTTTGAGCCCGTCGCAATGGTGAGGTCCATTTTCTCATTTGAGTTTCTGTTTTTGAGCTCATACCTGTAAAAGCATTTTGAAGACAAAATAAAGCGGTCAGCACTGGAAGCTAAGGACCTGGAGATGTAGCCAGGAAGTCTGGTGAACTTTGTTATTAAATTTTTGCTGTGTTGATGTGTTTGAATGTGTTTTCATCTTCTTATGTTGTTTATGTTATTCACAATCTTATCGATCTATTGCACTAAGTAAGATAAGCTGCTCACATAGACGTCAATAATACCTTTTTAATAAATTAGATCAGGGATAAACATCGAGGTAAATATTCTATTTTTGCATCCACTTGTTGTTTTGTCTCATCCATGATTTCTTCCTTTCACTCATGCCTTCATTGAAGATAACTTTAGGTCGTCTACCTACTCCCATTTTCTCAATTCTTTTTAGGTATCTTATGAGACACACCATAGAAATTGCTTCGATGGGAGCTACTCCTATTTCATTTAACATTATCTCACAAGGAACCAAACGTTTTGTTTTGAACTTGCTCATGATCAAACGTTTTGGATTTTCTCATTTTGTTTCCATTTTGAGACACAGATGTTGCTAGCCCATACTTCACACCCATATAATATCACTAGACAAACTAGGAGTCCAAAAAGCACTTTAATCGTTTTCTAATCCCATAACTCTGCCTCTCTACATTTATTTTGAAGTGCATATAATGCTTTCCACCGTCCTAAAATTCTCTTCTTTCTGCAGTCCTCCCAATTTAGCATGTTGTTGAAATTGATACCTTGTATTCATTTACTTCTTCAAGAATGTTGCTTTCAAAGAAGAACGTATGTTGGCTTTGCTTCCTTTTATTAGAAAAAATCATTATTTTGGTTTTACTGGTATTGCCTTGCATCCCCACTACTATACAAAAATGCTCAAGGGCATATAGGTGCATCTACAATCCATGTTAGCAATCAATACAAGGTCATCAATGTATAAAATAAGCTTTCCCCAGCTGTACACTACCCCCTCCTTGCAGGTTGAATGGGTGACACCTTGGGGGCAACCCAATTTGAAAAGTACGACTGTCGCTTCACCTTGATTTCCCCATTTGTTCATTCAATGAAATAATTCTGTGTTAATGCTCAGTCTGATTAATAGGAGTTTTTGCTAGTTTTTTATTTTTAAAATTTAGTAAATATTATATTAGAGTTGTGTAATTTGCAAAACATGTTTTTTTTTTATTATTATAAAATATTAATCTAATTATATATACAAAGATAACATTTTTATAAAACACAAGGAACTACAATTTTACAAAATTGTACCACCTAATTCCCTCGTCCCCCCATATATATATATAGTAAAATTCACCATTCTATCTCCTCGAAGTACTACAACAATCGCCCCATTGACCGACCTAATCTTTGAAAGGTTGTTAAATGTCTTCTACTCAGATTTCTGATTGTCGCGAATAGCCCTTTCATTTTTTATTTAATTTGTTTTGTGCAATCTGACATGTGTGACCCCTTGTGAGTTCCTATCGACCTTCATTATCTGGGTGGTTTTGAGCAGGCTTAAATTTTCTTAATTTTGGTATGCAAAAATTTTGTTTATTTTTATTAATTATTTTAAAATTATTTCAAATTTGTAGGATATTATTTCCTTTTCTTCATTTTTTTCTAATTATTTTATAATTTGGAGAAGAATGATCTGGATTATCCATAGTGTTAAAAGAAATTTGTTGACGTTTCAAATTCCAATGGGGATCCATCTTCAAGACATTTTTGAATGAATGATTGAGAGAGGGATCACATGAGGGATAAATAGTAGTAGGAGGAAAAAACCATTAAAAGAGAGCCTACAAAAACTTAACCTAAATCAGGTAGATAAAATTTTAATTATTCTAACAAACTATAAATTTCTTAATTTTTAAATTTTTTTTTAAAGAAATAAATAAATTATTAATAACAATTATTAATAATAACTATTTAAAAATTAATAATAATAACTATTTTTATGGTTGATTATTAATTAATCAATAGTGAATTTTTTAAATGAATTGATTATTATTTTTTAATTTATAAATAATAACCATTATTATATTTTTTAATTGCTAAAAAAAATTAATGTGAAGTGTTAAATATTAATAATGATTATTTATTTATTAACTTATTAATATTTATTTATTGTGATGATGTTTTTGAACATATTTATTATCACTATATATTAAATTTATATTTTTCTTATTAATAATCATGTTTTAATTAATAATAATCAATATTATTAATTAATATCATGTTTTAATTAATAATAATCAATATTATTAATTATTATTAGCTATAATAATTATTTTAGTTATTAATAATAATTAATAATAATCAGTACTTTAATAAATAGCTAATTTGTTAAATTAATTAATTTTTTAATTTTTTAAATAATAATTATTAAACTTTTAACTACTAAAAATTAGTGTAAAGTGTTAAATAATTAATAATAATAATTTATTTATTAACTTAATATTATTTATTTATTAAATTAATAATATTTATTTATTGTGATGAGTAAATAAATAATTATTAAAAGTTAATTAATATGAATTATTATTTTTGTTGTTTTTATTATTGTTATTTTTATTGTTATTAACCCTAATCCCAAACATAAAAAGTTAAATGATGAGAGGGAAAGAGAATTGTACCTGCAATACTATACCTCGGAAGAAGAACTAGAAGAACCAATTTGTCTTATTGGAGGAAGCTAGCTACCACTGATTTCACTCCATCCATCTCTGTTGAGATTATGAGGATGCTTAATAATCTCAAGAGCTTCTATAATTTTCCTTTTTCGATAGTGTTCTTCTCTGGCGATAATTTTTGCATTTTCTAAATAGACGTGATGCTTAGTCTTCAAGGAGTGCTTTGTAAGGGCCGAGGTACGAGATCTCCCATTTTTAATATCAATTTTGTGCTCTTTCAATCTCCTTTGCTAAGAACGCCCGGTTTCCTTAATGCAACTTTTCCCACATGAACATTCAATTTTATAAACTCCTTTAAGTTGCTCGTGATTGATATTAACCTTAGCTAACCACATTCTTTGTCTTATTTTCCTGATGCTGTAAATTGTGTGACTATATGCCTCTTTCCCAACACCTTAGCGATCTTATCTATAACTCCTTGGATGTATGGTAGGAAAACTCTACCACACCTAGCTTGAGGTTCTTGGTGCTCTTGGGAAAGGATCCAACGCTCAACTCTTTTTATGGCCTTCTTAATATCCCTATTTTTATATCCTATACCTTTAAATAAAAAGGTCAAGTGATTGATTTCCTCACTAAGGTGCTCCGCGTCAGATATTCTGAGGGCACTAACAACAAGAGTATTTAGGACACCAAATTTTGAGTCGGGTGATAGTAAGAATCAGCATGAATATAACTTTCAGTGTGAGTTTTCTTCCTAAATACCTGATGCCCCAACGTTCCATCCTTATCACCTTAGAGTTAAGGTGATTAAAAAATCTTTCAAGGTTCTCCTTCCCATGAGTCCACTTTATGTTGGTGTCGTCAAAAAAATCTCTACCACAATAAGTTAGCTTTCTTTTCAAAGTACTCCATGTATAAGTTAGTGACAATGGGTGAGAGTGGTGAAATCTCCAAAAGAAGTGAAAAAAATAGCAAGTATAGTTGAAATAATAATCTTTGACCATGTAACATTGAAGAAAGAACGCCAAGGAAAGGTGCACCCTAGAAGAATGTGCATTGGGAGCACCTCAATCAAAGGAAAAAGACTATAATTTTGACTAGTCAACTTCAAACGCGTTTTCTGAGTAAATGAAAACGAATTTCTGAAAACGAAAACATGGGTTTTTTTTTGCACGGGCCCAATTAGGTTGTCAATGAGCCGTTTTCTCAAATTCGTTACCATTTGAGAGATTTTCGGTGTTCTTTGGAGCCTTATTTTGCAGATTACGTGGATAAACGATTTTCCAATTCGTCATTCAATGCACGGTCACCAAAAAGATTGGATCGAGCTGTTCTTTAGAAAATTGTGGCAGGGAGATCACTTTTATCATATCTGGGCAATTCTTTGATCCAAGGATGCATCAAATAAGATCGGATTTTATTTTCAAAACTAATCTCATGACCATAACTCAAGCAAGAAAATTCTGAGTTTGTTAATTATCTCAAAATTCTATAAATTGCGGTCTCTTTGATGAGAGAGAGCAGATGTCAAGGATGAATATTTTGTAATTGTTTCTGTTGATTGAAGCAGAAAAATCTGTTTTTTTTTAATGAATACAATCTCTGTTATGTCGCAATTTTGAATATGATTGGTGATTACAGTCCTGTGATCTGAGTTTCCAATAACTCACACTCGTTAGGAGGCCCCCCTGAAGATGTGTGAGAATAGTTAGATGTCTTTCATTCTGAATTAATTTCTTTATGCTTTGCATTGCTGATTTAATGTCATTCCAGTTGGCTGCTCTGCTATTTTATTTTGAATAAGATGTCTACTTATTTTTCTTTGTTCCATCACATGTTGAGCGCTTACCAATAAAACAAAAAAAACCAAAAACATTTCTTTTATGCTTAGTTTCAGCTCTGATTTTGAATACACACATCAATAATCTTATGCTATGTTCATTTCTCTTTTAAGACTTCTCTTTGGAGTAATTTCAAGTCTATAGAATTGCTTTGCCTTCACAAGTAGAAAATTTTTGATGTTGTTTTAAAATTCAGATTTAATTTATTTAAAAAATTCTTAGAATATATTCAACATAAATTTGCTTCAAGATTTCATAAAAGACACTCATTTAGTGTAGGTTTCCTTTTTAAGCACCTTAGAATAGTTTTGTCTTTCAAAGTTCCATAGAATAAAAATATTTCATTTTTCTTTGTCTTATAGAATAAATCCTGAACATTATCTTAGTTTGTTTTGAATTTATTTAATTCTCTAGCTTTTGGGAAAGAACATGTGCATACTCGTCTTAGTGATCTTCATAAATAAGTTTCATTTTCTTGTCATCATTTTGAAATAGATTAACTAACTTTTTAAAAGTTGAAAGCTATTCTCCTAGCACATATAGTGTAGTGTACTTCGCAAGCTTACGTACCTGGATTGACATGTAAATGCAAGTAATTTAAGAGTCAATTAAATTACCCAACACAAACCTCCAACAACTTTCTCAAAATAGAAAAATTCCTCATGGGCTCTTTCTCGAATACACAACCACCACAACAAATAAGTAAATCAACTCCTAAATGTTTACAACTCAAAAATTGTGCAAAGGAGTCAACAACAATAACATATTAAATGTTGAACCAAATCCACATGAGTGTGCCCTATGAAAGTGTGCCCCCCTCGAATATGTGAACAAGAAGACAGTGCTCCAACTAGGTTGACCAAATATCAAATATGAGTAGGGGAAGGGAACCCTCATAACTACCTCTTAACACAACTCCCATTATACAAAAACCCTTCGAAAATAGTATCCTCCATGCCATAAATGGAGATGTGGCCAACAAACTCCAATCCCAAGGGGATGACCCCTCCACTCAAGCAAATAATATAAAGTAATTTGTTTGATTCAACATGTGTGTCGCTGAAGGGGTGTGCTCCATCAAATTGTTGGACCATGTAGAATAAAGTTGTACTCCCTAGCAAAACCCTCCAACATAGTATCAACATAACAACAAACTTCAAATTCCACTTAGGCTAGAACCTAGGGTGTACTGCCAACAAGAGATTATTACATCATTAACCCTTAGGAAATGCTAGATCACCATGAAAACATTCAATAACTCCCTCGTTTCTTAACCCTTCTAACTTCAACTTAGGAATTAATACATCAAGGGTATTAACATCATTAAATTCACATCCCTCTAAGATGATGTCTAATATGACAATGTTACATCAGCTAGGAAAATCCCACCAAGGAAACATGTATGACCGTAACACATCAATACCATAGGAAAAAGAGACATAAAAAAATGCTAACTCCATCAAACATCCAATATCATCACACACTTAATAAAAGGGCATCATGTAGAATACCTCCTATTTCTAGTGAAATCAATAACACAACAACACCAACCTACATATTCACTATGATGATCCATGAAGAATATGATCCAAGCACCTCACATCACAAACATGTAACCCCTTATGAATAAGGTGTATTACTCTCTAGATGAACATGTATACTAAGGAAATACATGCTGAGGTGGCATAACCATCAAATTTGTACCAAGATGGTAATAAATCAATCCAAGGCATGCAAATGTGAGAGAAGCACCAACCATCAAATTTGTACCAAGAGGGTAATTCATCAATCCAAGGCATGCAAATGTGAGAGAAGCACCAATTATAAGCCATTTAGCATGATCACCCAACAAGGAGAAGTGAGTCCTTTCTAAACCAAAACAACAACTCAAACAATAAGTAGCATCTCCAAGCAAAGATAGAGAGTATGTCCACCCAATCCATCGAAATGCTCCAAGGTACTAGCAACAAAATTCGTTAATTTGATTGAAAATCACAATGTGAAACCTCATAGTAGTGTTTTAAAAATTTGATTGCTCAAACTCAGACTTGGTCAAGTGGACGCCTAACGAAGTCAACTTGGCTCTCTATTTGATTTGGGAACTAGTTTGGTACTAAATCAATCTAAGTCAGCCAAGTGCATATCTACTCAGTCAAGTTGGTCTAAGATCCCATTGTGGTGCACTTCAGGGAAATGTTCGGAGATGGCAGTTATTCACTTTCAGAAATTCCACTCTTTTTTAAGTTAATTTTAGATGAACCATTCAACATCTGTATTGGCACTTTTTAGGTATATCTTTATTGAAGCTTAGTTCAAAGTTTTGATAATTGAACATTGAAGATGACAACAATTTGGAGTGAACCTCGGTAAATAATTAAAATTATAAAAATTTTATTATTTCTTGACATATTTTGAAATACATGCAATGGTGATATGTCAGATCCTTGGAAAAAGGCATGCCTTATCATTATTACATATTAATGATAATAATATTCACAAGACTATATTATTATTACATCATATTTATTTATTATTTTATGGTAATATGTAAAATATATTTTCAGGTGTAATTGCAAGGTTGGAATATAATGTATATAGGGAGGATAATATGAATTGCCTAGGGAGCTACTTAAGGGGATAATGATTTTAATGTGGCCATAATAATGGATGACGCTCACTTAGTAGTTGATGGATAACAAATTAGACCCATTAAGTAGTTAAGAAGAAATAATATAATAATAAGAGGTAGTTGGCATAGATCTTTAGGGATACTTATGAGAAAACATAAATATACATAAGTACCATCGTATTGGATATGTTGGTCATATTATTTTGTAGTAAGTATTGCTTGTGGAGTGGCTTCATCCATTAAGAATATTAGATGGTGTTACTCTACCTTAAGAGTTATTTCTATATTCTTGTGTCTATTATTATGTCAATTGCATTTGATATTTCTGAAGTTCAAGGCTATATTTTCTCTTTTATCTATCATGGTTTACTACAAGTAGTGAATTTTGATAAATAAAATATCAAAATATGAAAAATCAACCCTTAAGCTTGAGTAATAAACTCTTGTCTTCATAAAATACCAAACACAATAAACAACATGAAAATATAGAGAAAAATCATTAAGGTAAAGTAGCGGGATCAACTTCTCTTTATGGAAAGAATTACTTCACAAACCATGTTCGCTACAAAATAATACATTCAATGTTTCAAATACATTAATATTCATGTGTATTTATACTTTCTCATGAGTATTCCTCGGGATTTACGACAACTATTTTTTATTATTATATTATTTCCTCTTAACTACCTAGCGGATCTTTTTATAATCCAACAACTACTAAGTGGGCCTATTCCATTATTATGGCCACATTAGATTCATTATCCCCTTGGTTACCTCACTAGAAACCTCCTATTATCTTCCCTAGGTACATTACATTTGGGGTGATAACACATTGTTCAAGGTATTTTCTACATATTTGTAGGAAGTATCTTTGCTTGAGGAAATTTTTGTGGCATTATTGACATGTTCAAACCTTCAAATGAAGAATAAATACATGTTTTAAAATGATCTCATGAGATAAAATGATGACAAGTGGCAATCTGAGCCTATTTTGTTCCTTCAAAAGGAAAATTCAAGTATTTAGGGTCTTCTAAAAACTATTATGTTATGAAATAGTGTTACTATTTTATTTGAAGCATATGAATAGAGGAAAGATGGCATGATTGGAAGAGTGGGAGTTTCCCTCCAAGATTAATTGAACATCATTGGGAAGATTGGAAGAAAGCCTTATTCAATGTGAGTTTTTTCCATCTCTCTAGTCATTTTCATGGATGATTAGGGTTTTTGCAAGAATTACCATGATTTTGTTGCTGAAATAATCTTTGGAGAAGGGCAAGTTTGTTACAAAATAAGAGGTTAGGGTTGAGGGCGTTAAACCTTCTATTGTCCTTGATGTAAGCTTGGATTTTTGAAGGATTTTGCTGTTATATTTTGTTTCGTTGTTTTGCTTCACATTTGTGGGTTGTCTTAGCTAAAGGGGAAAGTTGGCTGATGGTGATAACTATTCAGTTTCCTTGATCTTGTGGGAAATCAGATTTCAAGAAATGATGTATTATTGATTGTTCACTCAATAAGAAGACTACCGTACTTTATTTACTTCTTTTAGGGTTTCATATTATGGGCATTCCTTCTTTATTTATTTGTTGCATGTTAGTTGTGATGTTACATCTTGGCTAAGTGCTCTCACCTATTTTTGCATAATCTAAATATCTGTTTTGAACTTGTTACAAGAAAATGTAGCACCTTGGTGCAAAGCCACACTAAATGATTAGACAAAGTGTAACAATAGGGATGCCACCTTAGCAACTACCCCCCTCATTTTAGTGATGGTCACAATCCAACACGATGAAGGTTTCCTTAGTAGATATTAGTTACCAAATATGTTGGTATATGAGTAACCATGGAGAAACATTTACACATAAATTTGTACATAAGAACAATAATATCTGTTAAATATCACATTGTATTGATTACAATAATAATACATCACACCCTCATTTACATCACACCTTCATTTACATCAATACAGTACATGCGGCCTTGTTATATAACATTGAGGTGCTCAGAACAAAATTTCTAATATAGCTAATTGGTTCAGCCATGTCCATAACTATATCCATAATATCTCCATGAATATCTCCATAAATCTCTTAGTTGATTCTATGAAATTTCCATCCCTAACTTCTCTATTTTCCTTATCGTTGATCATATATAGACTTCCACAACAAGTCTACTTTCATTATAATGATTTTGTCATATCATAAGTATGAATTATTCCTTCAAAATAACCAAATCAACTTGAGCTAAGTTCCCTTCAAAGGTTATACAATGATTTCCACCAAAAGCTAAAGATAAGAATTTAGGGTTCAAGTGGATAGAGGCTTAGATCAAACAATAGAGGCTCAAGATAGGTTCTGAAACCCAAAAAATCAAGAAACTATATCTGGGTATGATAAACTAGCTCAAGAAATCAAAGATTGCAACAGTATAACAATTTATGGCATCAGTAAATTTAGCCTCAAAAACTATGATAATAAAGTGTCAAATGAGGGCTACGATAAAGAGTAAATGAGATACTAAATTACAATAGATTTCAATGGTTAAAGAGGCATCTAACAACAATTAAAACCTTGATGTCATCCCTAGTTAATGGTTGAAAAATGCACATAAAATGTAACTTTTATTTATCCAATGGACTTAAAATAATTCCCAACCCCCAAACATTAACATTATAACATCCAAGTCAATAATCACTAAAAATATGTGATTTTTCTGTAATAAAACCCTAATTTACCTAAAACAATAAAAAATGATTTTAAGAGCCTAATTGATTATCATGAGGTAGAGGACTATTGCCTTCTCAATCTAGAGATACTGGAATCTAGGAACAAACAAACTTATGGAATTTTTGAAGTTAAATACAAATTTCAGAAGGACCAGGGCAAGTTAACCTACTTACCCTAGGGTTTTCAACCAAGGCTCTTAATTTCCAAATATGAATTAAGGGAAGGAGCTAACATGCTACTTCCTCAAAGTATTGGAAGAGGGGTTTGTTTAAGAAGGATAATGGAACATATACTATGCTAACGTGCTTAATACTTGATTTCATTTATCCATTAGAACATTAACCAGGATAAGAAAAAGTTAACCTACTAAATTTACCATGCTTGCATTCAAGCTTCACCATAAGCATCCATGAAAAGAGATCAAATCAACATCAATTAAGTCATTCAACTAGTGCACCATAGAGAGCTAGGGAAATGAGTATTAACCCAAGAAATGCATGTTCTCAAGTTGTTCAATGATTCAAATGAGTTTAGTGCTTCACTTTATAGACTAGGGAAACAATGCATTCTAGCTCAAATAAGACTAAAAGGCCCTAAAAATAACAATTCCATGATACAAGGAGTCGACCCCCAAGATAGCCTCAAACTTGAAAATACAATGATAAAACATGAAAAATTCTCTCAAAAAGGCGACGTGTGTGCAGAGGCCTCAAAAGAATGGTGTCATCCTCAAAAGACATGCCTCTCTGTCAAATGGTGCAATGAATAGTCGAAGGGGTATGTCTCCTTGTCTGAGGTCATGTCCCATCACCAGTTTCCCTCTAAAGCCCAACGTCATCTTTGTCAAGCCTGCGTCATCATGTAGGAGCAACACGCTTGCTATAATGGGTAGTTTCCAAGGTGCCAAGGGTGGAGGAGGGTCTCTAGAGGTATACCAAGTGATCACCAAGCCAAACACTCTCCATCAAGCATAGGAGAAGCATTTTCAACATCCTCAAAAGGACCATGACCATGTCTAGATCATCATTAAGTACAAGCTTAAAGGAATCAAATAAGATCAACTAGCATGGACACACGAGTAATTGAAGCATAGAAAATGCACCATATTCAATTTTAAAGCCATGTAAGTATATCACACAAAGTATCTTCTTCAAACTGCACACTAGCTTAAGACCTTATACAAGTTTCCAAATTTAGGTATGGGAGGATCATCAAATGCCCATATTAGGTGCTCACCCTACAGGGAGGAATAGTTCCTAGGGAAACTCTGGGTATAAGTGATAAGTGATATACTATGGGGTGCACTTAATGAGAGGTGTCATAGTCCTACGCATGGGTGATGCAATACCAACATCGATGAGCACCTTTCAGAAGGGAGTTCTTGCACTACTTGAGTTACCCTCTCCTTGGAAATAATTTTTCCACATTTACTTAGTCTTTTTCTTTGCTTTGATTGACTTGCTCAACAAGCTTTCATTGATTTCATTTAAACTCCCTTTTAAGATGGGTAGTTCATTTCTCATAGGGATTGGGATGTTTTCTTTATGTCCCTTTTGCTTTGATAAGCATGATATGCATAGTACTATAGTGATGGCCTCACATGAGTGGGTATAGCTCAAATTATTCTTGGATTTTGATTTTATATTCATCCCTTGCCACTTTATTGCATTTTAACAATTGATACATGTTTTTAATTTCTTTCTTTTTCTTGATGCATCAACATTTGGGCATATCCAAGCCCTTCTCATAGGATGAGGCAAATAGGAAACTAATACCAATGATTGAAAAAAACTAAACAAAAGAAAGGACAATAGAGCAAGGACAAATTTCAAGTGTTAAAGTATGGAAGGACAAGGACGTGGACATGCTACCTCTATCAAGGCCTCCTATTCATGCCTCCCCATCTAGTGAAAGGAAAGTCCAGAGTGCTTGCATTTTTACTAGAAGGAAGAGATGATCACCAAGGTGAAATAAGACAGCAAATATAACTTCGAAGCATCATGATCCATTATCTAATTTCAACCCATGATGCTTAAATGCCTTGAACATTAGATGTAAGCACTATGAAACAGTGGCTAATGTACCTCATGATTGTTAACCTACGCTCATTAGAAGAGAATGCTAATCAAGTGGATGAGTTGATTAATGTGTGGGTGCGAGGCATCTAAGAAGCTGCTATTTGAGGATCGTGTGGGGTTGTTGGCTGGGAATTTGCATCTTAGGAGAACAAGTTTCTTCTATTATTACCCATGTACATGCATGGGTAATAAGAATAATAATGCCAAATTAGTAATGGGTTAATTACATCTTCTTTGCCACATTCAAATCCTCTTGTTCTCTGATTTTGAATCCAATTACCTAATTGGATAGTGTTAGAGAATCAGAAAGGAAGAAAGATTTTGTTGCTCTTGATTATTTACTTGTGATCTTCTTTAGTTCTTATTATGTTCTTCTTATCTTTCTTCTTATTAGTTCATCAAGCAAATATCGAAGTAAATGCACATAGATCAAGGACACCAGATATAGGCCAGCAGCCAGGGTGTTGTTTAGCCACCTCATACATCAAGGCAAAAGAGTAGCCAAGTGGAAATTCGAGAAGATTTATAAAGATGGTAGGATTGGATAAGTTGGAAAGGACTTTGAAAGGAAAATCTCCTTAAGGTATAAGCACAGATGCTAGACTTGATTGGCATCATAACCTAGCAGGAAGCCACGTTCAGGATTCCATGTCCGAACCATAAAAAACATAAGCGTTGGTGGGACGTTCCGTCGGCAGCAAAGGAGGGCAGAAAGAAAGAAAGGCAAGCCCCCGGAGAAGGTGATGTCACCTTGTGGGAGTTCTAGGCGAGCCCATCAAGGAAAACAAACTGGTGCTGGTAAGAAAAGGTAAGGTAAGTCTAGGGAGGCGGTACGAAGACCGCTACATGCCTTAAATTGGCACGTGGATTTCACCTACCCGGTTGCTGTCAGCCAATAACCCATCGCCACATGTCACACTGTCGGCGTCCTTATGACGCCAGCCCTACAGCTATACCCCGTCTCGTATTCCGTAAAACGCGGTCTAATATAATCTCATTTTACTCCTAGGCCGAGTAAAATACTAGCTTTTACGGAATTGTCGTGCAGAGAAGGTTAAAACTCCAGTGCAAGGTCGTTTTCAACCCCCGCGTCGCTTTCCCCTGGGCTTCCTCACTGTTCTCAAGTATTTAGTCGTTTCTTTGTCTCACCATTTTCCTTCTGTTTTTGCTTTTCAAATGGTCATGGGGAAAATGAAATCCAAGAAGTTTGAGCCTGAAACCCCACAAGCTCACGAGGTCAAGTGCAGTTCCTGGACCCGAACCACTCATCGACGCCCATACATGAATTCATGACCTAGTCTACCCTTTCAGTGTAGTCCACTTCAGACTTGAGTTGTTCGAATATCACCTAAAGGGTCAAGATAGGTTCAGAGTTGTTGAGTCGGGTCTGTATTACCAAATTGCCCCTACCACATACCCTGTTCCTGAGTTTATTAGTTGGCTCGGGGAAGCCTATGACAAGCGCAGAGACATGTTCCTCTCTTCTCAAGGTAACAATATTTTTCGCTTATCGCCCGAACTCATAAAGAGAGCTATTCGCTTCCCTCCCAGTCAAAATTATGTTGAGTTCTCTGAAGTTTCCCTTTCCTTCCAATTCTCGAAGTTACCTTGGGAACAACAAAGCGGTTTCCTCAGCCTCCTCTCTAATTCTCGCCTGTCAGCTCTCCCGCCCACAGACGTTGTCCCATTGTCAACTTTCCGAACCAATGTGCAGTCGGTCCTAACACTCATATCAGGGTTGTTAGGGCTTCAGGAGGTCGAGCAGGTGACCAAAGAGGGTATAGCTCTTTTGTGGCTCATGATGCAAAAGGGAACACTTTTAAGTAGTCTTTCTTTCCTAGCTTCGGCTATCTAGACCCAGTTTCAAGAGTTTCCCTCTACTGGTTCTTTCAGGTTTTGTTCCTTAGTGTTTTACTTGTTCCTATTTGAGCATTATGATAAGTTTGAGAGTCTAGGCCTAGATAGGCTTTCGAGGACAAATGCCCAGCCAAGGACCTTCTTTGAGTGGAATGTTTCAGTTCGCCAGGAGCCAGGGGGGAAGGGGTATACAAGGTTTCTTAATGAGTTCATGTCCCTAGCCTATGCCATAATACATGACCGCCCTCCGCCTAGAATATTCCTTAAGCAGAAGGACTGGCTACAGTTTGACAAAGAAGATTGCACAGGGGATTGGTACATGTATAACGATTACACCGAGATCAGGGTCTACGGTGCAAAAGTACCTCCCTACCGCCTGCCAGTGTTTCCAGCTATGTGAGTTTTTGTTCTCGAATTCATTCAACAAACCTTGAAGGCCGACCAGATCCACTTCGTGCCTGCGAAAAAAGGATACATTCTGAACCTCCCAACTTCAGTTGGTCTCTTCACCATAAATTCGAGGCACACCCTCTCCACCGTGGAAAAATTGCTGCAAGAGATGGACCTTCTACAGGGAAAAGTCTGGCCCTATGACAAAAAAGGAGTCCTTTCCAATAGGAAGAGGAAAATAAAGTCAACTGCTTATGTACATGAGACTAGGCCCTTCATTGAATGGAGAGCTAACCTTGATACATGGCCTTTAGATGCACAGATGGAGGCCGAGTCTTCAGCTGTAGAAGGGAGGGGCGACAATTTGTCCATGGAGACAGAGTATCAAGTACATGTAGGCGTCTCAGGCGTTTCCGGAGGTCAAGAAGGTATGGACATTGATGAGGGACCACACCCTCATAAGAAACAGAGAATTGAAGGGCCAGATGATATAGGGGAGGGACCATCTTATGAAGATGTCCCCCAATATGGGGCCCCTGACAAGAACAAGTCCCCCAATATGGGGCCCCTGACTCATGGTGGACAGACTAGAAGTAAGGGAGGAGATAAACACTAGAAACAAGTCCACCCGAGAAAAACTAAGGGCTGAACTGGCTGGGTTTTGTAGACAAGTATCATACTCGGCTCACCTCTGTGCTGGACATGGATAAGGAGCAGCTCATATTGGCTATTCCACAAGTTGATGGAGGTCACTATCGAGCCTTAGAGATCGCCTTAAACCTAGCCAATATTCCCCTGTTGGATAAGCTCGACTTACACAAGTGCGTAGGAGATATGTTACGGGACAAGGTAGTGAAACTTGCACTTGCTTTGAGGAAACTTGAGCAGAAGCATAACTCGGTACTAGAGAACCAAAAGAGGGAGAAGGCTAGTGCTAGAGCAAACAATGCCAAGTTGGATACCCTAAAGAAAGCAATAAAGGACAAGGGAGCTGACAGAGATTCAATTCAGCAAAAGCTTATCACCGATCTAGAAGCAGAGAACTCAGAGCTAAAGCGGAAGCTAAACATGCCCTGCGGGGGGCATGTGCAGACAAATGAGTTGGTTCAAGTGGAAAAGGAAAAGTCGGCTCTCGCCGATTCACTTGCTAAAGAGCAAGAAGAAAATGCTCAAAAGACCATGGAGATTGTGGGTTTGAAACAGATATTGTCTGATTTGCAGGCAAAATGGGATCAGCACATATGTGTGGCCCCGACGTCTGGCGAGCTTGGAACGACCCCAGAGCAGCTTGCCAAGGCCCTGTTTGACTTGAAGGTATCAGAAAGTGAAACTCGCTCGGCCCTCAGAAACTAAAAGAGATGGAAACTACACTGGCAGCAAATTAGAAGGCGATGGCGTCCATGCAGAGGGAGGTCGAAAAATTACAAGGGGAAAAGCAGGCATAGGAAAAGTTTATCAAGGACTTAACAGCTCGAATCAAAGGAAACATGACACTCTTGGAAGCCAGGCGTTTGATTTGGACAGATATAATAGCAGAGGTCCGACAACGTTTGAATTGGACAGATATTAATAACAGAGGTTCGGGCTTGTCAGAAGTCGGAGCCATGCATACATGCTGGTACCATTTTCCTTGTAAATCAAAAAATCTCTACTTTAGGCCTACAATGTCCGCGGTCATTTTGGTGTTTCCTTCTTGTTCCTTAGCCAGTGAATCAACAGGCGCTGATTTCTCCCTCTCCACCTGGACCAATTCATCCGTTTGTACATGCTCTCCGTGGGGTATATTTAGCCTCCTTTTTAACTCTGAGTTTTCCGCTTCCAAATTAGTGATGAGTTTCTGCCGAACTGCATCTTTATCAGCCCCTTTGTCCTTTATTGTTTTCCTAAGGGTCTATAACCTATTGTTGATCGCTCTTGCACTGGCTCTCTCTCTCTTTTGATTTTCCAATACTGAGCTATACCTGTCTTCAAGTTTCCTCAGAGAGAGTGCAAGCTTCACCACCTCATCTCACAACATATCTCCGACACACTAGTGCAATCCTAGCTTGTCTGTTAGAGGGATATTGGCCAGGTTCAAAGCGATCTCCAGGGCTCGGTAACTAGTCCCATTAGCTGAAGGCTACAACACCGCCTCTGTAATAGCAAGTATGAGCTGCTCTTTGTCCATATCTAACTCAGTGGTAAGTCGGGTGGCCAATTCAGTCCTCAACCTTTCTCATGCAGTTCTGTTTCTGGTGCCTATTTCTTCCCTTACCTCTACTCTGTTAACTGGAACTGCCTGTGACAGCCCAGAAGGTTCCGACGAAGAGGCACCGTCAAAAGTAACTGTGAAACCAACCTTTTTTCTGTCAGGCAATCCATATTGGGTAAACTCTTCCTGTGGGAGCTCTTCCCATATAGTCTCCGGTCCTTCCATTCTCTGTTTCTTAGAGGGATGAGATCCCTCGTCTATGCTCATGCCCACTTGACCTCCTGAAGCACCTGCCTCATCTGCTTGTCCCTTCCTTTCTGTCTTTTCGGAAGCAGTGTCGCCCCTCCCTTCTGTGGCTGAAGACTCGGCCTCCATCTGTGAATCCAAAGGCCATGTATCAAGGTTAGCTCTCCACTCAATGAAGTGCCTAGTCTCATGTACATAAGCAGTCGACTTTATTTTCCTTTTCCTATTGGAAAGGATCCCTTTCGGGTCATAAGGCCAAACTTTTCCTTATAGCAGGTCCATCCCTTGAAGCAACATTTCCACTGTGGAGAGGATGTGCCTCGAATTTATGGTGAAGGGGCCAACGGAGGTTGGGAGCTTGATAATATATCCTTTCTTCGCAGGCACGAAGTGGATCTAGTCGGCCTTCAGGGTTTGACGGATGAACTCAAGGGCAAAAATTCGCATACCTGGAAACACCGACAAACAGTAAAGGGGGCACTTCCGCGCCATAGACCCTGATTTCAGTGTAATCATCATACAAGTACCAGTCCCCTGTGCTATCTTTCTCATCGAACTGCAGCCAGTCCTTCTGCTCAGGAAATATTCTGGGTGGAGGCTTGTCATGTATTATGGTATAGGCTATGGGCATGAATTCATTTAAGAACCTCGTATACCCCCTCCCGTTAGACTGTTGACGAACTGAAATGTTCCACTCAAAGGCAGTTCTTGGCTGGGCATTTGTCCTCGAAAGTTTCTCGAGGCTTAGACTCTCAAACTTGTCAGCATGCTCAAATAGGAATAGATAAAATACTAATGAACAAAACCGGAAAGACCCAGTGGAAGGTAGCTCTTGAAATTGAGTTTGAATAGCCAAAGCTAGGAAGGTGGGGATATCCAAAAGCGTACCCTTTTGAGTCATGAGCCACAAAAGAGCTATGCATTCTTTTGACACTCGCTCGACCTCCTTAAGACCTAATAACCCTGAAATGAAAGCAAGGATCGACTGAACATTGTCTTTGAAAGTGGACAAGGGAACAACATCCGAAGGTGGGAGAGCTGTAAGGCGAGAGTGTGAAAGAAAGCTGAGGAATTCGCTTTGTTGCTTCTAGGGAAACTTTGAGAATTGATAGGAGAGGGTCAACTCGGTGAACTCGACATAACTTTGACTGTGAGGGAAACAAAGGGCTTTCTTTATGCGCTCGGGGGATATGCGGAAAATATTATTACCCTGAGCAAATAGGAATAAATCCCTGTGCTCATCATAAGTTTCATTGAGCCAACTAATAAACTCGGGAACTAGGTATGTGTTCGGAGCAATCTGGTAGTATAGACCTGACTCAACAACTCTGAACCTGTCTTGGTCCTTCAAATGACATTCAAACAATTCGGGTCTAACACGGGATACACTGAAAGGGTAGAACGGGTCGTGAATTCGCGTGTGGGTGTTAACAAGGGGTTTAGGTCCAGGGACAACCCTGACCTCGCGGGCTTGTGGTGTTTCAAGCTCCGACTTTCTGGACTTTGCTTTCCCCATGACCATTTTGAAAATTAAAACAGAAGGAAAACGGTGAGGCTGAGGAATGGCTAAATAGCTGCGAATAGTGAGAAAGCCCGAGGGGAAAGCGACGCGGGGATTGAAAACGACCTGGTACTGGAGTTTAACCTTCGCTGCATGACAGATTCGTAAAAAACAAGTATTTTACTAAGTCTGGGAGTAAAACAAGATTAAAACAGACCGAGGTTTGTGGAACACGAGGCTAGGGTGAAAACTGTAGGGCTGATGTCATAAGGACGTCGACAATGGAACGCGTGGCGATAGGTTGTTGGCTACCAGGAGCTGGGTAGGTGCAAGCCACGCGCCGGGTTAATGCCTGTACTAGTCTTGTACCGGCTTCCCTAAACTTGCCTTACCTTTTATTTACATGGCGCCAGATGTCCATCTCTATGGGCCCACTTAAGTTTCCAGCGGGGGTTCATGAGGGCCTCCCGTTATACTCCACTACCTCGCGGAACGTTTGTGAGCAGTCTGCCATCGTGTGACATCACCTACTCCGAGGAGTAAGTCTTCACGTCCGTCCGCTTTCCGTTGGTACCCCCGGAATACCCTGTGCGTTGTTCTTTCCTTTTGATTTTAAGCCATATGGAACACGGCTTTCTTATTAAACAACATAGTGCTTCAAGTCTCCCATCCGCACTCGTGCCTTAAGGAAGTTCTCTACCAATGCACCTTTTTACTCGCTCACCTTGCTATCTTCGTGAACCTTTCCTTTGTTTGCTTCAGCTCCTCTTTTTCTTTAATGTGAGGGCTGGCTAAACAACATTGGATCCACCTGGGGACGACACGTTCATCCTCGAGCGTGTCGAGAACTTCGTAGACCCTTTGCATAATGTTCCTTAAGAGCTAGAGCCCCTTCAAAATTTTCAAACGCTCCTAAGATGAAAACATCAGCAAAAGTGAATGTAAAAATGAAAATTATATACACTATATACAGTAGGCCTCTGAGACCTTTGTCAGTATTGAAAGTATGGTTTTAAGAACTGCCCATTTACAGGCGCTTCGATCAAGTCACCTTCTATATTTTCCAATACGAAGGTGTTGTTACCTCTCACTTAGGCAATCTTGAATGGCCCAAATGACAAGGGGTCAAACTTTCCATGCTTACCTTTATCTGCCCTTCTGATGTCCCATCTCAGCATGAGGTCCCCGGACTGCATTTCCTTATCTTTCGCATGTTGATCAAACAAGCCTTTCATCTTTTCCTGATATTCTGCTAGCCTGTTATTCACTTGGCTCCGAGTCTCTTCCAACTCAACCAACTGGTTCATTCTTCTGATGAGATCGTTAGGCTCTTCTTGGCTATCCTGGAGGAACCTAGCCATAGGCAAGGCATGCTGAATTGGAAAAACTATCGCTCGGCCATAAACCAGTTCATAGGGAGATTTAATAGTTGACCTTTTACTAGTGATTCAATTTCCCTAGAGTGCAAATTTAAGTTGGGAGCCCCAGTTTTTCTCATTTTCGTTTATATCCTTCTTTAATGCTCTTACCAAAGTTTTATTGGAAGACTCGGCTAACCCGTTTCCCTGGGGATAATAGGCTGTAGAGTGCCCCTGGGTGATATTGTACTGTTGATAAAAATTAATGAATTTGGTAGATTTGAAAGCTTGAGCATTATCTGTCACGACCTTAACTGGGCAGCCAAATCGGGATGTGATATTCTCCTCCATGAACTTGATCACGACTGCATCAGTAGCATTTCTCGCTGGTTTCACCTCTACCCATTTGGTGAAGTAGTTAGTGGCAGTGAGAATCCACTTGTGCTGACCACTTGATGATGAGTGAGTTTCCCCGATGAAGTCAATACCCCATTGCTGAAAAGGCTCTTCTATATGCACTGGAATCATGGGTAAGGGAGCAAATTTCTGTTTTTCTGCAAACCTCTGACATTTCTCGCACACCACGACCCAGGCATGCACATCTTCGAATAATTGAGGCCAGAAGAAACCCACTTTCAATATCTTGTGGGTTGTGCACCGCCAACTATAGTGACCTCCGCAGATGCCTTCATGGAATTCAGCCATGATTTCCTCCACCTCTGACTCTGTTAGACATAAGAGCAGGATTCCTGAAGGATCCTTCCAATATAATCGGCCATTTGCAACAACGTATTTCTGGGATTTCAACCTCAAAGTTCGATATTTAGTCTTATCGAAGTTTAGAGGACACCTGAGAGTTAAAAGGTACTCTACAATATCTTTATACCAAGTATTGAGCAGGTACTTCATGTGCGTTTTTTGCACAGTGGTTTCTATCTTGGGCTGTTCATCTGTACCTTCAGGTAAGTCTCCTCCTTCCGTAGATAGATTTATGCCCAACGCCTGGCAATTTGACTCGGACAAGATTCTTGCTAACCCCTGTCCTTTGATGAGCTTCGTGAGGCGAATGTCCAACTCATATTCTTGAATCTTGATGATCCATTTACCTCTCTTGCCTTCACTGTCCCCCTGAATCAAGATGTGTTTCACCACAACCGTTGGCACGAAAGCGGTTATGGATGATTGCAGCACATACATTCGAAAAGCTTTTAGGGACTTTACTAGGGCGTATGCCTGTTTCTCCAAGATGTTATAATTTAATTCTGCGTCTCTAAGTACCTGACTGAAAAAGGTGATGGGTTTCTCATACCCGTTTTTGTTTTTTTGTAATAATACTGCAGCTACAGTATGTGGGGACGAAAATGAGAAGATCATGAATGGCTTACCATAGTCGGGCCCTGCCAGTGCCGGGGCCTCTGCGAAAGCACTTTTTATTCTGTTAAATGCTTCTCTTGATTTTGGCGTCCACTTTACTTCGTTGTTTTCTCTAAGCATCTCAGTGATGTACCGAATTATTTCAACATAGTTCGGGATAAATTGCCTCAAAAAATTTATGCGTCCTAGGAATACCCGAACCTCCTTCTTATTTCGAGGTAGTGATATGCCATTGATTACCTCCACTCTCTTTGGATCAATCTTCACTCTTGCTTTCGTTACAATATGCCCTAATAGTTTTCCTTTTTCTAAAGCAAACATGGAATTTTCAGGAGTTAGGGACAGACCATACCTGCGACATTTGTCAAAAGTCCGTCGCAGATGTTCAATATGTTCAACATCATTCTTCGAAAAAATGGTGATATCGTCCAGATATATCACCACAAATTTGTCTTTCTCTCCTACGAAAGCAATGTCCATCGCCCGCTGGAAAGTGGCTCGCACATTTATCAGGCCGAAGGGCATTCGAGCATACATGAATGTACCCCATGGCATAGTGAATGTCGTTTTCTTTTGGTCCTCGGGAAGGACTGCCACCTAATTATACCTGGAGAAAATGTCCATCATAGACATTTGGGAGGATCCCAATACCTTCTGCAGTATGTGATCCATCTTGGGGAGAGGGTAGTTATCTTTAAGGGATGCTCTGTTCAGATTCTAGAAGTCTACACATAGCCTTATTTCTCCGTTTTTCTTTCTCACTGGGACCAGGTTGGCCACCCACTTTGAGTACCTTAAAGGGACTATAATCTTAGCCTTTAACAACTTTTTGATTTCTTTTTCTATGGAGGGGAGAAACAAAGGATTGATTTGCCTCAACTTTTTCTTATGGGGCTTAGCATCCCCTCTAAGCGGGATCTTATGCTGTATGACGTCAATATCAAACATTTTCAGTTCTTGGTATGACCAAGCGAAAACATCTCTATAGGATTGAAACAATCTGAAGTATTGGTCTTTGTACTCTTCGGGGACTCCTTTAAACATTTTTACAATTTTAGGATCTCCTTCTGTCCCAATATTTACATCATCTACTTGACCTTCATTGGTCAATTTGTTAGGGCTGATAGGGACCTCATTTTTATCGAATAGTCTTTCCAAAGGCACAAGACCTCTGGGGATCACGTTCCCTTTCAATTGCAACACCCTATGCCCAACCACTGTCTTTTCCCATTTGTTTTTGGGCTACTCTTCGATCTCCTCTTCTCCGACATTTATGACCAAGTTAGAGAATTCTCCAATAGTATCCATGAAGTGCTTCACTTGCTCCTCATCTTCAAACACCTGTGATTTTTTGATGTTATCCGGGATAGAGGGACGATATCACACCTCAACTTCATATCTCAGGAGCAGATTCTGTGGTGGATGGAAATTACTTGCTGCCATAGCAAGAGAGTCAACCATCCTGTTATGATCTCTCGGCATGAATTGTATGTTAAAAGCTAGGAAGAAGTTCTCCAGTAGGTCCCATACTTCATTTCTGTAAGCTCTTAACCGAGGATGCTTGGCTTGGTACTGATTCTTGATCTGCCTCACCACCAGCTCCGAATCTCCGAAAACTTTGAGACTCTGAATATTCATATTTTTGGCAGTTTGCAGCCCCAAGAGTAGTGCCTCATACTCCGCCACATTATTGGTGGCTTCATACTCCAACTTAAAAGAAAAGGGGACCAATTTTCCGATAGGGGAGATTAGGACGACCCCTGCTCTGTTTCCTTCCCTTGAATTTTCCCCATCAAAATGCAGAGTCCACATGCCCATTTCTTCATTGTTTGCAGACTATTCCGGTCTCAAAAGATTGAATGCTAGCTCTTGCAAAATATCTTGATCCTCCCCGAGCATCATACATGAAAACTCACCCTCCTTGATATATACGGGGGAATTGACTGAGCCCTCAGCTTTGGTCACCATCTTCACAAATCTAGATTCCTGATACAACCTCCTTTCTTGCCCAACAAACATCAGGATATTAGCATAAGTGAGGTCAAGCTTAATTGACCCACCTATTCTAGTGCCCCATGACCTAGACAACAACATCCTAAACCGGGCTGGGATGTCAGCGACCACTATGTCCATGACAACACTTTTAGCTGGGATCTGAGCCAAGTTCACCACCAGATCTTTAATCATCCCCATACATTTGACTCTTTTAGAGTCGAAAGAATAAAGGTCCTTGTATGGGCGAGTGATCTGCAACCCTAGTTGCTCCATGAATGACAGGGGTAATATTTTGTGTGAAGCCCCTGAGTCCAACATACAATTGTGCAGCAGTAAATCATGAATGACCATGGATACATAAAAAGGTGGGGTTGTTGAGTCCAACTCTTCAACATGTGGGCCAAAAAACACCATAGGTCTTTCTTCTTGAAGGTTGATATTATCAGGGGGAGGAGATGTTCCATGAGGGAGCATGAAATGAGACACCTGAGATTTATAAGAAGGTTGCTTCAAAATATAGACTAAGGGGACTGGGATTTTTACTTTGTCTAATTCCTTCTGAAGATTCAAAACAACAAGGTATTTTTTTGGGATGACTTCTTTAGGCTCATTAGGGAGGACTGGGGGTTTTATGTCAGCAGAAGCTTCTCTAGTATTTGCAATAGGTTTGGGGATTGAATTAGATGATGAGGGAGAGGAATCCTTCTGATGCAAGGGCTCTTCTACATGCTTCTTCCCTTTAATATCAGCTTTCTGAGGAATTGACTCTTTGGGAGATGACTCTTCATCTTGGTCTTGAGTACGAGTTCTCTTTCTAGAAGACTGAATATCATACTTCTTGTGGAATTGAGCTTGCATGAAATCCAAAAACTGTCTGCAATAATCATCAATGTCAGGATCTTCAATGGAGGTCACTTTCTCTTCTTCTTCCACCCGTAGAGTAAGCTCTACCTCTTCTCCTTTTGAATAGGCAAGATACTGATCATCTTGTCCATCAGTTACATCTTCATTAGGACCTTCCATTTGCCCTTCCAAATACAAAGGGGGCTATATATGATCTTGATGTTCCTTCCCGTCTCTTTGTAATATCTACAAGGGAGGCTTCCGGTACTATGGGTTATACCCCCTCTCGTTGGGAAGGAAAACTTCTACGGATAGAGGCGATTCCCCCTACTAGCCCAGACCGGGTCTAGAAAAAATCGTCACATGCTATAGTGCAGGTTCCTAATTGCAAATAAACCAACTAGCGACGAAGGATTACCTGGAATCCAATGCTGTCGCTTGTAGAGAAAGTAGCGCTCCCGTTCCTTAGCTCTGGCAGATCACGATCCTCACGATCTCCATGACAGGACACCTGCACATGCAAGAAACACAAGAAACGCAAGCGTAAAATCCAGTATATGCAACTATATGTCAGTCAGAGAAGACATAACTCATTATCATAATCATCAACAAGAGTGGAACCATAACCAATAGTCGCTTATCATTAATCAATCAAAGGAGGATACAACCTAGCTCTGACGCTGAATTCTCCTTCGGAAGGTCGCCAGCGGAACACGTCTCGAAAAATCCTGTCGGGGATGGGACAAGCCTCTCTCTTCGGATGTCTCGACAATAATCTCCTTGCTTGGATTTGGCCTTAAGGGAATGAATCAAGGCTCTTGCAGCATAAGGCTCTGATGGCTCTTGGGAACTTGGAGATTAGCTTGCAAAGGAGATGAGCAAGCTTTTATAGATGGAGGAAGGGGAGTTAGGATCCCTATAATCATGGGATTGGCCCTATCCTCAAGGAAGATTCCATGAGAGGTGGCAAACCACTTCCTCTACATGGAAATCCGGAGCAAAACCACCCAAATCAAATTACATACTAGTTTATGAACTGGTTAGGACGAAAATTCCGCCATTTATTTTTAAAAAACACTCCTGAAAATGGCTGGTGCGAGTGCGACTCTGAGAAAGAGCGCCAATTGGTGCGCCCTATTTGAAGGATTTCCCCCATTGGCGTGGGTACTAAACTGTCTTCCCGCGCCAATGCAAAAAGGGGTGTTTTTAGGGTTTTTTGCAAGGAGTTGTCTTCAAGGCAATGAAAGCTCATGTTCAGAGGGATTTCATGAAAGTGGTTTGAAGTCATGTCACTGCTCATAGGTCACGGAATGAGCCCTCCAATTGTGCAGGATGGGGAATTGCAGGGACGGTGACAAATTGCTATGTAACAGATGCCCCCTAAAGCATGAGGCCCGAAAGAGAGAGAGGGGTGAAATGCTTTACGAGAATGTGTCCAACTGAAAACACCGTCGTCGGCAAACCTGTGTAGAGAAATACAACTGATATCTCAGATACATGATAGATACGTGGTATGGGCATAGCCATCCATAACAGAGTATGCAATAATCTAGATCCAAGGTATGGATGCAGCCATCCAGTGAGGATCGATAAATAGACTCAGGTATGGTCGCAGCCATCCAATAAGTGGGTCATGTAACTAATCATAAGAATCCACAAAATCGCAGACTGGATTATAACAGACAGGAATCCAGGGTCTTGCACTCCTTCTCGACCCGAACAAAGTACAAGTTCAAGCATGCGAATATGTGAGCTAAATTCGAACATGCAAGAACATCGCCTGATTACCAGCCAATGATCAAAGATGTTAACAAATGTGAGAGGTACCACCACTAATGACAATGGTCCTCAAGGTACTATAGGTACAATCCACGTCGTGTGAATCAATGATCTGGTGTAAAACATGCGTAGAATCACTCGATCGGAGGCCAATGATGAAAACCTCACGTCGAATGAGAAGAACCTGCCATTGAGGCGTGCAGGCTCCAAGGTACCAGAAGGGAGTCTCTAGATCAGTTTCCTGGATAATGAGCGGAAGTCAACAAGAATTGACTTTGACTGAAGGTGGGCCATAGTGTTTCCCACATCATCAACATGAGACAGAGGAACATAATGTCTTTGTGAATTAAGATCAGATGAGATTCAGAGGAAGGTTGAAATTTGTAGAGGTCAACTTCTCTTAAACATATCGGCAGCACGACAATGGATTTGGCATTATTTGACATCAAAAGATCAAGGTTCATGATGACAAGACAAAGAGTAGATGAGAGGTTAAAAGGGATCACCCAAACCCACGGAGACAAGTGGAAAACGAGATGAGATATCTCCAACCTGACACGAATGCAGACAAGTGCCATGTTCAAGAGCGACATACTGTCGACACGACAATGATGTTGGTTCCATTTTCCCCACCATTTCTGGCGAGTACCTCTTTATTTTTACACAAGCTTGAAGAGGATACCATATGCTTGCTGTATAAGCCCATCCTAGTACATTTAACGAGCCCTAGGAAGGAGGAACTCGAATACCGTCATTACGACTGAATCCAATGTCATCAGGGTTTAACGAGTCTGACAAAGGAAGAACTCGGCGTCTTTTCATGTTTAGAGAGTTTGAAAAGACAGTGGAAAAGTAAACTCCAACGGTCCCTTTTCGTAAATAGTTTCTCAGACCCGAAAAGGTAGAAAACTTTGTCTGAGAAAACCTCCTAGTCGCAATAGGCTAGGGTATTCCTTTTTCGTAAATAATCTATCCCAGCCCGAAAAAGGGGTAAACGTATACTGGGTAGATGTCGTTTCGTGGCCACTTTAACGAGATCGAAACGACAAGGGTCTCGACAATCTTTTCATGTTTAGAGAGTCAGAAAAGAGCTGAAAGATGACTCCAAAATGACTTTTTCGTGTATTTACCGAGTCCAAAAAAGTATGAAATACAACTTGTGTCGCCGTTTAAGTCGCGTAAAAACCTGTTGCTGCACATAAAGGCAAGTGTAAAATCCATTTTTGACAAAATATATTAAAATATTAATAAAAAATGACTTTTAAAACCTAATTAGATTTCAAAAAGTTATAAATAAGTCTGAAATGGTAAAAACAAAATTACTTTTACTATTTACCCCATTGGAGAGCAACAGTGGTCCATTTGTGCGCAAATTTCTGACGGCGACTGCGACTGATCTGGGCTATCATTCAGGTTCCTGTTTGTTCCAGGTAAGGGGCGCTTCCTTGAACTCCATTTCGATCCATTTTTTAGAGATTTCCATTACGGATTAGAATTCTGTGGAAAATTTTAAAATTTTAGGGCTCCGCCCATTGGCGCGGGTATCGGGCACGGACTCGCGCCAATGGCCTTTTGCATACAAAGGGGCCGCGCCAATGACGGAACTCAATTTTCCGCTTCAAATTTTTGAATTGCGAATGATCCAAATGAAATTTCAAGCATAACTGAGATCTAATCGAGGCTTTTTTGATCATGTTGATATAGGTTACTCAGGCATAATGGTTATCGAATGGAAGGAGAGGGAGCATGGGGAAGAGGATGAACTGGCTATGGAGAGTGAAGCCTGTATGAATGCACTTAAGAACTGTGGACTCAAAAAGTTCTTCCTGATGCCCTGCTTAGGAGCCCAACCGGAGCTACTACAATACTTGGTCAGTACATGGGATGAAAATGAAGAAGTGTTTAAGCTTCGGGACCAAGTGTTGGAACTTGAGGTTTCCGACGTATATTTCATAACCGGACTGTCGCGCAGAGGTCAGGTGCCCATCTTAACAGGATGCAGACCATCTGGAGAAAAGATGGAGCAAGTAATGGTGAGGGTGTGCCCAAGGGCACGGACCGGATCAGGAAGCGGGAAGGTGGACATCCACACTGTCGAGGATCTAGCACTCAGAGTAGTGCTACACACCATCACACAAGCTGCGGGATCGGAAGCTCCACATGAGGCAACAAAAGCCCAACTCATACTAGCCTCTGAGTGTATGAGTCCTACATTATTTGATTGGGCTACAACGGTGACAACCAATATCAAGAGGCAGCTGACGAGATGCAAGCAAGTCAAACTAAAGCAGTATGGCTACGGTTCCATTTTGGTGTCGTTCATCCTGGAACGACTACCTATCTTCCAGGGCCAAGGGGCCATAGTTGCTGAGCCGATACCACGAGAGCTGAGGATGGCTTGCTGGGCAGCACTTATGCCCAGGTCAGGAGGAGGCCAACAGATGTCTTGGAGGCCTGAGTTTTTTGGATGGTTACGACGTCAGTTGATCGTGGTCGAGGACTGGCCCTACGCTGGGACCGATTTCACCAGAGATCTCGATCTTCCGCTCCCGGAGGGGGAGGATTGGGATGAGGAGCTGGGTATGATACTCTCTTCTTTGATTTTTATGTTTTATGATTTTTTGGTAATACATGTTCGTTCTAACAACAATTTTATATGTATGCAGATGTCGGCCTAGAGAGACCTGCCGGTATGTCTCCTATTGCACGGAGAACTCAGCTCACAGCTGATCCTCAGGCAGAGGGTGCTGAGGGAGGAGAGTTGATCCAGAACCTTGAGGGGATCGCCCCGGGGATTCCAGACTACGCTCGGCTGGCAGATGTCCCGATGGCGTATCAGAGACATACGGTGGGAGTGCCTAGTCGCCTCCACCGACTTTTGAGACGCTTAGTGCGCGCGGTAGCATGTTACCACGAGCACCATGCGGATTAGACACCTAGGGCTTCTTTCATGCATGTATTTTGAGAGACATGTCGTCTCCGGATGTATTAAGACGAACATGTATATTTTTGATTTTATGTGATGCACACTATGTAAACATTTCGACACGTATATATACATACCTATTTCTGGATGGATCTTTTTACATGCGATGATGTTTTTATTTATAAATTGCGCAAATGTCTATCTAGAACCAAATTAACTACCGCATCTGTTAATGTATTCATATGTCTGGGTATGTGTTGATATGCAATATAGTCAAAATTTCTTTACAACAGACGAACACGCAGATACAGACGTAAAATGGATGGATTTCTTACTAAATAATGTTCGTTAAGTTATAATACTACAAGTTGCGAGTCTAGATACACAAGTAATTCACGAATGCCGAGGTCCACAGCCTCGGTTAATAATTCCAATACAGCACTATATTCCGCGATATTATTTGTAGCAGGACCCAGACACACACCTTGTAGGTAAACCAACTCACCAGCAGGATCATAGATTACCCAGGTTGCCGAAGACAGATTCCTGGTACTGCGAGAGGCACCATCCGCAAAACCCACAAACGGAATAATAGACATCTGCACAATTAGGAAGACCCAATTAGCAGAAAGATGCTTACATGCACACCACAGCACACATGCACACAAATGAATATACACACCTATGTACACACACCACACCAAAAATGACTTCAAGTGTAGTATTTTTTAAGGTACAGCCCATTTCTAGGCTGCGCCAACGGAACTCCTTCATAATCGATGAGCTCATAAGCCCCATTTTTCAATACTCGTTTTACTATGTAGGGCCCATGCCACATGGGTTGGAGCTTTCCTGCCCCGAGTTTGTCGTGCGCTTGGTCGTATAGGAGGACAAGGTCCCCTTCGACAAAGGAATGTGGAGAGACTGATTGATCAAAGTGCGCTTTGACCCGTTTTTTCTGTGCCTCGATGATTAAGGCAACCAAGCGGCGGGTTTCATCCAACCGTTCCAAATATAAGAGACGCTCTTCTTCAGGAAAAGTGTCGGGTAAAAGTTCCACAGCCAACTTTAAGGAAGGAATTTCGCATTCAACCGGAAGAGTTGCTTCCAGACCATACACCAATTGGAATGGTGTGAATCCAGTCGCACTCTTTGCTGATGTCTGGTATGCCCATAAAGCTGAGAACAATTGGAGGTGCCAATTGGACTTATGAATTCCAACTGTTTGTTGAAGCATTGTGACCAAAACCTTGTTCACAGCCTCAACCTGGCCATTTGCCTGGGGGTAATATGGCGTTGAGCTATCGTGTCGTAAGCCCAATCTTGATGTTAGCTCGGCCGTCATGTAATGTCGAAAGTGAGTACCATGATCGGTAACAATGGCCTGAGGGACTCCGAAACGTGCAATAATATGGTTGAAGATAAATTGGGCAGCTGTCTTACCATCGGCGGCTAGTGTAGGCATCGCTTCGGCCCACTTAGTAAAGTAGTCGATAGCGACGATTATATATGCATGCCCCTCGGCCGAATGAGGGTTACACGACATGAAATCTACGCCCCATTTTGCAAAAGGGCAGACAGTAATGACAGGATGCAATGGGAGAGGTGGCGCGCGCATCTTGCGCTGAAAAACCTGGCATGAATGACATTTGCGGACTGCGACAATACAGTCTTTAAAGATTGACGGCCAGAAGTAACCCGCACGCAGAATCTTCTAGGCGGTGGCATATCCAGACATGTGACCGCCACAGGCGCCACTGTGACAGTCATTTAAGACTCGTTCAGCCTCTTCCAGTGTCAAGCACCGACGGAGCACTGAATCTACTCCAATGCGGTATAAAGTATCTCCTACAATGCGGTAGGGTTGAGACTGATGCCGAATCCGACGTCGGGCATCTTTGGTCAACTCAGACTGGAACGTTGACGTTTGAAGATACACAATAATATCGCCATACCACGGGTCACGGGTGCTGATAAGGAAGAGGGTTTCGTCTGGGATATGATCTTCAGAGTGAGAGGGTGTGGAGTCTGTCGGGAGGGAGCAAATGAGATCCGCAAAAACCAGTGATTTGGTCGACTTAGCAGTGGTAAACTCTAAGTCGAACTCCTGAAGGATAACGATCCATTTGGAGTATTTGCCCCCTAGTAATTGTCGAGATAGAATGTATGTCATGGGGTTGCAATCCGAAACCACGGTTGTTGTACGCAGTAGGATGTTGTGGCGAAAACGCTGCACAACTTGTACGGTTGCTAATGCCAGCTTCTCGACATGAGCGTAATGTGTCTCTGTGTCAAGAAGGTTCCGTGATAGATAATAGACAACATGTTCATTTCCATCATCGTCGTCCTGCACCAGAACCATAGCTATAGTGCTAAACGCGACGGTCAAATATAGAGTGAAATCACAGTGATAGTTGGGAGGCCGAAGCAACGGAGCATTAACGAGTAACGTCTTAAGCTTCTCAAAGGATTGTTGAGCAATGTCGTCCCAATGAAAGGGAACGTTCTGCTTTAAAAGACGCGTGAATCCTTTGGCCACTTCCGCGTAGTTCGGTATAAAGCGTCGAAGGAAATTAGCTTTTCCCTGCAGACTCTGCAATTGATATAACGAGGAGGGTGATGGGAGATTGACAATGGCCTCGACCTTTAGGGGGTCGAGGCGAATCCCGTCCTTGGAGACTATGAACCCCAAAAGACGGCCAGAATCTACGCAAAAGACGCATTTATGAGGGTTGAGCCAGATATTATAGCGTCGACAGCGAAGGAAAATCTGGCGGAGGTGTTTGGGATGGTCCTCCTGCCGAGCTGAGTGAGCTGGCAGATCATCCAGATAAGGCTGAACGATATGGCGTATGTCGTGGAATGCGTAAGACATCGCATGCTGGAAAGTAGCACCAGCGTTCTTCAAGCCGAACGGGAGCTTTTTATAAGCGAAGGTACCCCACGGACAGATGAATGCAGTCTTGTGTTGATCAGCGGGTAGAATATTTATCTGATTATACCCGAAAAAGCCGTCCATTAGGGAATAAATCTCACTCCTGGTACATTCGTCAATGATCTGATCTATGAAGGGAGTAGGATAGTTGTCCTTAGGACAGGCGCGATTAATATCACGATAATCAACGTAGACCCTTATAGTGCCCTGTTTCTTATCTACAGGGACAATATTTGAAACCCATTTTGTGAGGGGAATTGGGTAAATGAAGCCCGTGTTCAGAAGTTTTTCAACTTCTGCTTTAATGGCAGCGACTTTGCGAGGATGGATCGGGCGTAGGCGTTGGCGCACGGGTTTCGCACCAGGATAGGTAGGAATCTCGTGCACTACTATGCTGGGATCAATCCCGGGCATTTCCTCATAGGACCAAGCGAACACGTCTCTGAATTCTCGAAAAAGATCAGTATAAACTCGTATCTCATCAGGAGAACAAGTTACTCCCACGTGTATATTCTCAACTATCCCCAGTTTAACGGAGATGTCGATCGGAATAGTTTGGGTAATGTTGCTCAGGTTTCCTTCTGAGAAGACCTCATGTGTCAATATAGGCGTCTGGAGAGGTGGAGTGGGAACCTAAGATGCAAAATGTTCTAGACAATCTGACATTGCCCCCAGGCTGGGCATGAAGGAGGAACGATGATGTCCATCGTTCCAAGGCAGCTCCTCAAGAGACATGGTTTCAACAATGGCTTCATCAGAAGGGAAAGTCTCCTTAAGAGGATCAGGCGAGTCGGCGTCGCCAAGCCAGGGGGATTGAGAGTAGACATCTAAAGCCATGCTCAAAGGAGCATGCTGAGGAGGGGGAGGATCAGATGCGGCAATGATTTCACAGTAATTAATCTCTACTGGAGTTAAGGGCATCGATTCTCCAAAATCAAGCACCTGCTCAGGCGAAGGGATGAGCCATGGTTCGTCAGACCTAGAGATCATATTAACTTGAGCGGTGTGTGGTGGCGGTGCGGGAAAAATACCCATGAGGACGGGGTCTTTGAAGAGACCGGGTCCTACACTGTCAGGGGGATTTGGGATCTGATCCATGAAAGGAACGCTGTTCTCGGAGGTGGATGGTGTTATCGGTTTCGTATCTCAGAACTCTCGAAAATCTTCGAATGGGAAGCAGAAGTCTAATTCTTCCAATAATTTTGCTCTTCCCACCCCTCCAGATTCTGGCAAAACTGCGGAGGTGAACGTCGTTCAGGCTAATTCTACAGAAAAGGCCTTCAAAGGAAAAAAGAAGGGCAGAGGTAAATCCAAATCCGGTGCTCCGAAGCCAGAGTCTTCCAAACCTCGAACTGAGGACGGTTCTCAACGTAAACCGTAGTACCCCTGCCTTATTTGTGAAGGAGATCACTATATCAAGGATTGTCCCCGACGGTCCGAAATTAGTCAACTTCTCAAAGGCCCCAAAGGGACTTCGACAGTTCTAAAAGAACCTTTCCCGTCTTAGCAGACCCAGATGGTTGAACAGCCTTCACCATCTGCACCATTTGGGTCCCAAGTCTTTATGATGAATGGTGCTGCACCTATCTCGATTGCTACGCGTTCGAAGGATTATGCTGGATCGCGCCAGGCAGTTGGAAAGGAAGTTGTGGATGGCCCACCTCCCCCACCTGTCCCCAGTGGAGTTGCCAATTTGTTGGGAAGGAAAATCCCCTTTGCGGACAGAGGCGATCCCTATTAGCCCAGACCGGGTCTAGCAACAATCGTCACACGCTATAGTGCAGGTTCCTAATTGCAAATAAACCAACTAGCGATGAAGGCTTACCTGGAATCCAACACAGTCGCTTGTAGAGAAAGTAGCGCTCCCGTTCCTTAGCTCTGGCAGATCACGATCCCTCACGATCTCCGTGACAGGACACCTGCACACGCAAGAAACACAACAAACGCAAGCGTAAAATCCAGTATATGCAACTATATGTCAGTCAGAGAAGACATAACTCATTATCATAATCACCAACAAGAGTGGAACCATAACCAACAACACCAACCTACATATTCACTACGATGATCCATGAAGAATATGATCCAAGCACCTCACATCACAAACATGTAACCCCTTATGAATAAGGTGTATTACTCTCTAGATGAACATGTATACTAAGGCAATACATGCTGAGGTGGCATAACCATCAAATTTGTACCAAGATGGTAATCAATCAATCCAAGGCATGCAAATGTGAGAGAAGCACCAACCATCAAATTTGTACCAAGAGGGTAATCCATCAATCCAAGGCATGCAAATGTGAGAGAAGCACCAATTATAAGCCATTTAGCATGATCACCCAACAAGGAGAAGTGAGTCCTTTCTAAACCAAAACACCAACTCAAACAATAAGTAGCATCTCCAAGCAAAGATAGAGAGTATGTCCCCCAATCCATCGAAATGCTCCAAGGTACTAGCAACAAAATTCGTTAATTTGATTGAAAATCACAATGTGAAACCTCATAATAGTGTTTTAAAAATTTGTTTGGTCAAACTCAGACTTGGTCAAGTGGACGCCTAACGAAGTCAACTTGGCTCTCTATTTGATTTGGGAACTAGTTTGGTACTAAATCAATCTAAGTCAGCCAAGTGCATATCTACTCAGTCAAGTTGGTCTAAGATCCCATTGTGGTGCACTTCAGGGAAATGTTCGGAGATGGCAGTTATTCACTTTCAGAAATTCCACTCTTTTTTAAGTTAATTTTAGATGAACCATTCAACATCTGTATTGGCACTTTTTAGGTATATCTTTATTGAAGCTTAGTTCAAAGTTTTGATAATTGAACATTGAAGATGACAACAATTTGGAGTGAACCTCGGTAAATAATTAAAATTATAAAATTTTTATTATTTCTTGACATATTTTGAAATACATGCAATGGTGATATGTCACATCCTTGGAAAAAGGCATGCCTTATCATTATTACATATTAATGATAATAATATTCACAAGACTATATTGTTATTACATCATATTTATTTATTATTTTATGGTAATATGTAAAATATATTTTCAGGTGTAATTGCAAGGTTGGAATATAATGTATATAGGGAGGATAATATGGATTGCCTAGGGAGCTACTTAAGGGGATAATGATTTTAATGTGGCCATAATAATGGATGACGCTCACTTAGTAGTTGATGGATAACAAATTAGACCCATTAAGTAGTTAAGAAGAAATAATATAATAATAAGAGGTAGTTGGCATAGATCTTTAGGGATACTTATGAGAAAACATAAATATATATAAGTACCATCGTATTGGATATGTTGGTCATATTATTTTGTAGTAAGTATTGCTTGTGGAGTGGCTTCATCCATTAAGAATATTAGATGGTGTTACTCTACCTTAAGAGTTATTTCTATATTCTTGTGTCTATTATTATGTCAATTGCATTTGATATTTCTGAAGTTCAAGGCTATATTTTCTCTTTTATCTATCATGGTTTACTACAAGTAGTGAATTTTGATAAATAAAATATCAAAATATGAAAAATCAACCCTTAAGCTTGAGTAATAAACTCTTGTCTTCATAAAATACCAAACACAATAAACAACATGAAAATATAGAGAAAAATCATTAAGGTAAAGTAGCGGGATCAACTTCTCTTTATGGAAAGAATTACTTCACAAACCATGTTCGCTACAAAATAATACATTCAATGTTTCAAATACATTAATATTCATGTGTATTTATACTTTCTCATGAGTATTCCTCGGGATTTACGACAACTATTTTTTATTATTATATTATTTCCTCTTAACTACCTAGCGGATCTTTTTATAATCCAACAACTACTAAGTGGGCCTATTCCATTATTATGGCCACATTAGATTCATTATCCCCTTGGTTACCTCACTAGAAACCTCCTATTATCTTCCCTAGGTACATTACATTTGGGGTGATAACACATTGTTCAAGGTATTTTCTACATATTTGTAGGAAGTATCTTTGCATGAGGAAATTTTTGTGGCATTATTGACATGTTCAAACCTTCAAATGAAGAATAAATACATGTTTTAAAATGATCTCATGAGATAAAAAGATGACAAGTGGCAATCTGAGCCTATTTTGTTCCTTCAAAAGGAAAATTCAAGTATTTAGGGTCTTCTAAAAACTATTATGTTATGAAATAGTGTTACTATTTTATTTGAAGCATATGAATAGAGGAAAGATGGCATGATTGGAAGAGTGGGAGTTTCCCTCCAAGATTAATTGAACATCATTGGGAAGATTGGAAGAAAGCCTTATTCAATGTGAGTTTTTTCCATCTCTCTAGTCATTTTCATGGATGATTAGGGTTTTTGCAAGAATTACCATGATTTTGTTGCTGAAATAATCTTTGGAGAAGGGCAAGTTTGTTACAAAATAAGAGGTTAGGTTTGAGGGCGTTAAACCTTCTATTTTCCTTGATGTAAGCTTGGATTTTTGAAGGATTTTGCTGTTATATTTTGTTTCGTTGTTTTGCTTCACATTTGTGGGTTGTCTTAGCTAAAGGGGAAAGTTGGCTGATGGTGAGAACTATTCAGTTTCCTTGATCTTGTGGGAAATCAGATTTCAAGAAATGATGTATTATTGATTGTTCACTCAATAAGAAGACTACCATACTTTATTTACTTCTTTTAGGGTTTCATATTATGGGCATTCCTTCTTTATTTATTTGTTGCATGTTAGTTGTGATGTTACATCTTGGCTAAGTGCTCTCACCTATTTTTGCATAATCTAAATATCTGTTTTGAACTTGTTACAAGAAAATATAGCACCTTGGTGCAAAGCCTCACTAAATGATTAGACAAAGTGTAACAATAGGGATGCCACCTTAGCAACTACCCCCCTCATTTTAGTGATGGTCACAATCCAACACGATGAAGGTTTCCTTAGTAGATATTAGTTACCAAATATGTTAGTATATGAGTAACCATGGAGAAACATTTACACATAAATTTGTACATAAGAACAATAATATCTGTTAAATATCACATTGTATTGATTACAATAATAATACATCACACCCTCATTTACATCACACCTTCATTTACATCAATACAGTACATGAGGCCTTGTTATATAACATTGAGGTGCTCAGAACAAAATTTCTAATATAGCTAATTGGTTCAGCCATGTCCATAACTATATCCATAATATCTCCATGAATATCTCCATAAATCTCTTAGTTGATTCTATGAAATTTCCATCCCTAAGTTCTCTATTGTCCTTATCTTTGATCATATATAGACTTCCACAACAAGTCTACTTTCATTATAATGATTTTGTCATATCATAAGTATGAATTATTCCTTCAAAATAACCAAATCAACTTGAGCTAAGTTCCCTTCAAAGGTTATACAATGATTTCCACCAAAAGCTAAAGATAAGAATTTAGGGTTCAAGTGGATAGAGGCTTAGATCAAACAATAGAGGCTCAAGATAGGTTCTGAAACCCACAAAATCAAGAAACTATATCTGGGTATGATAAACTAGCTCAAGAAATCAAAGATTGCAACAGTATAACAATTTATGGCATCAGTAAATTTAGCCTCAAAAACTATGATAATAAAGTGTCAAATGAGGGCTACGATAAAGAGTAAATGAGATACTAAATTACAATAGATTTCAATGGTTAAAGATGCATCTAACAACAATTAAAACCTTGATGTCATCCATAGTTAATGGTTGAAAAATGCACATAAAATGTAACTTTTATTTATCCAATGCACTTCAAATAATTCCCAACCCCCAAACATTAACATTATAACATCCAAGTCAATAATCACTAAAAATATGTGAATTTTCTGTAATAAAACCCTAATTTACCTAAAACAATAAAAAATGATTTTAAGAGCCTAATTGATTATCATGAGGTAGAGGACTATTGCCTTCTCAATCTAGAGATACTGGAATCTAGGAACAAACAAACTTATGGAATTTTTGAAGTTAAATACAAATTTCAGAAGGACCAGGGCAAGTTAACCTACTTACCCTAGGGTTTTCAACCAAGGCTCTTAATTTCCAAATATGAATTAAGGGAAGGAGCTAACATGCTACTTCCTCAAAGTATTGGAAGAGGGGTTTGTTTAAGAAGGATAATGGAACATATACTATGCTAACGTGCTTAATACTTGATTTCATTTATTCATTAGAACATTAACCAGGATAAGAAAAAGTTAACCTACTAAATTTACCATGCTTGCATTCAAGCTTCACCATAAGCATCCATGAAAAGAGATCAAATCAACATCAATTAAGTCATTCAACTAGTGCACCATAGAGAGCTAGGGAAATGAGTATTAACCCAAGAAATGCATGTTCTCAAGTTGTTCAATGATTCAAATGAGTTTAGTTCTTCGCTTTATAGACTAAGGAAACAATGCAATCTAGCTCAAATAAGACTAAAAGGCCCTAAAAATAACAATTCCATGATACAAGGAGTCGACCCCCAAGATAGCCTCAAACTTGAAAATACAATGATAAAACATGAAAAATTCTCTCAAAAAGGCGACGTGTGTGCAGAGGCCTCAAAAGAATGGTGTCATCCTCAAAAGACATGCCTCTCTGTCAAATGGTGCAATGAATAGTCGAAGGGGTATGTCTCCTTGTCTGAGGTCATGTCCCATCACCAGTTTCCCTCTAAAGCCCAACGTCATCTTTGTCAAGCCTGCGTCATCATGTAGGAGCAACACCCTTGCTATAATGGGTAGTTTCCAAGGTGCCAAGGGTGGAGGAGGGTCTCTAGAGGTATACCAAGTGATCACCAAGCCAAACACTCTCCATCAAGCATAGGAGAAGCATTTTCAACATCCTCAAAAGGACCATGACCATGTCTAGATCATCATTAAGTACAAGCTTAAAGGAATCAAATAAGATCAACTAGCATGGACACACGAGTAATTGAAGCATAGAAAATGCACCATATTCAATTTTAAAGCCATGTAAGTATATCACACAAAGTATCTTCTTCAAACTGCACACTAGCTTAAGACCTTATACAAGTTTCCAAATTTAGGTATGGGAGGATCATCAAATGCCCATATTAGGTGCTCACCCTACAGGGAGGAATAGTTCCTAGGGAAACTCTGGGTATAAGTGATAAGTGATATACTATGGGGTGCACTTAATGAGAGGTGTCATAGTCCTACGCATGGGTGATGTGTAGAAATTTATAGTTTCCCACCCATGTTTTCAGTTTTCACGTTATTACCCCAAAATAGTTAAATGCCCTTTCCCATAACCATACATTCAACAACTGGAAAATAAATTTTGCTGAAAACACAAATTCTGGAAATTTTTCAGAATGCTGGAAAATGCAGAATTAAAAAAACAACAGTAACAAACAACGATTCAACACATCATAACACAGTAATTTTTGGTCAAGGTGACCCTGGAAAAACCCCCTACAACTCTTGGGGAAAACCAGTTCGAAAGCTCCTCCTTATTTCTGGAAAAATGCTTTTTACAGTGAGAGAAATATTCAGCAAAATAAAAATCAGCAAACAGAGTTTTACAACTTATCTCTTTTTCCGTGCTTAACCACCGCCTCGGAAAATGTACAAACAGTAAAACAGGAACAGCAATAAATGCTGTACGGATTTCTCGATTTGCGTGCCCAGAAATCTGCAATAAATGCCGCTGTACGGCCACTTCGAAATCTGTGCCAAAACATAAATAAATGCTGCTGTACGGACCTCGAAATTTGTGCCAAAAGACAGCAAAAACTTGCTGTACGGAATCTGCCTTGATTTCCGTGCAAAGGTACAGCCACTTCCTGTACGGCCTGCCTAGAAAAACGTGCCAAATAAAACAGCCCCTTTGCTGCCTCGAAATCTATGCCCAACCTTGCTGTACGGCCTCCTTTTCTCGAAAACCGTGCTCAACAAATCTGCCTGCTGTTTGCTAAATCTGCTGAACTTGTCTTGCTGAAATGCTGCCTTTGAATGCGTGCCAAGCTGCTGCCTCCTTCTCCTCACTGCCCAGAAATCTCCCTTGCTCTCTTGCTCTCCTTCTCCCAATCTGCTCATGAAAGAAATGAATGACCTTTTCCTCCTTTTCCTCCTTTAACCTAACCCTAAGTGACTTTTGGGGAATCCCTAAATCCAATGGCTGAGATAGATTGAGATCTAGGGCTGAGATTAAATGCTCATTTAAATCTCACTTTCTATTTTTAATTCACCCCACTTTAATAAAGACCCACTTAGTCATTTATTTCCAAAATCACTTTTCCTTTCTAATTTTACATTGACTTTATTAAAGTCACTTTAAAATTAGACTTTAGTAACTTTATCACTTAAAGTCACTTTTAAATTAGATTTGACTTTATAATTTTATAAAGTCACTTTAGTAACTTTAGCACTTAAAGTCACTTTAAAATTAGATTTGACTTTATAGAAATTATAAAGTCACTTTAGGAGAAAAATTAAATTCTTTTGGACACTTTTCCCTAGGCCAAAGATCAAAGCCTTAGGGAACCACCTGTCCTCTGGTAACCAAATTTCAACACTCCCTCTTACCGAGGAAGGTGTTCTTCACCACACCCTTCTTGTCTCTGAAGTAGACATGCTTGCCCCATGGTAAGGCTTTGGTAAGAATATCTACAACCTGCTCATCAGTGGGAATATACTCAAGCTTTACAGCTCCTTTCTGAACATAGTCTCTGATGAAATGATATTTGATCTGAAGTATACTTTGACTGTCATGAAATCTTGGATTCTCTAGTGAGTTTAATGCAACTACGATTATCCACGGTAAATCACTTGAAGGTCTGGTGACAAATAAGCCAAACAACATCTTGCGAAGCCGGATATGGCCTCACAACTAGCTAGGTAGGCACATATACTGCACTTCAGCTAAACTCAATGCCTGCGGCTATTTACTTTGGTGAACCATGACACCTCTTTCTTGAAGACCCAAAACAACACCCTGAAGTGTTCTTCCTATCAAAAGCACAACCTGCCCAATCAGAATCAGTATAACCTGCCAATCTCACTCCATCCCCCTGCCTGTAGTCCAGACCATAATCCACTGTCCCCTGCAAGTACCGCAAAATGTGTTTTGCAGCCACCCAGTGAACCTTTCTAGGCTCACACATAAACTGACTCATCGTGTTGACTGCAAAACAAATATCTGGTCTAGTGTTGACCAAATACATCAAGGAACCAATCAGCTGTCTGTACAATGTGGGATCCACCAACTCGGAATCCGAAGCATGAAGCTTCTTTCAGTTGGTGATCATCGGTGTCGACATGGGTCTATAATCCTCCATGTGGAATCTGCCAAGGATGTCCACAATATACTTCCCCTGTCCCAGGAAGAAATGCCCCTCCTCCTGCCACACCTCCAAACCCAAAAAGTAATGCATCAAGCCGATGTCCTTCATCTCAAACTCTGCCGCAAGATCTCTCTTGTAGTGCTCTATGAGTCTCTCTGCACCTGTAATGACTAAGTCATCCACATACAGCACTAGAATGAGAGGCTCCTCACCTATCACAATATAGTAAAGGTTCGGATCTGCCTCACTCTTTGTGAAACCCATCTTCTGCAAGTATGTATCTATCCTGGAGTACCAAGCTCTGGGAGCTTGCTTCAGGCCATAAAGGGCCTTCTTCAGTCTGCACACATGGGTCTCCTTCCCATGCACCTCAAAGCCCTGTGGCTGCTCAATGTACACCTCCTCCTGTATGAAGCCATTGAGAAATGCGGTCTTCACATCCATCTGGTGGATCTTCCAACCCATCTCTGCTGCTATCGATATAATGGAGCGGATCGAAGTATATCGAGCCACGGGAGCGAAGGTCTCCTCATAATCGACTCCCTCTACCTGGGAGAACCCTCTAGCCACAAACCTTGCTTTGAATTTCTCAATGCTGCCATCTGCAGCATGCTTTACCTTGTAAAGCCATCTGGAAGTAACCACGGATTTGCCCTCGGGCCTCGGCACCACCTCCCAAACATCATTCTTCATGATAGAAGAATACTCCTCCTGCATGGCCTCTCTCCAGACCTGCTGGCTAGCTGCCTCCTCATAGCTAGAAGGCTCAGAGTCAAGGATGTTGGTGGCCATTGCCATATAGCTACAAAACCTCTCAGGTGGTCTGCTCTCTCTGACCGGCCTCTTAGGCTCAGCAACAGATGTGGCATCTCTCAAGGTGTCCTGAAGCCCCTTGGGCTTCCTCTTCCCTGAGCACACTTCTCCCGCTGGAGAATAAAACTCCTCCTCCTCAACATCAGAATTTGAACTCTGACGTACGCTCTATTTGTCCTCCTTTGCACCTTTGAACTTTGTAGATGCGAAGTGTAGTGTGAGCGTCATCGGTGGACTCCTTAGTGGTATACGTAGGTGTTGCTCTGCGTGCTGCCCATAGCGCCACCCCTCTGACTCTGCGAGCCACTCCCCCCTGACGGACCTGACATCGTCATAGATGTACCTCCGGATCCTCCTGATCCCTGCCCACTGGATCCCTGCGACTGACTCAACTGCTGCTGAGGGTCTGGCTGATCCAGATACTCTAACTCCCGTGACCTCCTAAAGGCCCTGTCCTCCTCGAACTTCACATCCCGCTTGACAACAACTTTCCTCTGCGCAGGAATGTAAATCCGAAAGGCCTTGGAGGTCTCACTGTAGCCCACAAAGATACCCTTCTCTGCAGTGGGCTCTAGTTTGGTCCTCTTCTCCTTGGGTATGTAGAAGTATGTGATACACCCAAAGATACGAAGATGACCCATATCAGGCTTCTTCCCAGAAAAAGCCTGCTCCGGAGTCATGTGCCCCAAGGCACGATGCGGACTCCTGTTCTGCAAATAAATAGCTGTTTTGCAGGCCTCAACCCACAAAAACAATGGCAACCCCTGATCATGCAACATGGCTTTGGCAGCCCCTCCGATGGATCTGTTCTTCCTCTCCACAACCCCGTTCTGCTGGGGGTTGTAAGGAACAGTGAGCTCCCTCCTAATGCCTGCCTCCGCACAATAGTCAACAAACTCTCCAAGGGTGTACTCTCCTCCCTTGTCCGACCTCAGGGACTTGATCTTCCGACCTGTCTGTGTCTCCACAAGAGCTCTGAACTCCTGAAACCGCTTGAAGACCTCACTCTTGGTCTTCAAGAAATAGATCTAGGTCCTCCTGGAGTGATCATCAATGAATAAGACATAGTACTCATATCCACTCAAGGAAACATGAGACATTCGACCGCTCACATCGGAATGAATCAAATCAAGTATCCCAGTCGCTCTGCTGTCACTGCTGGGAAAAGGGGATTTGGCAAACTTGCCCATCGCACATCCTCTGCAAGTATCAAAGTGATCAGTACTGAAATCTGGCACACCTGTAGTGATCTCTCGCAAAGTCCTCAAGGCTCCATGATGCATGTGCCCCATCCTGCGGTGCCAAATCTCACACTGCTCAGAACTGCTAGCTCTGCTGTCGGTACTACTGCTCAATGCCAAAAGGGACTGAAATGCAAACTTGTACACTTTTGCATGGCGTACACCTATCACTCTAGCTGAATCAGCTGGAGTGCCCCTGGGATACATCAACACCTGTCCTCCCCTGAACAGTACCTCATATCCTCTGTCCTCCAAAGCTGAGACGGATATGAGGTTCTTCCTCATCCCTGGCACATAAAGAACATCTGACACCTTCAAGGGAGGTTTGGACTCCCTCTGAAATGTCAATGTTCCCACACCGACTACTCTAACAACTCTGTCATTACCGAGTACTACCTCTATATCAGTGCCACTCTCTGAAAGCTACGAGAAGTACTCACGGACTCCTGTCATCTGACGTGAAGCCCCACCGTCCACATATCAGATACCTGAAGATGCTCCGCTAATCAAGGGAAATGCATGCTCCCTCTGAACCTCTGTGGCAGGTAGTCCTGCACTAGAGGACTCACACGCACCGAACCCACCAAACTCCCGGTCAAAACGATCTGCAAAGTCCTCAACCTCTGCTGAAGCTGCCATGCTCTGGTTCTTCCCCTTCTTCTTCTTCGACACAATAACCCATGAAAATCCCCATCTTCCATTTCACCTAAATCATATCTTCACTTTGGAATAGTCCTTCTGTGATTTATCCTGTTTACCTTTACCTTTGCCTTTGCCCCCACCATTGCTTGTGGAAGCCTGCTTCTTCCCTTTGCCCTTCTTGCGTCCTGCCAACAGTGCTACATCCTCATCCTGCTCAACTGGCTTGGCTGCCCCAAGCTGACCTTTCCTGATCTCTGTCTGAATGCAATCATCCTAAAACCTCTCCCATGTGGGAAGGGTCTCACGTGCACAAACCCCATCAGCAAAGTTCATCCATGAACTGGGGAGGCCATTCACTGCAATCCGCACCAACTCAGTGGGTGGAATGGCCTCTCTAATCGCTGCCAACTCATCTCTCACATTAGTAATCTTTGTGAGATATCCAGCTGCACTATCAGTCTTACCCATCTTAATGTTCTTCAACTTCTCCTTCAGGACCATTTTCCGGTTTTCATTGGTACTCTGGTAGAGGTTGGTCAATGCTGTCCACATCTCATGAGCATTTCTCTTTCCTCTCACATGAGGAATGCAATGGTCTTTGATTCCGTCTAGAATCAGTCTCTTACCCTTGTTCTTTTTATTATATGCTGCCAACTGAGTAGCATCAGTAGGCACATTTACAGGGTTCTGTGCGGTATGCACCATTATGTTCCAGACTTCCGCCTCCTCAAAGATACTCTGCATTCTCTCCTTCCAAACACTGTAATTGGTATGCCCATCCAACCTATCCTCCACCTTCAGTCCCAAAGACATCCTGCTGTCCTAAAACTGAAAAATAGCACTGCTGTAGTAAAGGTAAAAATTCTGTTTGTGAAAAAATCAGCTTGCTGGAATTTTCTGAGTGAAAAATCAGCAGGCTGTATTTTTCTCCTTGCTGTTCCAAACTGCACTTCAGCACTCAAGCTCCGATACCATGTAGAAATTTCTCATTTCCCACCCCGGTTTTCAGTTTCACCTTATTACTCCAAAATAGTTAAATGCCCTTTCCCATATCCATACATTTAACAAGCTGGAAAATAAATTTTGCTGAAAACACAAATTCTAGAAAAATTACAGAATGCTGGAAAATGCAGAAATAAATATCAGCACACATAAAACAGTCATTCACACATTTTGACACATATATTTTTGGTCAACATGACCTTGGAAAAACCCCCTACAACTCTTGGGGAAAACCAGTTCGAAAGCTCCTTCTTATTTCTGGAAAATGCTTTTTACAGTGAGAGAAATATTCAGCAAAAAAATCAGCAAGCAAACTTTTACAACTTATCTCGTTTTCCATGCTTAACCACTGCCTCGGAAAATGTGCAAACAGCAAAACAGGAACAGCAATAAATGCTGTACGGATTTCCTCGATTTTCGTGCCCAGAAATCTGCAATAAATGCAGCTGTACGGCCACCTCGATTTCTCTGCAAAACAACAATAAATGCTGCTGTACGGATTTCGATTTTTGTGCCAAAAGGACAGCAAAAACTTGCTGTACGGATTCTGCCTCGATTTCCATGCAAAAGGACAGCCACTTGTTGTACGGTCTGCCTAGAAATTCGTGCCAAATAGAACAGCTCCATGCTGCCTCGAAAACTGAGCCAAACTGCTGTACGGCCTCTTGGAAATCGTGCCAAAAGGCTGTTGTACGGTCTTCTAGAAAATCGTGCCAAAAACTGCCTTGGAATGTGTGCCAAACTCTGTTGTACGGACTTGCTGAAACGCTGCCTTGGAATGTGTGCCAAGCTGCTGCCTCCTTCTCCTCACTGCCCAGAAATCTCCCTTGCTCTCTTGCTCTCCTTCTCTCAATCTGCTCATGAAAGAATGAACGACCTTTTCCTCCTTTTCCTCCTTTAACCTAACCCTAAGTGACTTTTGGGGAATCCCTAAATCCAATGGCTGAAATAGATTGAGATCTAGGGCTGAGATTAAATGCTCGTTTAAATCTCACTTTCTATTTTTTAATTCACCCCACTTTAATAAAGACCCACTTAGTCTTTTATTTCCAAAGTCACTTTTTCCTTTCTAATTTTATATTGACTTTATTAAAGTCACTTTAAAATTAGACTTTAGTAACTTTATCACTTAAAGTCACTTTTAAATTAGATTTGACTTTATAACTTTATAAAGCACTTTAGGAGAAAAATTAAATTCTTTTGGACACTTTTCCCTAGGCCAAAGATCAAAGCCTTAGAGAACCACCTGTCCTCCGGTACCAAATTTCAACAAACATGCTACCGCGCGCACTAAGCGTCTCAAAAGTCGGTGGAGGCGACTAGGCACTCCCACCGTATGTCTCTGATACGCCATCGGGACACTTTGGTTGAGACAATATCTCAATCATACACCAATCTAGGAACCTAGTTAGGTGGAGAGAATCTCTAGACCTAAACTAACTCCTAATTGAGAGGAACAAACTCAATCTAGAAAATTAGGCATAAATTCCTAATTTTCAATATTCAATTAATCCAATTAACTTTGGATTTATAATTGTTTATGAGAGTGAGACTAACATTCCTCCCCTCCATGATCAATAAAAAATAAGAACAAGGAACCATCTTCCAAGTTTTCATGTTGAAACTGTTGATACTCAAAACACATTACCTAAAAAACCGCCAAAGTTGGATGCCAAAAATACTTAAACTTGAAGAGATCATGAGTCAGCTGCAAGTCTGATTCATCTCTGAATTTTTCTTGACAACTCCATCACATGCCAAGCTACAAAAGGATCCATCTGTCCTTTTCTTGCAATCAGCATCCTTTGTCCATTGACTATATATTGATGACGCTGACCACTGACTACTTGATGATTGCCCACTGGCTAATGATGATTGCGCTCATCAAGTAGCCAGTGGGCAGCGTCATCAATATTTTGTCAGTGGACAAAGGATGTTGATTGTAAGCAAATGACAGATGGATCATTTTGAGTTTGGCATGTGACGGAGTTGTCAAGCAAAATTCAGAGATGAATCAGACTTGCAGCCGACTCATGATCTCTTCAAGTTGAAGTATTTTCGGCATCCAGCTTTGGCGGTTTTTTAGGCAATGTGTTTTGAGGATGAACAGTTTCAGCATGAGAACTTGGAAGATGGTTTCTTGTTCTTATTTTGTTTTTATCATTGAGGGGGGGAATGTTAGCTTCACTCTCATAAACAATTATAAATCCAAAGTTAATTGAATTAATTAAATATTGAAAATTACGAATTTATGCCTAATTTTCTAGATTGAATTTGTTCCTCTCAATTAGGAGTTAGTGTAGGTCTAGAGATTCTTTCCACCTAACTAGGTTCCTAGATTGGTGTATGGTTGAGAAATTGTCTCAACCAAAGTGTCCAAGATAGATGCACTATCTTGAGGCACGTTCTCCTCTTGTATTTATTTGTATCATTACCATTGTTTTAATAATGAGAGTATGAGGAGTACAACAAGGTTGTGGTTTTTTCCGCCATGTATGGTTTTCTAAATCTCTGGTATGTTTTTATGTGTTTTATTAGTTGATTAATTTTATACACATGCCAAAGAAATAATTTCTAAAACATTATAAGGGTCTTTTTTACACATTCTACCAAACCCTAATGAGTTTAGAGTTTCAATATAGGAACATAGCAAACCCAAAAATACCAATATTTCAAAGGTTCATAATTTTTTATCTTATCATTCAACCTTAACAGTTAGGTTTTCCTGATCATACCAAAATCCCAAATATGATATCGTCAATAAAACTTCAAATACAACAGGGTTTCAGACATTCACATTAGCATACCCTTTGTTTAGGGTTTTCCAGAACCTGTCTAGGGTTTTACAAAATCAGTGTAATATCCCGGAAATGGATTTTTCAGCAGATCATGCCTGGAAAACGCATTCTTCAGGTATGATGGCTTCAGCTATCATATAATATGTTTGAAAATGCTTAGCAACCAAAAGAAATAACAGCAGCAACCTTTACTCAACTTTTAGGGGCGGGAAAAGTGAGGATTTTGGCCCTAAAATGAGTGTATAAGCAAATCTGCGTAAAATGACGGCTCAAGGTTCTGGAATATGTTAGAATAGGTTAAGAGAGACTTCCATGTCGAATTTCAGCTCAAACAAAGGCGTTTTGCTTAGTTAAACAGTTCCTCCTTCCCGACTAGTCAATAGAAACCCTGATTTCCCAAGACTTTGAGTCTGCAGAATTTAACTGAAGCAAGGGCAGCGTATTTTCTGAAGGTATGAGATGTAAAGCACTATGAATAATCAGAGAATGAGTTTGATTACAATGCATAGGCTTTCAGCAAGGTTAAACAGCAGTTTTATATGGAAAACCCCTCAAGATAGAGGTGCCGCAAGACAAGAAAATGATCCAGAAACCCTTCAGCGTTTTCTCCAGGTGGTTGAAGCTTATATTTATTATGTTACAGATCTACAACTGATAAATACATGAAAACAGAGATCTATAATGAGACAAAATGCCCAAAGGGCTCTTTATTACTTTCCCCTTGGGAATTTCAGCAATACCTGAAAATGCCGGAGTAGATCTGAGTTTTACTACAGCAGATCTGCAGAATGATTCAGAATTTCTGAAGCAAAACTTCAGTATCATATCAGAAATATACTTGGATTGGTTGGCCAATCCAAGGATCACCCTCAATCAGAAATCTAGCTCCAAAATGATGCCAAAAACCCTGGAATGTTGCTCCTTCAGCAATAATGCAGATCTTGGGAAAGAACTGCGCAGTATACCATGAAGAACACTTTGGCCTGATGCCAAGATCTGAGAATAAGCTCCAATGTCTCCCAATCTGATCCTCCAAAGGAAAGAAAGGCTCTCCCTCTGAAAAATAGGAGAAGGAGGTGGTGTCGTACAATCACCACGGCAACACCCTACAACACAGAATTATGCTGCTGTAGCAATAATGTTGTCCTGGAGGATGATGCTAAGAAAATAGCCTTGCCCGAGCAGGCACTCGAAGTCCCCCCGAGGCTAAGGGTGAGATCTCCGCACGGAGACACTCGGTGCACTAAACAGTGCAGCAGACGGGCTAAACAGCCAGCGTGCCAAAGAAAGACAAATGTCTCACTCAATAATCAATAATCCAAGAATCCAAGCATCCCTCAAATGAGGAGGCTCCTCCATCTTTTATAGTGTGGTTTCCCTCCAAAACCCAATGTAGCCTCTCTCTCTCCTCCACATCCTCATCCTTATCCACATTCTCATCCTTATATGCGCAGAAGCTTGGAGAAACTTCTAGAGTGTACATAGGCCTCCTCCTCCACGTGGTGTTGGGTCCCCCCTTGACTCCCACTTAAGTCACAACGTTGTGCTACTAGGTGGATGTCTTATTTCATTTAAGTGAGTTTAGACCCTCTTTACTCACTTTTTATTTACTTACAAACTATAGGTGGCAAAATAAACAAAATAGAATATTCCAATTTGCCGTCGCAAATTAGGAATATTACAGTCCCCCCTGGCAAAATGTTGCTTGCCCTCAAGCAATTGCCTGAGCAAGTCTCCTCCTAGCGGATGCTCTCCATCGATGCTGCAAAATATGCCTGGGTCCCAGATGCGCCACTGAATCTCCCCTGTACTCTGCATCATCCTGATATGAAGGGATCTCTCAATGCCAGGATCCCAAACTGATCTCTCATGGTACCAGCCAACCAACAATCCTCCCGGATCCCATCGCCACCATGGCCAATAATAGCCCAAGTCCCATGGCTCGGACTGTGCATTGCCTCTAGCTATGACTGATGAAGACCATGACTCCGACTGTGCTATATCTGTCATGGTGTAAGCTGTCCCATCGACTGTGTACCAGCTCATCACCTCTCTCCACTCAAGGCATGAAGTGAGGAACATCTCTCTCATGTGGGTCCTCCATCCCCAAGCAATCATCCAAACAAAATGAGCCACCTCCCGACAAGGCAACTCCTGAAAATCTTCTCCCACCTCAAGCTCCGGTAATGAAGGTGGGCTGAAAATCTGATCTTGGCAAGCATCATAGCTTACCCCATGCTGTCCTTCTCTCCACTCATGACAAGTGTAGAGTGTATGCTAATATTGGGTTGCAAAATCATTGCTCTCCAATGGCAAAGTGAAGAACAATCCTCCAAGGAAGGTTCCTCCAACAATGAAGAACAGGCTGGCCCAAAACAATTCATCCATGAAGAATAGGACATGTGCATCATGGATCATCCTAATGAGATGTTTGCTGAAGGTGTTACATGAGGATACATAATGCAAACAATCTCTCACAAGGATACAACATAGTCTCATCCATTGCAACTTCAGAAAATTACATGGCAAGCAATGTACAAGATTCATCACATCTACTAATGGATAGTAAATGGCTGAATATGACAACAACATAAGACCAAACACTTGCCCATGGCTGTACAATGGATGAATATCAATCTCATGGCCCACCTCAAAAGAGAACATATATGTAGTAGTGGTGGCCATGCCTCCTCCCATGCTCCCATTAGAACATGTAGTGCAGAGAATGTGAGAATTCTTCCCACTCAAAGACACATCCAACTCATGTGTCTCCCTCATAATCAAGCCTCCCATACAAATCTGATCTATATCAACAAATGGAGACATGATCAGCAGCAAAATGAAGGAAACGCTGAAGGTTACATGTGATGAAAAGAGGTACCAACAGCTTCCCCAACAAGTACAACGCAGTTTTACAAGTTGTTGCTTGATAAGAGTACAAGGCAAAATGTTTATGTTAACCATGCATGTCTTCATATGATACATGATATAGTGTTGCAAATGAACATACATGAGGTGATAAAACATTTTCCCAAAGCTACAAAAGAGTTGGTTGCCTCCATCATGTAGATTGGCCCAATAAAACTCATGGAGCAATATGACAAGCTTGCCCCCTTGTGAAGCAATGCACTGCATAGGAATGGCAAGAGTGTGCAAATCAATGAATGTATAGACAAACTCCTCACCATATGTTGGAAGTAAGATGGTACATGGATCCATAAATGAGTCCTCCATAGTGTTTTGGCATGTTATGAAGAAGAATGAACCATGTGCTACAAGAAGATAATCCTCCTTATGCTTGGAAATCCAAGTTAAGAAGAATATGCCATAGTGATAAATGTCTCTATCATCATTACCTCCTCTAAGTGCAACAAATATGAAGTGATCCTGGGACCTATGGGTTATAGATCCACCATATCTCTGCTGGGCACACTTCATCCATAAATCTCTACTCCAAGGTGACAATGCTGTGAGCTCATGCAAGTAAGCTCCTGTCAATACAAAGCTCTGTTCTTTGACATGCTCCTTGTCAAAGACTCCTCTAATAATGCTGCAACGAATATGGAATACCTCCCAAGATGGAAGTGCTTCCCAATCATCATCAAAGACCAAGGAGATAGTGCCATCTCCTCCTCTTGCAACATCATACAAAGTGTGAGAGCAAATCTGCCTTTGCTCTCCCAGAAACAAACCAAGCAACAAGACATTGTGTTGCCTCCCCATACCTCCATCATACCAATCATGTGATGAAGACACAATGCATGATATGAGTATCATATCAACACCATGCATCCATACTCTATGCTGCTCAATGATGCAAGTATCCATCCATCTTTTCCCCATCCTCCTACTCTTAGGAAGAGTGTTTGCCAAGTGATGGCCAAACTCTTTCAAGAGTAACCAGCGCAGCCAAGCCTCCTGCTGCCTGGTGTCATAGATCTGCAAGTAGCCTCCTAGCTCCTTGTTCATCAACCACATCCACTCAATCACTTGTGGATGCCTTCTTCTTCTCCTCATTCTGGTATTCCTCCCATGAGGGCTACCATCCTCCCAAATCAAGTTTCTGACTTTGCACTTCATGGGATCTTGAAATATAAACTTCTCAAGGATCAATGAGACCCTATCAAGAATCAAATAGGTGGTAGGCAAAAACCTCCCATCATGATGTTTATGGCTCAAGGGATGTCCAACACAAACATGAGAGATGTTATCCATCCTAAGATGTCCTCCATCTTCTATCCGCTCTTGTGAGAAGGGAATGAAAGCATTGCATTTCATGGTGTGAAGTGCATATCCAATGAGATCTCTCCTTGAGACATCCCTCTCATCCATAGTCTTCCAAAACCAATGAGGTCTTGGATCTGAAAGTAGAAGTTTCTCTTTGAGCTGAGAGGAGCTCATTGAGAAAGTGTCATCTTGAAGGGAGAAAGGATTTCTTACTCCAAGATGTCTACCATCCATCTTCAAGGCTTCAAACCCCAACCTCCAATGTAATGTACAATCCAACAATGGCTCATGAGAATGATGGTTCGATTCCTCCTTGAGTGTTTCCATGTTCACAACGCAGTGCAACCAGGCTGTTCTATAGTAGCAATGAGATTTGACCCTTGATCTACAAGAGTCCCATCCTCAAAAGTGTTGGCTGCCCCAACTGTCGATGCATGTGGCTGCTCCTCCACAAGTGTGACAGTGTTTCCACAAGCCTCCTCAAGAGGTGATGTGATCTCTTCTTCTCGAGTAGAATTGGAAGCGCATGGTACTTCCTTTTCTTTTTCTTCATTCTTCTTGACCTCCTCAAAGGTGGCTGTATCTTTTCTAGATCTGAAAAAGAAATAACTATCCTTTTTCACCGCTCCGGTCTTCTTGGGCATAGACTCATAGGAACTAGTGGATCCCTCATGCATGGGAAGAGGTGATCTCCCAATGGTACGCTGCAAATATGAACTCTGCATGGTAGAAAACCCACTGTTCCTTTCACTGTACCTTCCTCCTTCATCCTGCCTGAGCTGACAGTAATCTTTGAAGGGCAAAGCCGCTTTGAAGTCTTCCCCTTTGGATTTCCATTCTCTGAAATAATTCTCCAAGGGTATACGACCATGTTGCTTCGGTACTTCAGGTAAGAATGTAGGCATTGTGATCCTCATATTTTCCATAGATAGCTAGCTCCACAGGCTGAGCCAGAACTATGCTTTGATACCACTGTAATATCCCGGAAATGGATTTTTCAGCAGATCATGCCTAGAAAACACATTCTTCAGGTATGATGGCTTCAGCTATCATATAATATGTCTGAAAATGCTCAGCAGCCAAAAGAAATAACAGCAGCAACCTTTACTCAACTTTTAGGGGCAAAAAGGTGGGGAAAAGTGAGGATTTTGGCCCTAAAATGAGTGTATAAGCAAATCTGCGTAAAATGACGGCTCAAGGTTCTGGAATATGTTAGAATAGGTTAAGAGAGACTTCCATGTCGAATTTAAGCTCAAACAAAGACATTTTTCTTAGTTAAACAGTTCCTCCTTCCCGACTAGTCAATAGAAACCCTGATTTCCCAAGACTTTGAGTATGCAGAATTTAACTGAAGCAAGGGCAGCGTATTTTCTGAAGGTATGAGATGTAAAGCACTATGAATAATCAGAGAATGAGTTTGAGTACAATGCATAGGCTTTCAGCAAGGTTAAACAACAGTTTTATATAGAAAACCTCTCAAGATAGAGGTGCCGCAAGACAAGAAAATAATCCAGAAACCCTTCAGCGTTTTCTCCAGGTGGCTGAAGCTTATATTTATTATGACACAGATCTACAACTGATAAATACATGAAAACAAAGATCTATAATGAGACAAAATGCCCAAAGGGCTCTTTATTACTTTCCCCTTGGGAATTTTAGCAATACATGAAAATGCCGGAGTAGATCTGAGTTTTACTGTAGCAGATCTGCAGAATGATTCAAAATTTCTGAAGCAAAACTTCAATATCATATCAGAAATATACTTGGATTGGTTGGCCAATCCAAGGATCACCCTCAATCAGAAATCTAGCTCCAAAATGATGCCAAAAACCCTGGAATGTTGCTCCTTCAGCAATAACGCAGATCTGGGGAAAGAACTGCGCAGTATACTATGAAGAACACTTTGGCCTAATGCCAAGATCTGATAATAAGCTCCAATGTCTCCCAATCTGATCCTCCAAAGGAAAGAAAGGCTCTCCCTTTGAAAAATAGGAGAAGGAGGTGGTGTCGTAAAATCACCACAGCAACACCCTACAACACAAAATTACGCTGTTGCAGCAATAATGCTGTCCTGGAGGATGATGTTAAGAAAATAACCTTGCCCGAGCAGGCACTCGAAGTCCCCCGGGGCTAAGGGTGAGATCTCCGCACGGAGACACTCGGTGCACTAAACAGTGCAGCAGACGGGCTAAACAACCAGCGTGCCAAAGAAAGACAAATGTCTCACTCAATAACCAATAATCCAAGAATCCAAGCATCCCTCAAATGAGGAGGCTCCTCCATCTTTTATAGTGTTGGTTTCCCTCCAAAACCCAATGTAGCCTCTCTCTCTCCTCCACATCCTCATCCTTATCCACATTCTCATCCTTATCTGCGCAGAAGCTTGGAGAAACTTCTAGAGTGTACATAGGCCCCCTCCTCCACGTGGTGTTAGGTCCCCCCCTTGACTCCCACTTAAGTCACAACGTTGTGCTACTAGGTGGATGTCTTATTTTATTTAAGTGAGTTTAGACCCTCTTTACTCACTTTTTATTTACTTACAAACTATAGGTGGCAAAATAAACAAAATAGAATATTCCAATTTGCTGTCGCAAATTAGGAATATTACAATCAGTTAAGAATATGAGTGGGGTGGGTAGATTCATCACCCAAAACAAGAATCATTATGATCCAATATAGCTAGACATAACAATGTTAGTAATAGACTGTCAAATAAATAAACTTTTAATATAAAGTAATCAATGTTTTAAAGCATACCTTTGTTTCTTGACAAACCTTGTATTGAGGGGTCCTCCTTCATACTCCTTGAGAATATAGCTGATGTTTTCCTAATCAAAACAATAGAGGGGGAAAGGTGATTAGTATTAATATAATCAAAACTTTAAAATGAAACCAATAACAGAAAGGAAATGAGATACTTATCTTTGGAAGTCATTGAGGGGTCCCTCCAAAGCTTGAGGGATACCTATAAACTTATAAAAACAATAAAATGTCCTTTGCAAAACGTGTAAATTCAAAAACATCAAAAATGTAAATTAAGATATCTAAAGCTACAAGCAAAGGGCTTAGTAGTGTAAGTCCCTAATGTCAAATTCTTCGGGCTTGACTTTCTTTTTGTCTCCTTCAACAATGTTGTCTTGATCTCTTTCTCTCTTCTTGTTTCTTGGATTGTTGGGACAGTCACTCCTAGAGTGACCCTTCTTGATGGCATTGATAACATTCTACCATATACATGTCAAATTTCTTCCTTGGTCCCTTTGATTTCTTTCCTTTATGATGAGCAATGTAGGCATTTGATTCTACTTCAGAATTGGCAGCTAATGAGATCCTCAATTCTTCCTGACGACAGACAGTCCATAGTTCTTCAAAGGTGTGAGCTTCCTTCCAACTATTAAGTCTTGCAGCAAATGCACCCCAAATAGGTGGCAATCCTAACAAGGCAGTGATCACGAGTTCTTTATCTGAAATAATTTTATCAATGGCCAAAAGCTCATCCCTGATTCTTGCTATCTTCACAAAGAAGGAGGCCATGGTGTCTTCTTTAGTCATCTTTGTAGTCCTTATTTCATTATTCAAAGTAGCTACTTGACCAATGTTCTTAATAGTGAATAACTTCAACAAGGATTCATACATTTCCTGTGCATGGTCGATGTTGGCTATGAATGGGATAAGGTTGTCCTTTATTCCTTCTACCATTAAAGTCATGACCACCAATTCTAGTTCCCTATATTTCACTTTGTCACCATCAATGGAATCCTCTGTAGGCTTCTTTACTTTTCCTTTGACCAAGTCCAATGCCTTATTCTTTTCAAGGATGAGGTCAATTCTCTTCTTCGAGGACCTATAGTTTGAGGCTCCTTCAAGTTTGTTTTCTCCCTTGATTGTGTTAGACATCTTTCTAGAATGTAGTAGATTCCTTCGCTGAGATGATCCTTTGAGTGGGTTCCTTGATCAAGTGTTGAAGACTGCCTTTTTCTTCCTTCTTCACCAAAGCTCTGAAACCATGTTAGAAAAACAGAAAGGAAGAAAGATTTTCTTATTCTTGATAATTACTTGTGATGTTTCTTGTTATTACGATTCTTTATATCTTATTTCTTTTAGTTCATCAAGAAATTACCAAAGCAACAACACATAAAACAATCGACACCAGATATAGGCACTATGCCAGGGCAAACCACCCCCCTCCTCGAGGGGAAAACCCAGTCAAGAAATTCTTCCTTTCAATAGTATTCTTTGAGACTCTTTACCCTAGACAAAGACCAAACCTTCCCTCCACACCAAGTCAGCCTCCAGAATTTTGACCCTTTCTGGCAACTTCAACTAGGCAGCAGCTTCCGGCAACATATGGCTTCCGACAGTAGTAAAACTTGGAAGACTTAGATACCCCAATCTAGAGCATGAAACAAAGAGAAAGAGGCACCAAAATTTCGATTTTTTTCTTCTCCTTGGACTTCCCCAAACTCACACATCTTTTGGCTTCCCGACAACAGACTTCAAACTTCTTCCCAACGACAAGAGATATCGAACTTCTTATGAGAGTGAGTGCTCTAAATGAATTCGATTTCCTTTCTTTTTATAGGCTCCAAGTGAGGTTGAATAGGTGTCTCTTAGGCCGACATGATCCCATTTAGGCCAACTTGGTGTGGAGGCACATAATTCATATTTTACTTAATATTAAACCTTTTTACATGATTCAAAAGCCCAAAGGGTCTCTTTAAATGTACAATGACTCTATTAACTTGGAATAAATCTTAGGATTCCTCAATGGGGATTTTGACCTAAAACATGGTGACCCAAGCATGAAACCCATGCTTTAATAAGTCACAATAATAATAATAAAAATTCTTTTCTTTATTCTTTTAACAAGTACATTACAAGATGACTCAAGTACATTAAATGAAGACTAAATCTAGTTACATTTTCCAACATGGTTCATCTTCCCCTACTGTTGATGACATATGCATAGGATGAGTGGTTCACCTAGGATGATATATGCATAGTTTGAGTTGTAAACTCTCCACAATCTGAGTACCTCGGGGATTTTTCAGGGTGCTAAATTCATAAATGTAGTAAAAAACCCATTTTAAACAACAAAGATGAAGATTTGACCCAAAATATTTTCTCTGGATTCAGACCAAAAACTCTGAAACATTTAATAGTTAAATAATGCCTAATTGAATTAATTGAATTAAGTCATATCACTGTGCCATATTTATCATATTTATCATGCTCTTTACCAAACATTCATATAAACTGGAAATGAAAAACAAGTGATCCATAATAGTGAATGAATGTTGAAAATGTAGTGAGCAAGGTCTTCTGGCTTGTGCCTTAGCTAGTGAAGACCTGGAGTTGTCCTCAAGAGATAGACTTCAGTTGTGGTGATTTAATTTCCAATTTATGGAAATAATCATCACGAGTTCATGCATAGTGTTGGAGATTCAGTTAAGTGGAAGTTTTCATCAGCTAGACTACAAATTGTTTGGCAGATTGAGTTCAATTAGAACAAGTTGGGTCTTCAGTCTTGATTGAAGAAAGGACGACTAAGTAACCGGATACTCCTAAAATGCCCTCGTATCCCCGAATCCCCGTGTCGGACACCTCTACGTATCGGATTCGGCCCCAATTCGAAGGACACGGCGTATCCGTACAGGGTACGGTCGGGATACGGCGTATCCGAAAAGGGACACGCCGTATCCCGACTGTACCCCGTCGGATACGCCCGCGGGTTCAAAAAAGCGTTGTTTTTTTATTATAAAGGGGGGCTTTTGCTCATTGTTTTTCACCAATTGAGGAGGATTTTTCAGGAGAGGGCATCAAGCCTATGGCCCTAGTATTTATATATGATTCATGGTAATGTTAAATTCTTAAAGTAAAAGGATTTACTTAAATTTTTAACATTACCATGAAATGACTCAGGATGTTTGAGAGTGGTTCCGACCTCATTGGATTTCATATGGAGAAAGTAGAATTTTAGATCTCATTCAAAATCCAGCAGACTTATCAGTTTTTCAGGATTGGGCTATTGCAATGTTTCCATCGAATTTTGTCATGTATTAGGGTATGGAACTCGTATTTAATCAAGAGCACCAATCCATTTGGCAGTTTTCTTATGTAACACATTTTGATTCTGATGACTTAATGAAAAAACTACAGTATCTTACTATCTTCAATCTTGTCTTTCTGAGTAAATTTGACGATTGTATCATGTATGGTGTATCAATGTATCATTGTAATTTGTATTATAGTATCAATGATGATGTATGACTCATGAGTATCTAATATCCATGTTTGAATCAATGAATTTTGTATGAATTTGTGCAAAAAATATCTAATTTTTAATATATTAATATATATATATATATTTTAAAATATATATATATATATATTTTTAATAAAATAATATATAACGTAACGTATCCCAGAAGTATCCTGTTCCAGGGTCACCGTACCCGTATCCGATACTTCGAATCCCGGTATCCCTGTATCCCCGTATCAGGTGACTTAGAAGGACGAGTTGCATCTTCGGTGTTGATTGGAGAGAGCACGAGTTAACAACTCCAGTGAATGATTGGAAGGAGAGCGAGTAGCACTCTCAATTAACTTTCTATTAGAGCTCGAGTTCCAAATCTGAGATAGCCTAATTTAGCATGGATCGAATCTATAATGAGAGGACAAAGGCATAAGGAATGAACATTGTTTTGTGCACAAAGGTTTGTGACAAGACAAAGCTCACGATTTAGTGCGAGAGAGCCTTGTTTATGCGGAGAGCTTGTGTCCTAAGTAATAGGAGATCACAAGTGTGCTAGGATTTAGGAGTTGGGATCAAGGGGTGGCAGGGCAAGTACAAGCTAGATCAGCAAGAGAATAATGTTCTCAAAGGGATAGATTGCTTTGTAACAGATTCAATTGGTCCAAGGACAATCAATAAAATAGCCACATCAAGCAAGTAGGTTTTCCCTATTGGGGTTCTTGATAAAAGTGTGTCAATTTGTGATTGTGTTTTTATCTTTGTATTTATTCCGCTCCTTATGTGTGTTAAAAATTTGTGTCTTGGTGAAAAGAAATTAGTTTCAGATTGTTCATCATAGCAGTTGCAGAATTTCGTGGAAACTTAGCATGGTATCAGAGTAGAGATTAACATAAAGACCAACACCAGATTGACTAGTGAGTGAAGGGCATAGATCAGTCAGTAAGGCTAGCGCTAGAGTTTTAAAGAGAAGGTTTTTTTTTGGGTTGAGAAGAAATTTTTACGAACAATTTTTTTTTTTTTTTTTTTTTTTGTTGGTGAAAAGAAACAAAGGTAGCGAAAAAAAACGTTAAAAGGATGGCCCAATTTTTTTTAAAGAAAAAAAAGGATGGCCAACCAGCGACCGGGCCAGTCACCGCTAGGGCAACCGACAACTAGCAGCTAACCATATTTGCGACACCCAACAACAGAACCAAACATAGAGTAGATCAGGATGTTGGCATAACAGTGGAGATCAACAAGCGTCGAAGGAGCCATCACACGTGGAATTTAGACGCACTGCAGGGATTGGGTGTTGGGACGTGCGACTGGTCAAGGACAATAGTTGTTCCGCAGTGGTGTTGAGTAGCTGCGACTGACACGAAATCAACCATCAGAGAAGCCTACCCAACCACAAAAGGAGAAAGATGAGGTGGGGTTGTGGTGGCTAATAACTACCAGTTGACACCACCCAACCGCTGTGAGTAGAAATCAACTGACAGAGGCATGAAAAAAAGGAAAAAACACAGGTTTGGTTGACAAGGTAGTGGTAGTCATTTGTCGCCTATGGACCACATGGCCAAGGAGTGATAGAGCAAGGGAGATAGTGTGGGTTGTGGGGAAGGTACGTTGCTGAGTGGCCAACAGGCTAGCCCTAGACCAAGGTTGAAGGGGCTACCGCCGATACAGACAGGTTTTAGGTTGCACAGAGTTGGCAGGTGTAAGTGCGGTAGTTGTAGCAGTTGAGCACACAGGTTCTCGAGGAGACTAGCAACAAGCTAATTGGATGAGGGAGTGCTGGAGTGAACGATCATATACGTGATCGTTGGACGGATAGGCCATGTTAATATAAAAATTAAAAAAAATGTTGCTAGATCGTTTAAGTGTCTAAGTAGCACTTACAATTTTCGTGTAGGGAGCAATAAGGCTCTGGGAAGCCTCGAGAAGTGTGTAGGAAGTCTCGAACAACGGGCAGGGGCAACAAGCAACAGGGCTAGGCAACGTGCAGAGGACAATGGGATCAAGCGGTCACCAGGTGTTGAAGTCGACAGAGCACGGGAGTTAGCAAAGAATCGATGCAACCATTAGAGCATCCATGGATGGTTGCAAGGGTTTGTGTCATGGGTAGGGTGCCATGTTGGGCATAATCAGACAAACTGTGTGATGCAGTGGTCAACAAGAGTAGTCGTATAATAGATTTTCCGCGACAGACATGGTTTAGCAATTGTTGGCAGAGCTAGTAGTAGCTAGTGACAGGTAGAAGGACAGTACTAGCAACTAGCAAGATTGGCAGAGGTCAACCCTTAGAGGGAGAGAGGGAGACCATACTAATCAAGGTATTGGCAACAAACTTCGTGGGTGTCTCAAAAGACCGAGACAAACTCATAACAATGCTAGAAGAACTTAGCACAAGATCGATGTTAGTGACAAAGATTGGGCAAGAGGCCTCTTCTTGATCTGTTAGGACCCAGTTGATACGAGTTAACATTGATGAATGCTCAAGATCGGTATCCTAGGAGCATGTTTTGAAGGCGCAGGTTTACAGATCAGATTCTGCAGCAAGAAACAAGGAGTTCTTCTAGCTCAGAGGGAGTAGTTGCCGCAGCAGAGAACATGGTATTGTTGAAGACAAATCTAGGTGGAGGAGTTTCTTTTAAAAGTACCTTCTTCGCTAAGAGGGTGTTTGAAAATATAGCAAACAAGGTCTTTTGGCTTGTTCCTTAGCTAGTGAAGACCTTGAGTTATCCTAAGGAGATAGACTTTAGTTGTGGTGAGTTAATTTCGAGTTTATGGGAATAATTATCACAAGTTCATGCCTAGTGTTGGAGCTTCAGTTAAGTGGAAGTCTTCATTAGTTTGACTGCAGGATTGGTTGCTGGATTGAGTTCAGTTAGAATGAGTTAGGTCTTCAATCTTGATTGAAGGAAGGAGTGAGACGAGTTATATCTCTAGTGTTAATTGGAGAGAGCACAAGTTAACAACTCCAGTGATGATTTGAAGGAGAGTTAGTAACACTCTCAATAAACTCGCTATCAGAGCTCGAGTTCTAAATCTGAGCTAGCCTAATTTAGCATGGATCGAACCTATAAAGAGAGAACAAGTAATGGACATTGTTTTGTGCATAAAGGTTTGTGATGAGACAAAGCTCACGAGTTAGTATGAGATAGCCATGTTGGTGGAGAGCGGAGAGAGCTTGTGTTCTAAGTAATAGGAGATCACAAGTACGCTAGAATTTAGGAGCTGTGATCACAGGTTGGTAGTGCAAGTCCAAGCTAGATCAACAGGAGAACAAGTATTTTATCAAAGGGATAGATTGATTCAATTGCTCTAAGGACAATCAATAAAATATCCACATCAAGCAGATAGGTTTTCCCTGTTGGGGTTCTCAGAAAAGTGTGTCAATTTGTGCTTGTGTTTTTGTCTGCTGCTTATGTGTGTTAAGAAATTCTGTATCTTGGTGAAAAAAAATAGTTTCAGATTGTTCATCATTGCAGTTATAGAATTTTGTGGAAACTTAACAATGAATTCCAAATTTTTCAAACCCAACTACCGTTCAATGGTTCTGAAAAAGTTTCCGATCCGATTCTTTACCAATCTAAATAATACCACACAATAAACTACACACTAATTATGCAGAAGTGAAAATCGTTTTTCTTTTTTTGGCACTATTCTGTTCCAAATACCCAAAAGTTTACTGAGTTACATCATTAAAATAATTTTAAATCATATCAGCAAATAAATCGAAGCACGATGCCAATAATTGGTGATGAGTGGAAAGTTTAAACCATTCCCGTGCCAAGGTAAAAGACGATGCAATTTTTATTCCAGTACCCATGAACAGATTTAACTTCATTGATAGAGGTTATCTCGCTTGAATTTAATGATGCACTTCATGAAATTTCAAAGAGAGACGTACGGAATTATGTAAATACCAAAATTCATTTACCAATTATCAGAGATGAATGCGTACCTGTAGGGACAATGTTGAAGAAAACATGAATATGTGATTATACCCAAAAGAAAACATGGAATCATTGCACAAAAAATCAAATTAGTGAGTTCATGTAGTCCAATTGAGGGATAGGCTAAAGCGTCAACGAGTACTTTTAAGGTTTTGTATGCATATAAGAAAAAAATGCGTTGTCAAGTAGGCTCAGCGGAATCAACCTCGTTTCTCTTTTACAGTTAGCAGTTAGTTGGGTTTATCGTGGAGTATAACCGTCCGACCTAAGCAAGAAGGCCGTGGAGTGATTTTGAAGACTAGTGTTGTCACTAAACTACTGCGGCTTCTTGACCAGGAATAGGAGAAAAAGCACCCCTAGAGCAATAGCTGGTAGAACGTAGAAACCCTACCCGAATTCCTGTGTGTTGCGAGATGCTCTGTTCGGTTCCCATACCCCAATGCTCCGGTTTTGTTTCCTTAGGTAATGGTTGGGCCAATAATATATTGGTTAAATTTTTGCACTCATATCCCAATGGTTCCTTCCTGGAACCAGGGAGAATACCAAGCGTTTGCATTCATAGGCATGGTTCCTTTATGGAACCAGGTAGAATACCAAGCCGTATACTTTGTCATCTGTGCGCATTTGGATTAAATGTTATATTCATTGCATTACATTTTAGGTTGAGAGATATTAATTATATTAAAGTTGTGTATACAAATTTTCGGTGAAAATCATATGTATTAAAATTTTGTCACGCGTTTCGAACTCGTCAGTGTGGTTCATCATCAGGACAAGACTTTTCATCCTGTATAAATGAATTGAAAGACATTAAGTTGAATCCAAAAGATAGGTTTGTAAGTTTTGATGTTGTCTCATTATACACTTGCATTCCCATTAAGGAAGCCATTGATGTCATTTCTTGGGTCACTGATCCTGATACTGCTCATCTCGTTGAGATCTGTCTAACCTCGACCTTCTTTAGTTTCGAGGGTGAATTCTTTGAATAGACTTGTGGTGTGGCCATGGGTTCCCCCCTTTCACATGTGATGGCTAATATTTTCATGGAAGACTTCGAATCTAAGGCCCTTTCCTCTTCCCTTTTTCAACCTAGGCTTTGGAAAAGGTTTGTTGATGACACCTGTGTGGTTTGGCCCCATGGAAAAGAGAAGCTCGACCTTTTCTTCCAGCATCTTAATGATCAATCTGATTTCATTAAGTTCACCATGGAATTTGAAGTGGATGGCAGCCTGCGCTTTCTCGATGTCCTTCTTTTGAGAAATGATGATGGTTCCTTCTCTCATCAAGTCTTTAGCAAGAAGTCGCACACTGAGCAGTATTTACATGCTAGTTCTCATCATTTCCCGACTCAAAAGCTTGGGGTTCTCAGTACCCTAGTCACTAGAGCCTTTAGAATCTCCGATGAACACCACTTTGAAGGTGAAAAATCTCATCTCTTTAATGTTTTCAGTAGGAACGGTTATAGTAGGATTCAATGTCTTAGAGCTTTTCAAAAAGCAGAAAAAGGTCCTAGGGTTAATAAAGATCCTTGTGATCGGTTATTTGGAGTTCACCTTCCATTTATCCAAGGTACTTGTAATATTCCTTTTTTTGGTGTCACCTATGATAGGTCTAGGGTGGACTTCCAGAGTTAGGAGCAGATCGGTTACATGTATAGGATGGTGTCATCAGCAGGCCGAGGGGCTTTTTGGAGGAGTTTTGAGGAGTTTCCATGGTGTTCGATGGCATTCGCTTGATATATTCCATCATCCGAGCAGTTTGGCTTTCGTTCTGGTGCATTCTGACAACTTTTAGAAATTTGAGTTAGTTCTGGGCTTAACTTAGCTGATTATGCTCAAGGTGGCATTCCGGGAGGAATTCATGATGGAACACCTTAGTGTAATAGCTCATTGGAACTGAGACGAGGATACCTACATGGTGGGATGGTTGGACACGGGTTTCAGTGACCGGAGGAGGTGTGGTAGCTAATTTACCCTTTTCTGCATTAAAAAGGAATATTTTAATAAGAGGGAAAAGTGCTCCATGAATAAAATGATAATAAAATAATGCTCTAGAAGGCTCCAAGAGTTATATAAAAGAAAGGGAGGAGGCCATTGAGGGATATCTTTGTATCATATCATTTTCTTGTATGAGAGGTTTGAGACGTGGTTCTCTAGCTCAGTTGTAGCCCCACGACTGAAACCCTCAGGCGATTTGTGAGTGTTGGACGAAAACCCAACTCTCCTTGAGGAGACTTCATTCAGAAGTTTCGCAGAGCTTCAGGGATATTGGAGTGAGGATCATTCAGATCTTCAACAGGTGCTTCAGTGGATTCAATGGTAGCTGTTTCCGGAGGGAGAGTACAACAATTCAGTTTTGGAGGCCATCGCCGTGTAGTAGTGCAGTAGATTGTATTGTTGGCCAGTTTTCCATCTCAGCTCTTTGCGGGTCGGATCTATTTGTAAACCCTGTTATTATTTATAATAAAAGATGAGATACTTCCTTTTCTATGTGGTATTGGATTGCAGTATTTTATGTGCTTTATTTTACATGGCAATCCTCTGTTAAATGTATGTTGATTTTACGGCATAATTTTGGGTTTAAGTAAATTCGTACAAATTTAGTAAAATATCCCATTTGGGGATATTACAGTGGTATCAGAGCTTCAATCTTGGATCAGCTTGCGGGTTTCCAGTTTTCAATTACAGGTATCATTTTTAGAGGGTCTGCCGGAGAAGCCACTGCCTGAAGCAAAATAAGAATTCTCGAAAAAGGCTCTACAATTTTTTCTTTGTAAAGGTCCTACAAAATGTTGACAAATTGTTGAATGCACAATAAAAGTTCGACAAAGTGACATCTGAGCCATCGAGAAGTAGCATGTGGGCTTTAATCTTAAGTGGGGAATTTATGCCAATTCCCACAGTTAGGCGAATTATTTTTAGAGCTGTACAAATCTCCAATGGCAAGAGGGTCGACTTGCAAAGGCATAGAGGTAGTCCATTCTTTCCATGTATTCACCTTTGATGGCAACACCAATGTGAAAGATGAATACTGGGCCAAACCTCACCTTTTGTGAAAGCGTGGAAAGCATGTAGTTCAAACAATAAAAGAGTTTGGCGAGATTAAGGAGTCGATTATTCTGTAGAGCCGCCATTTCAATTGTCATAGTTGTAGCAAGTTCTAGTGCTATTGGCACCGGGGCAAGATTACGACTCTTTTGAAGGGCAAAATTTATCCGCCAAATTATACGAGGGATCGAATCTTTATCATTCTCTAAGAAAATTATTAAAGGGGTCGTGTTTATTGTGTGGTGTAAAAAGAAAAAAAATCGATTTTGCAGTGAAACAATGGTTGTATCTGCTTATGACAGCAGAGGCAATTGTAAGCAATTTTAGAGGCTCGTTTTATCATTCGGGAGGCTAAATCTTCAGCAGTAGAGTTAATTTGAGTTAGAGGCACGAGATACTTATCAGAGAACCAATTTTATTGTGGTAACAGTTGGACTAGTTAATAAAGCACATTCGGGGTCTGAGTTTCTCTTTTCCTGCTGGACGGATTTCCTGAGAGAAAGAAGTGAGTCATATTTATTTGTAGAGCTGCTTCAGCTGGTGTGCAGCAACGCTAAACATAGATGGAGCCTTCAAGCCATCCTGCCACGAATTCATTTCAAATGATCAGTCAGGGAGCGAGTGACAATGAGGCCCAATTCCCGTGCATTGAATGTTGTTTGAGGACAACTCTTTCATTCGAGGAAGCCGAATTATTTTGAAAATTAAAATTTAATGAAGCGTATCAACTATAAGGAGTCGACCCACATCTGAAACCCGACCAAGTCAATTATATATGAGGAGCTGTTTGCAGGATTCAAGTTTCATCTTCTCCTTGTTGTTTAGATTTATTAACAGTGTCGTATTTCTCTGCTAGTTAAGGTCGTGGGCCTTTAGTATTCTTGTTGATGTGTTCAATAGGGAGTCAAGACCGATACTAGCGCAAAACTGAGCCATGCCTTCCTTGTTGGCCATGTGAACCATTGTGTGCATGATGGTATGCGTGAATTAAGGGGCGCGTAAGAATAAAGTGCCAGATTGCACATTTTTGGGTGAGATAGAATGACTCTCCTTACCTGGGTCGACTTCCTAGAATATTCACGCTAGTGGCACTTAATACCACATCATAAGTGCCTCTTAAGGAGTGCAGAACAAACTTCAAAAGGTGGTTAGTAACCACCCATTGATGACCGAGTAGGCACAAGATTCTTGGTGCTATTGACAGCATAGTGTTGCACGCTGGGGGTGAAATTGCAGAGGTCGAGCAATGCATTACACAATAAACAACATTTGCTTGAAGATGTCTGAAAGGAACCTCAAGGGATGCAACAGTCTGTACTTGTAAAGCCGACTATGAGTGCACTGTTCGTTGATTACACTTTCCAGAATTAAAATCTCCTTCGACATCCACTATCTGATGAAAGACCAAGAGCACATTTGAAAGGAGGTCCAGAACAATTATCTGCTATAGTCCGGTTGCACCACCATCGTAGACTTCTTCATGTGTTCTAAGGCTGAATTGATGAGTGCCATCAGTGAAGCAGATTCCTAAAGTTAGCTGAATATTTTCACAAGACAACATATGGTCTTTTTGTCATTAATTCAAGGAGGACGAGTACTAGATGCGAATCTGTCCATTGTTTCCAGATTGAACGTTAAAGGGTACTACGCTCATCTTAAGATGCTTCCAGTGGTTTCAAGATGTTGAAGCAAACACCAGGTTCCGTTCATACTCTCTCTTGTGTCACTTTGAATTTTAAGAATCAAATTGTAGTGTCCAACATGCCTTGGTTATAAAATGTCATTAGTAAAACATCAATCTTGTGTAAAATGGTTAAATATTTGTTTGAGAACAACAACATTTATTGAGGCATTAAACATAACAGTATGAACCTTTGAAGTTCCTTTTTGAATGCACATTGTTTACTATGTCATTCATTGAAGTTACACTTGTGGGGAAAACACCTACATCACTATAAAAGTTCAGAAAAACAGTGATCATATCATTGGTTGAACCATGGAGGGATTCCTAAATAGCTTGAGAAGAATAAAAGCTGGTTCCTTGAACCACCATCCATCAGAAGACTAGAAAACAAAACCAAGCAGCAGACCCTTTTCAAGAGGTATTTATGCTACCCTTCAAAAAGGACAGCCAAAAGATTTGCAGGGAGAATTGGGGATTGGTCACAGAATTTTTTCACTTGGGACAGATTTGAAACAAATGCAGATGACATGGAGAGTTCTATCCAAACTAGATGAGCTTAATGAACTTCTGTCCAAAATAAGCCAAGGAGAAGGGCAGAAATTGATTTGGGCTCTAAAACCAGCTATGCTTGCTTTTATAAAGCCCAAATTCTTGGAGGAACCGTGTGAGGGGGTTATCCTTCCAGTTGCATCATGCATCAGCCACTGTAATATTCCCAATTAGCCTTGCTAATTGGAATATTTCATTTTTGTTTAATTTTGCCGCTTTAGTTAGAAATAATAAATAAAGTGAGAAATAAGAGGGGTCACCTCACTTTATAAAATAAAGTGTTTTCCTAGTTGATTAACGTTATAACTTAAAGAGGAGGCCTTGGGGGTCCACACGTATATGAGGGGAGGCCTCACGCTGACCCAAGGGTAACTGCAAGGTGAAGGACGCAGTTAAGGTTTTGGAGGGAGTTTAGCATTATAAAAGGAGGGGTTTCCACTTCATTTGGTATGCATGATTTTATATTGATATTGAGAGCTAGACTTCTGTCTGCTTCAGCACGCTGGTTGTTTAGTCGGTCTGCAGCACTGTTTAGTGCAACCGAGTGTCTCCGGTCGGAGATCTCACCCTTAGCCTCGGGGGACTTCGAGTGCCTGCCCTGGTAAGGTTATTTCTGGTTTCACCCTTAGCTTCGGGGGGACTTCGAGTGCCGCCTAGGGGAGTCGTACCGAGTACACTTTTGGGTTTGACAATGTGGGTTTCGGGTGCAGATTTGGAGGAGGAGAAGCCCTCTTGTGGCTGCGCAGTTCAGAGGAGGAAGGACGTTGTTCAAGGAGGAGAGAGGACGCTGATCAGCCTGGGAGAGTGAGGACGCTGTTCCAGGGAGGACGCAGTCCAGATCTGAGCAGAGAAAACGCTGTCCAGGAGGAGGAAGGACACAGATCAGCTGTGGGAGTGAGGACGCTGTCCAGTTCTGAAGAGGAGGACGCAGATCTGAAGGCCATTGATAGATCCAGCCTTGGAGAGGGTAGATCTGAGCAGATATTTGCAGATCTAGTTTTGTATGTTGCGAATGCGAAAGAGTATAGCACTAGATCCCGGCAGGAAATTGCGAGATGCGAGAGATAATGTCGAGATCTAGCCTAGATACGAGAGTAACATCGGATCCGGCCTTGGAAGTTGCCCAGATGCGAAGATATTGTCGAGATCCGGCATAGATACGAAGGATTGGTAACGGTCCCGGTCTGGGAGACGCGCGGACTCGAGAAGGAGAAGACGATGCGCGAATCGACCGAATCCGGCGGTCTGACGAGCATTCGAGAAGCGGATCCACCCGAGTGGGGACGACGTGCGAGAGCGACTTGTGTGAGGTGGGCTCAACAGCGTTTTCTAGCATTCAGTAGCTGATCCATCTGTCTGGAGGTTTGGGTGATCAGTTCTTTATCTGTGTCTGCGCTGTCACTAGCAGAGACAGCGTTTTCCATTGGTGAGGGTTTGGAGTTTGAGATCAGCTGTTTTCCAGTCTTCAGCTCATAGCACCAGCGCAGTCCAGCTTCAGTCTTCAGAGCAGCTAGGACGCTGTCCTTGTTGCAGCCATTATTCTGTCTGAAAGGGTCTCCACTTGCCTAGGGCAAGGATAGGTGCACTTACTCTGATTTTCTTGTACTCCTCTCTATGTACTTTCAGATTAATAAAATGGCTCAGTTTTCTGGAATCCTATGTGCAATTGTTCAGTGATCTGGTTCAGCATTGTATTTTCTATATCTGTCTGGCAATTTTCTGTTTATTACTGGTTATTTCCCTTTGGGGATATTACAGTGGTATCAGAGCATAATTCTGGCTCAGCCTGTGGTCTATGACATTGGGAGAGAGATCATACAGAGGGTTGCTGAAATTTTGGAGAGCAATAGCAGTGCAATACCAGAAACGCAGTTGGAAAAAGGGCCAAAATAAAAAGGGTCAAATTTTGAAGTTTCGAATTATGAGAAACGTTTTCTGGGTTTTTCTGGGTTTTGGACAAGGATCACCTTCCAAAATTCCTAGAATTTTCTGAATAGTTTTCAGTGGGTAAATCGGAGGTCGAAGTTAAGCAGCAGTATGGTTTTGCAGCAGCCGTGCAGTTTCTGAGGAGCCTGTAGGCACCTAGCAGAAAATGCCAATGGCAGGAGATGTGAGTCCAGCTCGAGATGCAGCCGTTTTTGCAGAGTGGCAGAGCTTGGGTCAGGCATTCATGGATGCTTTCCCCTTGGAGCGCTATTTCCACTATCGATGCGGCATCAAACCCCCTGAGCAGCACCAGCACAAGGGACACGGATACTACCGTGATGACCACCGTGCAGCTAGTAGATTTCATTTGCCTAGGTTTGATGGCTCACCAAACAGCTCGGCAGAGTCCTGGGTAGAGAAGTTGGACATCTATGTCCAGCTTAACCGGATGACTCAGTCAGAGGCCATTAAGGTGGCAACATTGCATCTGGATGGTGAGGCCCGCGATTGGTGGTTCCATGGGATGGTGACACTCGGGCATTCTACAGTGACGACATATGCCGAGTTTACTCAGAGGGTGTTAGAACGCTTTGACAGGAGGGATCCGGAGCAGCATTTTGTTGAGCTGACCAAGCTCAAACAGACTGGGAGTATAGAGACATACATTTCAGACTTCTTGAGGATTTCGGTGATGGTACCTGATTTATCTGCAGCTTGGATGGGTTGCATATTTGTGGAGGGGCTGTCAGAGCCGCTTCGGGGCCTAGTCCGGTCGAACAGACCGGCTACCCTTCAGGATGCCATCAGCAGGACTCGGGACTTACAGGATGTCTTACCCAGGACTCGGACACCTTATCCCCAGAGACAGGCCTTCCAGCCTAAGGGAAGGGACACGAGGGCTCCGCCTCCCAAGGCGAATCCTGGACGAGGGCAGTTTGATGATGAGGCCAGGAGAGAGCTGAGGAGGAAGCGGGTGTGCTTCACTTGCCGGGAGCCATGGGCACCAGGACACAGGTGTGCGGCAGGGAAGGCACACTTCATTGAGGTCTTCTCCGAGAGCAGTGGAGAAGAGGATGAGGGAGCACAGGATTGCAGGGAGTTCGAGGGTACACCTAGTGAGACACAGGACTCACCATCATTAGAGACCTCCTTGACCGTGCCGGTTGATATCGTAGTGGAGAAGGTAGAGCCTACCCCGACAGAGCCATCCATTGAGGTGATGACTGGAGCCGTGTCCGAGTCTTCGGGTAGTAGCAGCACACAACAGATGGGTGAGGTGTCAGGAGATGTATCCACCTTCGATGAGGTAATAGCAGGTACAGAGGTATTGGATGATGGTCGCAGACAGCAGTATCATCGGCCTCGGACGGGCCTTCGAGTTTTGAGAGAGAAGGCCGCGTCAGTACGGGAGACCCTTTTGTTGCAGGACCAGGAGCTAGAGGGTATGAGAGTGACTTGTGCCAAGTCGGCAGCCAAGTTGGTCAGCATTGGGGAACAGCTGGATTCCCTGATGGTACAACCAGAGGGCGCATTGGAGAGTCAGATCATTCCCCTTCAGGTATGCATGGATGGGACTGGCGGTGCTGTTGAGTCATCTCTTCCCGTTGGAGAGAGAGAGGCAGAGCCACCTAGTCAGATCTCATATGTTGACTTGGATAGCGGTATGAGACGATCAGAGTTGTACAGGGTACAGCATCCAGATGTTGAGAATGGATGGAGAGAGATTTTGAGTTGGTACTCGGTGGAGCGGGCTATGGAACACAATGATTTGGTTCCCTTCTCACAAGAGCAGATAGAAGATGGAGGACATCTTCGGATGGACAACATCTCTCATGCTTGTGTTGGACATCCCTTGAGCCATACACATCATGATGGGAGGTTTTTGCCTACCACCTATTTGATTCTTGATAGGGTCTCATTGATCCTTGAGAAGTTTATATTTCAAGATCCCATGGAGTGCAAAGTCAGAAACTTGCTTTGGGAGGATGGTAGCCCTCGTGGGAGGAATACCAGGATGAGGAGAAGAAAAAGGCATCCACAAATGATTGAGTGGACGTGGTTGATGAGTGAGGAGCTAGGGGGCTACTTGCAGATCTATGACACAAGGCAGCAGGAGGCTTGGCTGCGCTGGTTACTCTTGAAAGAGTTTGGCCATCACTTGGCAAACACTCTTCTTAAGAGTAGGAGGATGGGGAAAAGATGGATGGATACTGGCATCATTGAGCAACATAGAGTATGGATGCATGGTGTTGATGTGTTACTCCTATCATTCATTGTGTCTTCATCACATGAGTTGTATGATGGAGGTATGGGGAGGCAACACAATGTCTTGTTGCTTGGTTTGTTCCTAGGAGAGCAAGGGCAGATTTGCTCTCACACTTTGTATGACGTTGCAGGACGAAGGGATGGCACTATCTCTTTGATCCTTGATGATGGCTTGGAAGCACTTCCATCTTGGGAAGTATTCCGCACTTGTTGTAGCATTATTGGAGGAGTCTTTGACAAGGAGCATGTCAAAGGACAGAGTCTGGTATTGATAGGAGCTTATTTGCATGAGCTCACAGCGTTGTCACCTTGGATTAGGACATTATGGATGAAGTGTGCGCAGCAGAGATATGGTGGATCTATAACCCATAGGTCCCAGGATCACTTCATATTTGTTGCACTTGATGAACAGAGAGGAGGTCATGATGATAGAGACATTTATCGCTATGGCATATTCTTCTTAACTTGGATTTCCAAGCATAGGGAGGATTATCTTCTTGTAGCACATGGTTCATTCTCCTTCATCGCATGCCAAAACAATATGGAGGACTCATTTATGGATCCATGTACCATCTTACTTCCAGCATATGGTGAGGAGTTTGTCTATACATTCATTGATTTGCACACTCCTATGCAGTGCATTGCTTCACAAGGGGGCAAGCTTGTCATATTGCTCCGTGAGTTTTATCGGGCCAAACTACATGATGGAGGCAACCATATCTTTTGTGGCTTTGGGAAAGTGTTCTATCATTTGCAGCACTATATCATGTATTATATGAAGACATGCAGGTTTAACATAAACATTTTGCCTTGTACTCTTATCAAGCAGCAACTTGTAAAACTGCGCTGTACTTGTTGGGGAAGCTGTTGGTACCTCTTTTCATCACATGTAACCTTCAGCGTTTCCTTCATTCTGTTGCTGATCATGTCTCCATTTGCTGATATAGATCGGATTTGTGTGGGAGGCTTGATTATGAGAGAGACACATGAGCTGGATGTGTCCTTGAGTATTTTCTGCACTACATGTTCTAATGGGAGCATGGGAGGAGGCCTGGCCACCACTACTACATATGTGCTCTCTTCTGAGGTGGGCCATGAGATTGATAGTCATCCATTGTATAGCCATGGGCAATTGTTTGGTCTTTTATCGTTTTCATATTCAGCCATTTGCTATCCATTAGTAGATGTACATTGCTTGCCATGTAATTTTCTGAGGTTGCAGTGGATGAGACTACGTTGTATCCTTGTGAGAGATTGTTTGCATTATGTATCCTCATGTAGAACCTTCAGCAAACATCTCATTAGGGTGATCCATGATGACCATGTCATATTCTTCATGGACGGGTTGTTTTGGGCCAGCTTGTTCTTCATTGATAGAGGAACCTTCTATGGTGGATTGTTTTTCACTTTGCCATTGGAAGGCAATGATTTTGCAGCCCAGGATCAGCATAGACTCCACACTTGTCATGAGTGGAGAGAAGGACAGCATGGGGTAAGCTATGATGCTTGCCAAGTTCATATTTTCAGCCCACCTTCATTACCAGATCTTGAGGTGGAAGGAGATTTTCAGGAGTTGCCTTGTTGGGAGGTGGCTCATTTTGTCTGGATGATTGCTGGGAGATGGAGGGAGATATTCCTCATTATATTTTCGACTCCATGCTTTGATTGGAGAGAGGTGACGAGTTGGTTCACAGTTGAGGGGACAGCTTACACAGTCATAGGTGCAGAGCAGCAGCGGTCATGGTCTTCAGTCATAGCCAGAGGCAGTGAGCAGTCCGAGCCATGGGACTTGTGCGATTATTGGCCACAGTGGCGATGGGATCCGGGAGGACTATTGATTGGTTGGTACCATGAGAGGCCAGTTTGGGATCCTGGCATTGAGATATCCCTTCGTATCAGGGTGATGCAGGAGACAGAGAGGTTTCAGTGGGACCCAGGCACATTTTGCAGTATCGGTGGGGAGCATCAACTAGAGAGTAGGCTTGTTCAAGCGTTGCTTGAGGACAAGCAATTTTTGCCGGATGAGGATGCCACTTGGGAGAGCGAGCAGATTTTACAGCATCCATCACTTCAGTTGCTTGAGGACAAGCAACGTTTTGCCGGGGGAGACTGTAATATTCCCAATTAGCCTTGCTAATTGGAATATTTCATTTTTGTTTAATTTTGCCGCTTTAGTTAGAAATAATAAATAAAGTGAGAAATAAGAGGGGTCACCTCACTTTAGTCACCTCACTTTATAAAATAAAGTGTTTTCCTAGTTGATCAACGTTATAACTTAAAGAGGGGGCCTTGGGGGTCCACACATATATGAGGGGAGGCCTCACGCTGACCCAAGAGTAACTGCAAGGTGAAGGACGCAGTTAAGGTTTTGGAGGGAGTTTAGCATTATAAAAGGAGGGGTTTCCACTTCATTTGGCATTCATGATTTGATATTATTATTGAGAGCTAGACTTCTGTCTGCTTCAGCACGCCGGTTGTTTAGTCGGTCTGCAGCACTGTTTAGTGCAACCGAGTGTCTCCGGTCGGAGATCCCACCCTTAGCCTCGGGGGACTTCGAGTGCCTGCCCTGGTAAGGTTATTTCTGGTTTCACCCTTAGCTTCGGGGGACTTCGAGTGCCCGCCCTAGTAAGGTTCTGTTCTGAGTACACTTTTCAGTTTCAGCAGCAAAGTAGCAGCAGTTTCGGGTGCAGATTTGGAGGAGGAGAAGCCCTCTTGTGGCTGCGCAGTTCAGAGGAGGAAGGACGCTGTTCAAGGAGGAGAGAGGACGCTGATCAGCCTGGGAGAGTGAGGACGCTGTTCGAGGGAGGACGCAGTCCAGATCTGAGCAGAGAAAACGCTGTCCAGGAGGAAGAAGGACGCAGATCAGCTGTGGGAGTGAGGACGCTGTCCAGTTCTGAAGAGGAGGATGCAGATCTGAAGGCCATTGATAGATCCAGCCTTGGAGAGGGTAGATCTGAGCAGATATTTGCAGATCTAGTTTTGTATGTTGCAGATCTGAAGGTATAGCACTAGATCCAGCTGGGGAGATTGCAGATCTGAGGAGATATTGGCAGATCTAGCCTAGATCTAAAGAGGTAACATCAGATCCAGCCTTGGAGGCTGCAGATCTGAAGAGATATTGTCAGATCCAGCATAGATCTGAAGGATTGGTAGCAGATTTGATCTAGGAGGACGCAGATCAGGAGGGACAGGACGCAGATCTGATGGGAGGCTTCAGATCCAGCAGATCTGAGCATTCAGGAGGCAGATCCACCAGGTAGGACGCTGATCTGAGGAGCAGGCTTGTGTGAGGTGGGCTCAACAGCGTTTTCTAGCATTCAGTAGCTGATCCATCTGTCTGGAGGTTTGGGTGATCAGTTCTTTATCTGTTTCTACGCTGTCACTAGCAGAGACAGCGTTTTCCATTGGTGAGGGTTTGGAGTTTGAGATCAGCTGTTTTCCAGTCTTCAGCTCATAGCACCAGCGTAGTCCAGCTTCAGTCTTCAGAGCAGCTAGGACATTGTCCTTGTTGCAGCCATTATTCTGTCTAAGAGGGTCTCCACTTGCCTAGGGCAAGGATAGGTGCACTTACTCTGATTTTCTTGTACTCCTCTCTATGTACTTTCTGATTAATAAAATGGCTCAGTTTTCTGGAATCCTATGTGCAATTGTTCAGTGATCTGGTTCAGCATTGTATTTTCTATATCTGTCTGGCAATTTTCTGTTTATTACTGGTTATTTCCCTTTGGGGATATTACAGCAACATCATGAAGTTGACCACACCTATAGCTCCATACATTGATGAAGTTATGAGGAGGATTATGAGATTGATAGTAGAGACTTTTCAGGATTTGAACGACAATGCAGGCTCTCCCTTTGGGAAGAAGCTTTAGATTCTATGGAGTATGGCCACATTCGAGACGTATGTCATCATGTTTGACCTTGAGTGTGATGACTTGATTCTGCAGATGTTCCAATACTTCTTCAGCATTAGGAGACGTCATTCTGACACCGTCATATCACATATGCAGTCCATACTGTCCTCATGTATGAGAGACTGTGAGACCATTGGTCGAGAGTTGCAGACCAGGTTGTTGAGCATTTGAAGGAGAGAGCAGTTGGTCTCACCTGCTGCTTATGAGCTAGCCCAAGGGCTGGTTGAGCAGCATATTGGGCTATTCAGGAGACAGTTGACCAGGGAGGAGCTGCTCCAGTTTCGTGGATCTGGCAGCAGAAATGAGCTGAGGAGGAAGGGACTTTGCTTCATCTGCGAAGAACCTTGGAGCCCTGATCACTCATGCTTGAGTGATGCAGATGATATGACGGAGGCAGAACAAAAGGGCATTCCTTCTGTATGCCATGGTGAGGACTCTTCTTCAGATGAGTCCAAGGGATCAGTTGAGGATGTTTCTGGGGAGCGAGAGCAGTCATGCAGAGATGATGACAGTAGACCGGAGATGTGTCCTAGTGTGCAGGGTGAGCAATCAGGGGACTCTACGGGAGAGACTCTAGGTGATGAGTTACTTGTGACGATTCAGCTAGAGCAGCATATGATGGTGCTTGAGCCAGCAGAGGAGGATACTATGCACATCATGCATGATAGTCCTTTGAGGGAGAACCAGATGGAGGCTCACATTGAGTCTATGCAGCTAACCTTGGGGTCAACCACTGAGGAGGAGCAGTCAGATGCACAGACACCGAGCATGGTGACAGCAATTGCAGATCCATATCCTATAGAGATATTGGAGGTTGATGGGATAATTTTGCAGGGGGCTAGGGGATAGCAGGAGCATTACATTTCCGATGAGAGGGATGAGCTGTTGGATATGCTGGAGCATCCATTTTTGGGCCGACACATTGATAAGGTGCAAATAGATGTACATGTAGTCGGCAAGCTGCAGTGCTTTCTGTGAGTAGCACTCTCCAAGAGTACATTGATGGGGCTTGCAACATATCTTTCCACTTTGGCCCATTATAGAGAGAGGGGATTTCTTCTATAGGCAGCGTTCGTTGGTAGACAGGGCAGAGCAGTGTGCGTTGATTACGGGCTGGCGAAAATACTCCAGGCGTGTTCCATATGCAGTTGTCGCTACATTGGATTCTTCTTCCAGGATGGATTAGCGATAGATCATGAGTTGGTACCCTCTTGATGGTACGATCTTCGTAGTAGGGAGCACAGCGGAGCAGGAGCCCTTAGACACGACAGATGATACAGATTCCAGTTGGCAGTGGGGTGCAGATCGACATTTCCTCAGCATTCCATCCCGGTTTCAGGAGATCGAGATTAGCATTGGATTCAGTCAGGGGTTGGATTGGAGAGACGTGATGAGTTGGTACACAGTTGGTGGGGCAGCTTACACAGTCATAGATACATCACAGCACGAGTCATGGACTTCACCTCTTAGAGCATCAGTTATAGCGAGAGGCAGTTCGCAGTCCGAGCCGTGGGACTTGGGCGATGATTGGCCATGGTGGCGTTGGGATCCAGGAGGATTGTTTGTTCACTGGTACAGTGAGAGATCAGTTTGGGGTCCCGACATTGAGGGGTCTATTCTGGGTGGTTTGACACAGGCGCATAGCAGTACCCAGAGGTTTGTATGGGATTTGGGCATTGGGTCTCACTTGCGGCAGGCCAACAGAGTGGCCCACATATTTCGATTCTTGAGGGCAAGCAATCTTGGGGCGGAAGGTCTATAATATTGCTTTTTTTGGTGTCACCTACGACAGGACTGGGGTGGACTTCCAGAGTTAGGAGCAGATCGGTCACAGGTACAGGTTGGTGTCATTAGTGGGCCGAGGGGCTTTTTGGAGGAGTTTTGAGGAGTTTCCATGGTGTTCGGTGGCATTTGCTTGATATATTCCATCATCCGAGCAGTTTGGCTTTCGTTCAGGTGCATTTTGACAACTTTCGAAAATTTGAGTTATTTTTGGGCTTAACTCAGCTGATTACGCTCAAGGTGGCATTCTGGGAGGAATTCATGATAGAACACTTTAGTGTAATAGCTCATTGGAACCGAGACGAGGATACCTACATGGTGGGACGGTTGGACATGAGTTTCAGTGACTGGAGGAGGCGTGGTAGTTGATTTACTCTTTCTGCATTAAAAAGGAATATTTTAATAAGAGGGAAAAGTGCTCCATGAATAAAATAATAATAAAATAATGCTCTAGAAGGCTCCAAGAGTTATATAAAAGAAAGGGAGGTGGCCATTGAGGGATATCTTTGGATCATATCATTTTCTTGTATGAGAGGTTTGAGACGTGGTTCCCTACTTCAGCTGTAGCCCCAAGACGGAAACCCTTGGGTGATTTGTGAGCGTTGGACGAAAACTCAACTCTCCTTGAGGAGACTTCATTCAGAAGTTTCGCAGAGCTTCAGGGATATTGGAGTGAGGATCATTCAGATCTTCAATAGGTGTTGCAGTGGATTCAGTGGTGGCTGTTGCCGGAGGGAGAGTGCAGCAGTTTAATTTTGGAGGCCATCGCCGTGTAGCAGTGGAACAAATTGTATTGTTGGCCAATTTTCCATCTCATCTCTTTCTGGGTCAAATCTATTTGTAAACCCCGTTATTATTTATAATAAAAGCTGAGATTCTTCCTGTTCTATGTGGTATTGGATTGCAGTATTTTATGTGTTTTATTTTACATGGCAATCTTTTGTTAAATGCATGTTGATTTTACGGTATAATTTCGGGTTTAAGTAAATTCATGCAAATTTAGTAAAATATCTCATTTGGGGATATTACAGTACTACTGATAAAATCGCGAGGATTTTGAAGAAACTTAATGTTTCCTCAACCTTCAAGCCCCTCCGCACCATTCGGAGTTCGCGTTAGATTTGTTAAGGACCCGATTTTCCCTAAGGATGGTAAGGGTGTTTACTTGATTCTGTGCTCCTGTGGGACACCTTACATCGGTGAAACTGGTCGATCGATTAATCAAAGAATTCATGAACATGTCACTAACCTTAGACATAGTAGACCTCGGTCCTTTTCCTTAGTAGAGAATGCTAAGAAGACAAATCATCACATTTGTATTGAAGATGCTGAGGTTATTGCAAGGATTGACCATTTCCACCACCGCAAGTTGAGGGAAGCCTTAGAAATTGAAAAGAGACCAGTTAACCTTAATAGGGATGATGGGTGGAGTGTTAGCAGATGCTGGATTCCTGCACTTCACTCTTAGTTACCTTATCTCTTCCTTTGTGCTCCCTCTTGTCGTTCCCTCATCTCTCACTCCCAGTTTCTTTCTCCCTGTCTGCTCCTTTTATTGTATTATTATGATTATTATTATTATGGTTTTATTTATTTATTTATTTATTATTATATTAGTAAAATTATCTATTAAATATATTAAGCAAATTATTATTATTATTATTTATTTATTTATTTATTTATTTATTTTCATATAACTATTAATGAATTGTAATTATATAACATATAATTTAAAGTACTAAAATATTAAATTATATTAAAAGTATGAATAAAAATCTTATTAAATATAATAAAATTAAGATTTAAATATAATAAAATTTAAATTTAAATATATTAAAATATGATAAAATATAACTGAATTCCTTATTCTAGTCAAACTAGCCATTATTTTACAATGACTAGTTGATGCTTGTCTTATCTTTTTAAACAATTTTCTTCATCAGATTTCTCATCTTGTTCTGATGATGAACCACACCGGCTAGTTCGAAACGCGTCAACAAAAATTTAATACATGTGATTTTCACCGAAATTTTGTATACACATTTTATGGATCACAGAAGCCAAATTCCTAATATATTAAAGTTTTAAATGAATTTGATATTAAAGTTTTAATTCAATTTAGGTGAGAAGGATTTCAATTATTTTTAATATAATTTCAATAATATAAATAGATATTAATATATTTTTTCATTTTATAATATAAACATATTAATGTTCATGTTATAAATATAAATAATTAAAAAATTGAATATATTTTTTCATTTTAGAATATAAACCGATATTAATATTTCATGTTATAAATATAAATAATTAAAAATTTGAACATATTTTTTTATTTTATTTATTTATAAATTTTATTACTTGAAGTTTCTAAAATATATTTTACTAAAAATGTTAGGTGAAATGTATTTAAAATTATAATTAAGATAATTATATAGTTTACCTTCACTTTCAAGTCATATGCTCATCTTCTTTTCCAAAATAATACCATATAATTTGGCGAAAGGTCAAATGGGTTTTAGAAGGCAACACTCAACAACGGACCACCTCGTTACGCTTAGAATCATTGTGGAGGAATGTCGTAATGATAAATCCAATCTCATTTGTTGCTTTGTAGACTTTAGAAAGACTTTCGATACGGTTCCTAGAAATAACCTATGGAATAGATTAGAAGAGCTAAAGGTTCCTTTCGAGTTGAGAATTGTTGCTATAAGGTTATACGAGAAGGTAATTGCCAAGTTTAAGAGCGATGAGGGGTGGTCAAAAGATATTAAGTGTAATATCGGAGTTAAACAAGGTTGCCCCCTCTCCCCTACCCTATTTGGCATTTACATCGACAAGCTAGAAGGTTGTTTAGAGGAAGCAGACTGTGTTGGCATGATCTTAGCTGGAATAGTTATCATCCTTCTTCTCTATGCTGACGATATTGTTCTTCTGGCAAGGTGCCCATCTGATCTCGATAAACAACTAAGACTTCTTAAGGATTTCTGCTCTACCATGGGTATGACTGTTAACACTGACAAAACAAAAGTTATGATTATCAAATCCAAGAAAGACACTTACGCTAATTTTGTGTATGACAATAGCAACTTGGGGGAAGTGTCTTCTTACAAGTACCCAGGAATTGATATTCATCACAAGCTCGACTGGAACTATAGCATTGAGAAAAGGATTAATGGAGGGTGGAAAGCTTATTTTGGTCTTGAAAATAAGTGTAAAGTAGCAAACCTTGTGATGTGGGATAAAACGAAGCTCCTCTTTGAAACTTTAGTCACTCTTGTTATCTTGTATGGATGTGAAGTTTGGGGTTGCATCATCTCTAGAGAATCCTGGAGAAAGATTGAGCAAATCCAGAAGCGTTTTATAACGTATAACCTCAAAAGTAAGAGAAATACACCCTATCCTATTCTCCTTATAGAAGTGGGTCTTTCCCCTATCGAGAGCCTAGCTATGACTAAGCTCCTGTTGTACAAGCACAAAATCAATAACATGGGAGACCATAGGCTTCCTAAGCTATCTTTAAATTCCAACCAAAACCAACTAAGGCTCCAACAAGGTTGGTATAAAGATACCAAGGCTTGGTTAAACCATTGGGAGATCGATGAAAATGTTGCATGGAAAAATATTAATAACATTAAAACATTAAAAATATTGTTACTTCTAAGTTTAAAGAGAAAATGTTGTGTGCGAAAGATTTAGAGGCTAAAAGAAAATTAAGATATTATAAGGAGGCATCAACCCTACTCTAGAATATCAAAAGTATCTCTCTATTTTAACTAGCTCAAAGAAAAAAATCAATATAGCCAAGATAAGAACGAATTCTCATGAGCTCCATAGTGAAACAGGGCATTAGGTGGTTTCTAAAACACCATGGGTAGAAAAGATCTGCCATCTCTGTGAGAATATGAACATTAAGGATGAAAATCACTTCCTCTTAGAATGACCTGCATACACCCACATTAGATCTCAGTTTCATAAACTTTGTTGCAATACCAACCTTCTTAGCCTTTTAACATGTCAAAATTATAGTGAGCTCGGGGCGCTTCTCTCTAAGCTCTTTGAGCATAGGAGTACAATTTTAAAACAAACTAAATAATTTGTTTCTTTAGGTCCGATAGACCAAAGTTTGGTCTCAGTGGACGTTAACCATCATCATCACCATCATCATAAATTGAAGTTGTTGGTAAATTTAAATTATGAAAAACATAAAAACATCTACTACATAATATATAGAATCTAAAATTAAAAAATCATAAAAATTAATTAAATTATAACTTTATTTCAAAAAATTATTTTTAATTATAAAATGAATTAATATATAAATTAAACATATATGCATTAAAAAAAAACATTTGACAACATTTCTAACCATAAGGATTTTTAATTTATAAATAAATTTAGTTACAATATTATGGCTTATCAATACCACATGCCCAAAAAAATCATCATTCATTTCATATGACACTTATTTATATGATTTTTTTACTTATTAATCAATTCAATTAAAAGAGGAAAAATAATATAACTACTTTGGAGACAAATTTTAACTTTTGATTTGTGCATACTACTAGGAATATGTTAAAATATTTAGTAAAAAGTTAAATGCATTCCAAATTAGACACACTTATCAATGTAATTAATTCTAAATATATTTACAAAAGAAATATGTTTCATATATTATAAGAGTAAGGAAAAAAAATCTTAAAATTTAAAATAAGGTAGAAAATTCTCAAAAATTAAAATTTACTTCTAAAATCTAGATGATGAAATAAATAATTTATATGATTGACGATGTAAAATGAACTCTCTTACGATTGAGTAATAATACACAGATAACAAGGCTTCAAATATGAAATGGACTAAATAACCAAGGGGGAAAGTCGCTCATATATGCTAGAAATCAATGTGGTACAAACTCCATGTAATGTTGCAAGATGATGTGGATACCCTATTGATGTGTCATCCATGTTGTTACTAAACTTGAGGTAGTCTGTGTTAATTTTGATGTGTTGTGCCAAACGTATAATGATGAATCAAACTTCAAACAAAATGTATGATGCAATGACATAGATAATATGGGTTAACAAAAATAATATGAGCTAGTCTTAGCAACTTTTAAGAAAACCATGGTGGTACAACCTTACCCCTTCACATGCATTTTTGAAATAGGGCAAAAGGTATTTTCCTAAGTTTCTAAGTCAAAGCATGTAAGGATGTCATCACGTATAGAAAGATAGTAGAGAAATCTTATGGAATAAAGTTCAAAGTTATAATGTGTTGAGTTTGTACTGGGTTCAACTAGCTTTTTCTAGCTAAAAGTATTCATTCATTGTCATAAACCTTCTTTGAGAGGTAGCTATTTTTTTAAATCATTTTTTACTACTTTGGCAACTCGTTTCCCTTTTTTGGTGTTTTTCTTTAGTTTCCTAGTCTTTTTTTACATGGGCATTCATTTCTTTTAGGGGTTTCCTAGGAACATAATTATTTCTCAAGGAAATGTGGTTGGTCTTATACTTTGCAGTACTGAGTGGCTTAGGACAAACGACATTTCCTTGAGAATAATTATGTTCCTTATGGTTGGACAAGGCAAGAAGGTAAGACTATTACTTAGATATAGATAATAAAGTTTCATATCTATATTGCAATACAATTTACAAACAAGTTAGAATCAACAACACCACTCTAAGTTAGGAAATAACACATGGAATCATAGTAATTGAAGAAATAATCATGGAGTACTGTCTACTAGCAAATATGAAATAAAATGTTTGGGAAGCAAGAATTGATATACCATTGAAAATGATTTTGAAGCATAGGTGTATGATGGAGTGTAGGAGAAAAATTGAAAAGTAGGTCTGGATCTGAGGAGATAGAATAAGAACCTTGCATATGCGGCAACATCGCACTCTAAGGTAGTTACCCTAAAGGAGCAACACAGGGGCTTCACTAGGGGAGCAATAACATATCACGTGCATTCATATTTGGGGGATATATATTGAGGAAAAAATTACATAATATATTGGGGGATATATATGGGGTAAAGGGTTTTTATATTGGCATGTATAAAAAATGGAGCTCAAATTTAATGTATAAAGGGATATAAAAATCATTAATGAAAAATGGATACCTGCAATATCTAGTGAAAGTAGGGGTTGGTATTGGTACATGGTTAAATAATGTAATTTTTAGAGGTGTTTTCCAATATGTAGTCAAATTAGGGTATTTTTTAGTATGCCATGAACGCGTGATATGTCAAAGTTTCACTAAGTGAAGGCCCCGTGAGGGGCAATAGACCCATTTAGCATTTGACTTGGTATAATACATGTTTTTGGATGGTGCATCCTCTCTTGGAGACTTTTGTTGTATATTATTGACATTTTTTTATGAGGGTGATTTCTTTTGAGGAGGCTATGTCCACATCTCTTGATATTGTCAACAATCGATCCAACTAATTCAATATTTTACTATTTGTTGACTTTCCATGAAGTTAGTTAGAAAGGTAATATATTTTATTGTATAAGAGGCTTAACTAACTCTATAAAGAGGAGTTTCTCTCTATTACATTTGTAATTGGCAATGGTAGATATTGGGGTTACAGAAGTGATGAAGTATCAAGCTTACAAATTGAAGCTTAATGTATCTCCTTTCTACCACTGCTCTTGATTATTAATGAAAAATTGAGGTACTTATTCACTTTGATGTATGGTTTACTTATGCTCTTCAAGTTTCTGTTCATGTTTTTGTAGATTTTTTTTGTTATTGTTTTATACAGGCTTAATAATGAATTTATTCATCTAGGAGTAAATCAATTTGAGGAGATTCTCTCTTTTGCTTTATTTCTGTAATATTTCTACACCTATTCTCCTGTCCTATATCAAATAAGTTGCAGATGTGGAAACACATTTCAGCCATAAAGAAATACCTTTATAATTTGATTGACGAGCTATAATATTAGCCTTCTAAGACTAGTTTTTTGTAACACATTTCTAGAAAATGATTCAATTTCAAATGTATCAAATTAGATATTTTTTAAACTTAAGTACACACCTTAAAGATGGATGTATCAAATAGTTTCTTCATCTACTAATTGGTGGAAAATGGTAAATCAACCTTTTCTGAGATATAAACTTCTTTAAAATAATTGTTTGTGACACTTTAGTTCTCTCATTTATCCAAGGCCTTATGTTAAATCTCCTAATACCAACCCCGATTTGTCTTTTCGCAACAATGTTTTTTTCCATCAATTTATTTTATTAATTGTAAATTCTAAATTGTTGAAAAATAAAATCACTAGTATTTTAACTTCTAGAAATTTATATGCAGTGGAAATAAAATCAGAGAGAGAACAATCATACATTACAACAAATAAACACCCACAACAATTCTCCTTCATGAATTAATTTGGAAAATCAAGGTTTAGACCACTAGAGAATTTACAAAGAAAAATACAGTAACTAAAGCTTGTAACTCAACCCCACTGGAATAGTTTAGCACAAGGAAATTTGACCAACTAGAAAATAGCCACTAAACTAATTCAACTTAGAGAAAATTGACCTGCCTCTCACTAGTAAATCGACGCCTGTGCCTTGCCCTTGCGCAGCCTATGCGCTCTCACAAATCAGCCCTGGCAAATTGACATCCCCATCAACTGTGCCTCCTCCTTTCTTTAGAAATTTGGTCTCTCTAGTATCCAACAAATCAACCTCTGAAATTATCCCCGCATTCTCCTTCCTTCTCCTTAGTATAATTGAACCTCTTGCACTAGAGAATTTACTCTCTCCTTGAGAAAATCACTTTCCCAAAATGTTGTAGTACCCTCTCTGTTGAGATTCAACAAGATGATGAGCTTAGTGAAAAGAGTCGCCTTCACTAAGTGGGCCCGCAGGCTATTTTTGGCGCAAGTCTATTTTTAGACATGTTGATCATATTCTATGAGTTGCAGGATGCTATTTGTGGATGGTTGGTCAAGTTGGAAAAATAGATAGACTTTTATTTTTAGACATATTGGGCGGAATCTATTTTTAGATTGCCAGTCTAAAAATAGATATGTCGAATATTATTAGCTCTTAATAATATTTGGACTCTAAACATTATCTTGTTCTCTTGGAGCACTTCAGTTAAGTGCACAGATGTGGCACAGGAGTTGACAGAAGGAATTACGCTATTCTTGAGGGTTCACTGGAGCTATTGCATGGAGGACTTCAGTTAGAACTCATGTGACAGAGTTTGATGAAGTTGTAGAAGTAGTTGGTGGAGTTGTGTTCAGTTTAACTCAGTTAGACACAGTTGAGCTAGTTGTATCTAGTCTAACTGATTGATACAAAATATTAACTCATTAATCAACGGAAGAATACATCAGTTAACTACAGTGCATGAGTAGTTTCAATGGAGACCAGTGGAGAGGTAGGTGAAAGAGCAAGGTGACTATTAGTTGTGACTATAGTGATGCATTGATTGCATCCAACACTCAGTAGAGATGCCAATGAGGATTGCGCAGTGCAAGCTAGGTGGATTCGAGTTCATTCAGAGCCATTCTTCAGCAGGGATTGCGCAGTAGAGGCAGGCTAGTAGGTGGCAGAGATCGGTGCATGGATTTGCTAGATCAGGGCCTGATTAGTGTGTAGCGATTGTGTTGTACTGAGAGCTTGATATGATCAGCTTTGTATGAGGATTGTTACATGATCTCTATGACATATATTATATACAGATAGTTGGGGTTTTTAGCTTCAGGCTTTCCCGTTAAAACACTGTGTTCATATGTGTGAATTTTTATGGTTTCATATGTGCTTTGCAATTGATTTAATTTCCGCATGTGATGATCAATAGTGGAATAGATTTTGTGTTGTGCATGAAGTTAAAATAGTGTGCAATCAGGAGAATCTTGGATATATAATGCATTAGTTATATAATTTCTACATGGTATCAGAGCGATATTGATCAGAGCAATTGCAATTATTGAAGCGGTTGAGTTTTGTGTTGGTGGAATTCGAATTTGCTGCAGTGTTTTCTTGGTGTCGAAGTTGAGATGTCTTTCAACGGATTGCGATTGGAGTATGCCCTTGAGGGCAGCTCGAATTATATTGCATGGAAGGACAGGATGGAGGTGGTGCTGGAGGATAATGGGCTGAAGGAGTTCATAGATGCAGAAATTCCAAAACCTGCTTCTAGCGATGCAGCTGCACTTGACGCATGGCAAAAGAAGACAACAAAATGTCGAAGAATTCTGTTGGAAGGTGTGAAGGATCACATAGTGTACAGCCTTCATGGGAAAGCTTCTCCATTCTTGATGTGGAAAGCTTTGACAGACTTGTTCCAAAGCAAAAGCGACCAGAGGAAGTTGGCGCTTAAAGACAAACTCAGGAAAATAAAAATGGAGAAAGGCGACAGTATACCCAAGTACCTCATGAAGTTTGTCCAGTGCAGGGATGAGCTGGGAAGTGTGGGGGTTACTGTAGATGAAGAGGACTTGGTGAGCTTGGCTCTCCTTGGGCTTTCGAAGAGTTGGCATTCCTACGAGGGCTCTGTCAAAGGTCGGGAGAAACTGTCGGGATGGGAGCGACTTTGGTTGGATCTTGTGCAGGAGGAGATAAGGTGGAGTACCAGAGATGGATCTTCATCGAAGAATGAAGATGAAGAGAATTGCGCTTTGGCTGCCAAAGCAAGGAAGGGAAAGGGAAAGAAAAATCCTTCTCAATCTTGTGCGAAAGGCAAGAAGCAGGACTTGTCCAAGGTGAAGTGCTTTCACTGTCACCAACACGGACATTACGCCACTAATTGTCCACATAAGAAGAAAAATAAGCAGGCTGCTGGATCTGCAGCTGGAGAGTCCTTAGCCTCGCAGTTTGAGTTGGATTTTTTGCTGATCGCATGCTTGGTCTCAAGTGTGATGGGATCAGTGTGGTTTCTTGACAGTGGTGCGTCTTTCCATATGACCAGAGACAAAGATTTGTTCTCCGGCGTCTGGATGAAGGATCTTGGAGTGCACATCGAGATGGGCGATGATGGTAGATACGGTGCGACTGGTATCGGTACCATTTCCTTTGAGAGGGAGTCTGGTAAACCCTTCGTATTGAAGGAAGTGATGCATGTTCCAGGATTGAAGAAGAATCTTATCTCTGTGGCGATGTTAGAAGACAAGGGATATGATGTTGTCTTTAGCGAGGAAAAGGCTTTCCTGCGCAGTAAGGCAACTGGTGAGACCCCGAGGATAGGGGTTCGAGTTAAGAACCTTTATCAATTGTAGGTAGATGGCTGCGCAGCAATGGCAGGCAAGGTAGAAGGAGTGGTGGCGGGATGAGGAAGGCGGGTGTGGCACAGGAGATTGGGCCATCTTCACCATGGCGCTTTGAAAATTTTGCAACAGATTTCTACCAGGCTTCCCAAAGGTACACTTGCGCAGTCAGATCAGTGCAAGGGATGTACTTTGGGAAAATTTGTGAAAGCCACCTTTCATGAGAAGGATAGTCACGCCACGACGATCCTTGAGAGACTTCTCACATACGTGTGTGGACCTTTCTCAGTAGCTTCGACAGCAAAGCACAGGTATTATGTGATATTTGTTGATGACTTTTCTCGTAAGCGCCGGATCTTCTTCATGCAGAAGAAGAGCGAGACATTCTCAAAGTTCTGTGAATAGTTTAGCGCAAGGAAATTTGACCAACTAGAAACTAGCCTCTAAACTAATTCAACTTAGAGAAAATTGACCTGCCTCTCACTAGTAAATCGACGCCTGTGCCTTGCCCTTGCTCAGCCTTTGCGCTCTCACAAATCAGCCTTGGCAAATTGACATCCCCATCAACTGTGCCTCCTCCTTGCTTTAGAAATTTGGTCTCTCTAGTATCCAACAAATCAGCCTCTGAAATTATCCCTGCATTCTCTTTCCTTCTCCTTAGTATAATTGAACCTCTTGCACTAGAGAATTTACTCTCTCCTTGAGAAAATCACTTTCCCAAAATGTTGTAGTTCCCTCTCTTCTCTATCTGTGTCTTCATCTCTCCCTGAAGCTTTTATTTATAATATTCATTAAGCCCAAATCCATAACCCTAATCTCCCTTCTAGAAGATCTAGAAGATCAATGGTCAATATTATTTCTAAGTCACTTAATAGTTATATTATTTATCCTTAGAGAATGACTTAATAGTCCACAATAATTCATTGACATTAATTATTGTACTTTTCCTAAGTTAGACTTAGGAAAGAAGACATAAAGACCTAAGGAGGCAATAAATCATCTCTTACATGTCAGGACACAAAGCCTGTGTAGAAGACCTTCTGACGCTACCATAAGCTTCAATATTTTTTTATTCCATTGGCCCATGATTGATAGGCATTGGTTTCCTTTCATTCTTTTCATCCCTTCTTTTGTCTTTCGTTTCCCTATCTTGTCCTTAACACACCTCCATTTCCATCTCATTTCATTTACTCCTTCGACCATACATTTTCTTAAGGCTTACTCTGCCTACATCACCTAAGAACCCCACTCCATCGATTTAGTTATCTTATTTAAGGAAGTCCCCCTTGAATTGGAGAAGTGTCAACCAAATGAGAGATGAAGAGCTATTGAGATGACAATGGTTAACCTTCCTAAGTTGCACAAAACTAACACTTTGGTGATGGGGCTTAAGACATTTTGGGAATTTATTCTTTTTTATGGATGATTGTGGTTTTTGCAAGCATTGTCATTGCTTTTTACGCTGAAATAATTTGGGATAAGGGAAAGTGTATCACAAAAGAAGAGATTAGGCTTAAGTTGTTTAACCCTCCCTAATCTTTTTTTGTAACTTGGAATTATTGAAAGATTTGCTATTGTAATGTTCTAGTTAGGTGATATCTATTTGGTCCTTTTGATCTTGATTTTGAAATCAAATTTGAGGAAATGATGTATCATTGATTTTTCATTCATGGTGTCCTACTTTGTCTACTTCATCTAGAGTTTCATATTTTGGCCATTTCTTCTCTCTTTACAGATCGTATGCTATTTTAAGCTATAGGTTTTCATGGTTGTGATGATACTTACTCTTGCATAGTCTAAAAATCTGTTTTGGACTAATTATGCCATATCATTAAATGGCTTAAGTATGTATTCTCCATCATATTCAAAATTTTTGCTCTCGATTTTCACTTTGGCACCCAATTGGATAGACTTGGGGTTTGGTAATCCACCACCCCCTTTATTTTAAATAAAATCATATAACACTCTTTTCTAGGGTTTCCCCCCCTTGTGCCTGTAAAGAAATAGCCTAAAGTAAGAGGAAGTTGTTGTGGTGTCAATTCACAATCTTTTGGAACTCCTTAAAGTTTGCATTTGGTTAAAAGACTTTCTAACATTTGAAATGCAAGTCTGGGAGGTAACAAGTCATGATGTGTTAGACCCATGGGACAAAAAAATAATGCCCAATAGAAAAATAAAGGGGGATATTTTTTTCCAATTCAAACAAATTTTTTTCCTAAAAAGATCGAAGAACAAGATTGCTTACATTTGGTGCAGCTACATGTAATTATTTTGTTGTATTTATTATTTCACAAACACAATTTCTTTTACAATAATCTTATAACATACATTTTTATGTTTATATAGTTATATTTATTATGTAATTTTATTTTAATAATAATAATATGATTTTAAAGTTACAACCAAGTTAGACATCAAATTAGTGTATGAGCTTTCTTTTTGTAAAACAAGAGACCTATCTCCATATATAATTACTAAAGCATACATAAAAAGAAACAGATGCTCTCAACCAGTCCCCTACCTATCCCAGGTTTCTATGTGTGTCGTATTTGATACTCGAATCTGCAGGGGTTTATGTGTTCCGTATTTGGTACTCAAATCTCCTTATCATTTTGTTAGGTGAATTGGTTAAACACTCGCACAAGTTATCACCAAAGATCATTATCTCATGGTAAACATCGAGTCTGTACGTGTATCGAGTATCAAAATGTACATTCAAGGCCACTGGAAAGTATACAAACCAGATTCTTGAAAATGCTTGAGATTCAAACAAAGCTTAACACATTTGTATAGTGAAGGTTATGAGTGGATCCATTTTCATAAACACATTATCGAAGTAAAATTTCAAATGTTCTATGTAGTTGTACGAGGTTTCTGTGCTGAATTATGGTGACAAGCTTCACTTCTGTAAATATGCTTTCTCCTTAGCCCGACGCTAAGGAGAACCCTGCCCTGTTATCAATAGCTTCATTTGGAAACCAAATAGATGACGGTGGAGCTGTTGATCAACCCAGGACCTGAATCATTTGATTAGGTCTAGTATCTTGTTAGGTTAGTGTGGGAGGTATTGTTATTGCACCTACTAGGGTTCAATTTTCTCCAATGACCTGGTTGTGCTATTGTTTGCCCCTTTGCCAATATGTTTTTCCCCTTGAGAATGTGTAAAACACATGATATCGGAAACCAAAATCAACTATATTAAATATTGATTTCAAATAATGATGTACATGATGTACATTTAAATACATACAAGAAACCGTTGAATCAATTTCTGGGTTTTTTTGGACTCTAATAACCAATCACCCTATTACAAACTAACCCAACATTAATCCCAAGGATTAGCTATCTAACATTCCCCCCTTAATCTGAAGGGATGTATCAAATTCTAAGAAACATTAATCCCAAGGATTAATTGTCTAACATTCCCCCCTTAATCTGAGGGGATAGTCTAAGAATGAGAGCTCAAAATGCAAAAATGCATCTCAGCCAAAAGTTGAATGTATCTCAGAAATGGTTTTTAAAGATGACGACAAACCAATATGGGAGAAATCAAGGTCTCAACCAACACCAACTTTTGAACTTCCATAGCAATTCTCAAAAACACAAAAAATGTGGTTTTAAGGTGACCACAAACTGCAGAAAAATCAATGTAGTTCCTCGAATAATTTTGAATCTGGAAGTGCTCGTTGAAAAACAACTCATTTAGTAAAAACTGAAGTCTGATCTCTGGCTACAACTCTAGCTCTAACTAGTACAGGTTGTGGCTGAGGCTCACTTGTGGATCTCTGACTCAAGCTCGCTTGACGCATGACAAATCTTTGAACTTGTATTAGACCATTGCAACTCTATCAATTCCCCCCTTTGCGGATATAACGTGAGAACATGAAGTAGTCTTCATCACTGCAAAGTTGGTCAACACTCTCAAACATATCCTGTGGTGTGACTTGTAAATATTTATGGTTGTTTTAGACCAATCCCAAGAAGAAATCCATTCGAAATTTAGTTTTTCTCTTGCAGTAGTCTTCTTTCTAGAACATTTGTTAGAATGGTGATTTTGCTTTTCACAATGCTCACACGGGTGAAGATCAAAACATTGATCTTTCACATGTCCAACTCTATTACACTGTTGACATCGATCAATTTGTTCTAGAACAACACCAACCTGAAATCCAACACCACAAAATTTTATAGGTCTAGAAAAATAAATAATATAAGAAGATACATCCAAGACATCTTTGTTATACCCCAAACCAATTCTGTTTTTGTTATGTGTAATTTTTTCGGTCTTATAAAGGTCTTGGGAACCACAGGTTTATGATCAGAAGTTTTGGTTGCATCCAAATTTTCTCTTGAAATGACTTCATTACTCTTCGACTACTATTTGGAATTAGGATCGTCTCGTTGTACTTGAAACTCAATCTGAAGAAATTCAACTGTCTCCAATGCATCATGTAAAAGAACTCTAATATCAACAAGACTTACTTTGCTGATATTTACACTTCCATCAATAGTAGAACTAATGAGATTGTTTAAGATTTCCAATACATTTTTAATTTGAGCCATTGGTGTCGGATTCAACCGAAAATGCACCTGTTTTACAAAGTAATTTCAACAAAAAACTATTAGATAACAAGTAATGACATGCTCAAATAAAAGTGAAATTGCATTACTTGTTATAAAAGTGACATGTCATTATTTGTTATCTAATTTTTTTTTTGTTGGTTCAACCGAAAATGCACCTGTTTTACAAAGTAATTTCAACAAAAAAACTATTAGATAACAAATAATGACATGCTCAAATAAAAGTGAAATTGCATTACTTGTTATAAAAGTGACATGTCATTATTTGTTATCTAATTTTTTTTTTTTTTTTTTTGTTGAAATTACTTTGTAAAACAAGTGCATTTTCGGTTGAACCTGACACCCATTTGCTCAAATTAAAAATGAATTGGAAATCTTAAACAATCTCATTAGTTCTACTGCTGATGGAAGTGTAAATGTCAATAAAGTAAGTCTTGTTGATATTAGAGTTCATTTACATGATGCATTGGAGACAGTTGAATTTCTCGAGATTGAGTCTCAAGTACAGTGAGACAATCATAATTCCAAACAACAGTTGAAGAGTAATGAAACCATTTCAAGAGAAAATTTAGATGCAACTGAAACTTCTGATGAAAAGTTTGTCGTTCTCAAGACCTTTATAAGATAGTGGGAAGAAATTACACATAACAAAAACAGAATTGGTTTGGGGTATAACAAAGATGTCTTGGATGTATTTTCTTATATTTTTTATTTTTCTAGACCTATAAAATTTTGTAGTGCTGGATTTCTGGATGGTGTTATTCCAGAACAAATTGATCAATGTTAGCAGTGTACTAGAGTTGGACATGTGAAAGATCAATGTTTTGACCTTCACCTATGTGAGCATTGTGGAAAACGAAATCACCATTCTAACAGATGTTCCAGAAAGAAAACTACTGCAAGAGAGAAACTAAATTTCGGATGGATTGCTTATTGGGATTGGTCGAAAATAACCAAGAAGATTTACAAGTCATACCGCAGGATATGTTCGAGAGTGTTGACCCGTCTTGCAGTGAGAAAGAATACTTCATCTTCTCATGTTGTATCCGACAAGGGGGGAATTGATAGTGTTGTGATTGTTTGATACAGGTTCGAAGATTTGTCAAACGTCAAGCGAGCTTGAGTCAAAGATCCACAAGTGAGCTTGAGCCACAACTTGTACCAGTTAGAGCTAGATTTGTAGCTAGAGGGAATTCAATTTTTACTACGAGTTGTTTATCAACGAACACTTCCAGATTCAGAATTGTTCGAGAAACTACATTGATTGTTCCGAAGATTTTGGTCACCTTAAAACCACATTTTTTGTTGTTCTCAGAACTGCTATGAAGGTTCCAAAGTTGGTGTTGGTTGAGACCTTGAGTTCTCCCATATTGATTTGTGGTCATCTTGAAAAACCATTTTTGAGAGACATTCAACTCTTGGCTTAGATGCATTTTGAGCTCTCATTCCTGGACTTCGATACATCCCTTCAGATTAAGGGGGGAATGTTAGACAGTTGATCTTTACGATGATAGTTGGGTTAGTTTGTATTAGAGAGATTGATTATTAGAGTCCAAGAAGACTTGGACACTGAGTCAACAGTTTCTTGTATGTATTTATATGCACATCATTCTTTGAAATCAATATTTAATATTGTTGATTTTGGTTTCCAATATCGTGTGTTTTACAAAATGAATTAGAATGCAATATTTTCTCCTCTTTAAATTTTGAGTCTGTGTGAAGTTATTGGAAAGGGCTGCATTATCAATCGAAGACAAATTACTGGTATTTATTATTTTCTTTGTTAGTTGTTGCCTAATACCTTCTTCACTGTCAGCTGGTGCCACTGCAACTAGTTGTTCAAAAAACTTAATAAGCATATTACAGATATTATTATCTTCTTCACTGTCAGCTGTTGCCACCGCAACAAGGTGTTCAAACAACTTAAATCCAGAATTGTTATCGTAAAACCATAAGCTATAGGCAGGTCCATATGGTTGGTTTTCGATTCCTGTATCAATAATTAATAGTATCACAAAAACATGTTGAAGAATTCTCAAAAAGGAATGGAAGCTCGTATTTTGACTCTTGAGACATAAGTCAGGGCCAAATATAAAATTTGTTTAATACACTGAAAGTTCGAATGTGGAATATATGAAAATATACCTGCAAAGAAAAATCATTCGATATTACCTTAGCGTGTACCAGGAATCAACAGTCACCACTATACCTTGAGAGCTCTCGAGCAAGTGGCTAATATTTGTAATTGTCTGCATAAAATCACATAACCCAAAACACGGGTTAAAAAAACAGCACGTGTTATACTGAAAATCAAATCAAACTATTATGCACAACTGGAATGCATGTAGCCAAAGCATTCTCCTTTCACTTATGCCACATAAGTATGGTTCGTCTTCGTTAAATTATTGAATTATTTATTATTATTGAATTATTGAGTATAAAGGAGGAGATTATCTTGTAAAATTTGGATAATATTAAAAATATTATTATTTTTAAATTTAAAATGAAATTATGGGGATAAAGAATTGGTGGGAAAAAGGAAACTACCATATTATAAGCAAGTGATCAACTCCAATCTGGAAAACCGAAATTATGTCTCTGTCTTAACTAGTGTTAAGAAGAAAATGAACATTGCCAATATGAGAACCAATTATCATGAATTTCATAGTGAAAGTAAGTGTTGGTCACTTCCCAAAACACTATGGGATGAAAAAGTAGTTTGTCTTGTGCATTCCTAGAAAGGGTTGAAGATGAAAAGCTATTTCTCTTACATTGTCCATCTTTTACTCATATTCGATCTAATTTTCCAAAAATCTGTCACACTACCAACCTTCTTGACCTTGTAACTCAACAAAATTATAATGATCTAGAAGCCCTTATCTCATTTCTCTTTTAGCATAGAAATAAAATGTTAAAATATTCTATTTAATCTCTTACCCTCTTAAAATCTAGTAAAACATATAAATAAAATCTAGTAAAACATATAAATTTTAGTGTCTATTAATCGTCATCACAATTATTCACTTCCTTATTTAATAACTTACTGTGAAGCTGCTCACTGATCCACTAAAGGTGGATGATTGCTCTCTGATTCAGGGCAGTGAAGTGTTAAACCCTCACCCTCGAAGTTGCAACTGTATAGAAATCGGTGCACAAGTAGTGAAATCAAATTTACTCTAGATTATGAAGTGCTTCCACAAAATTTGATCCATGTGTTCGAAAAAATATCCAAAATTAAATCTAGTCCTAAAATTTTTGGTTGTTTCAATATAGAGCTATGTTCTTGTATGATTTTGTAATACTCCCACGCTCCAATCTGATGAAATGACCATAGCATCCTCTTCAATGATTCGCAGCTTACTTTCCGGAGACTCTGGTTTTGATGGTTTTATTTATTTATTTATGTGTGGCATATGACATATATCCTTATTATTTAGGAGTTAAAAAGGACTCGGGTTGATCACATTCCATATGTTGTTAAATTGCAGCTGCAAATCCTTCCCTTACAGCAGCTGTCGTGGTTTTAACGGGACTGGTTGGAGCAAATTTTGCACAAATATTGATGGACAAGCTTGGTTTGGATGATCCTATTGCACGAGGAATGGCTACAGCCTCCAGGTCACAACCCTAGCTTTAGATGTTTTGGTTAATAATATGATATTTCATTTTCGTTCACCGTATTCCTAATTTGTACGTTTGTAAAATGAGTGGAAAATAAACGATGAAATTATATCCATGTCCATAAATCACTATAAGTTACCAAACTAGCATATTGCAATACATTAGCGGGAGTGCCCAAACCATTGCCAGTCAGTGGGATATTATAGCATGCTTGAGAAGATTCATGGAACCATCCTTGCAAATGGAGGTAAGCTTATATTATTTGAAGTGATGCAATGTTGGAACGATTTTTTGCTTGCTTGTTTTCTGGTTCTGTCATGCTCATAGCATTTGGCATGGAAATACAGGTCAGGTCCACTGTGTTAACCTGCAGTTAGATTTTGTTACTAGTCCCACATAGACCTTGCAGTGGCAGAAATAACTCTCTGATGAAATGTATTTGGTTGTTATGAGATTCTAACAAGTGATCTACTCATTATTTAGGCTAACTTACGGTGATTGAATCGCACTGCTACTTCCATGTGCTTGTCTAGAAGCATCCTTTCATGAAGTGAATTTTATCCTTTACTGTTTTTACATTGTGATATTCTAGTTGGGGCTTGAATAACAATCTACGTCATGACTGTCTCTGACTGTTATATAGCTTCCTGCAAAGGTTTCTGCTCCTGGCTGCATATCTTCTCATTTTCTTGCCCATCCATCCTTAATGGACATTTCTAGATGGGAAACAAAATAGTTATGGCCTAACATTTGTTGGGGCAGATTATCTAAGGTTAGTTGCAAGTTCATGTCTGACTGCCAGTGATTTCGTGGCTGGTATTAGTTGTCACTGGGGATGGAAATCCATGAATTCCATATTTCCTGGTGCTGCATCTATGCTTCTTCTATGTCGCAGAGATATGTTCTTGATTGATTTTCTCGAAAATCGAGAAATGAAGAATATTTCCTTCTATACAACTAAGTGTAAATCATAAGCTCACATTTTGTGCTATTTTTCTCATCAAAGGAAATGTGCCCGACTGGCAGTGATTTCGTGGCTGGTATTAGTTGTAATTGGAGATGGAAATCCATGAATACCAGATCTTCTGCTGCTTCTATGCTTCCTCTTTGTTGCAGAGATATTTTTTAATTGACTTTCTTGAAAATCAAGAAATGAAAAATTTCCTCTTCTATACAACTAAGTATAGATCATAAGCTCACATTTTGTGTATGGTCCCCGGTAAGATTTATCTTTAATTTATGTACTAAACCCTTGGTCTAATATGCACCTCAAGACTGATCTAAATTTGATAAATGCATCCCTACGCTTCAGAATCTCCATGTGCGTTTCAGACTAGGTGCAGATGAGATTTTGCCAGTTTACATGTTCAATGCACCCAATGGACGTTCTAGATTCAATGCACTGTTAAACAAGAATACATACAAAGATATGGTGGATTGCTCTCGCCCCCATCCATGCTGTAGATTGCAAGTTTCTTCTCTCAGTGCAATTAAGAGGAAGCTAGCATTATGTCCATGTTTTTTAACTTTTTGGCCATGCAATTGCTGTAGACACATCCAGTACATAGAATCACTTATAGTTCTTTGTGTATTGCAGTGCTCATGGATTGGGAACGGCCGCACTATCAGCAAAAGAACCAGAAGCGTTGCCTTTCTGTGCAATTGCCTATGCATTAACTGGTATTTTTGGGTCATTATTGTGTTCCTTTCCAGCTGTGCGCCAGAGTCTACTACTGGTTGTAGGTTGAGAGAACCTGCAAATCAGCTATTCAAATTGTAATGGAACATGTTCACGTTGTAAATACAAGTATCTCCAATCATGTAGAAGACTTGTAAATTGTTTGTCCTGTGGATGCTCTAATTGTTATGAATCCCATAACCGTAGCAGCTAAAAATGGCCATCTCAGGGGAGAAGTAAGTTGTTTCAATATTTTTCTTTAGGGTCTGGGTCAATGTTTGCCTATTAAAGAAATTGTAACATAGCAATTCACATTTGAAAATGCTTGCCATACATGATTCCAGACTTTGAGCTTTTTTAGAACAACATATGCATTGCTTTTCTTATCCAAAAGTTAAAACCTTTCAAGTTTGTATATAAGATTATCCAACCATCTGTTTGTATAAAATAATACATGCCATCTTGTCATAATTTTTTTTTTAAATATAGGTCTGCATAAAGAGCTTCAGACCTATTTTTCTGTGCAGACTATAGACCTATTTCTCTGTGCAACTCAGTTTATAAGATGATTTCAGAATTAATCGCTTGCAGACTCAAACCAGTTTTGTCGAGGCACATCACTTCTGAACAGTTTGGGTTCCTGGAGGGCAGACAGATTCAGGATGCCATTGCCATAGCGCAGGAGGTCTTACATTTCATGAAGGCCCGGAAGTTGAAGACATGTCTACTCAAAGTTGATTTGATCAAGGCCTACGATTGTGTTGACTAGGATTTCCTGAGGTTGGTTCTGAACAAGATTGGTATTTCTCCTCAAAACATTAAATGGATTATGACATGTATCAATACTAATAATTTTGCAGTGATTATTAATGGATTACTAACACAATTCTTCAGGGTATTTAGGGGTCTGAGGTGTTGAAAAATGTAACTAGGTCCGGTCTTCATAATTGTATTTGAGTAATAATGAAATGTACTTATGAAAAAGAACATTATTATTATCATTATTATGACCTATTAAAGCATGAGTTTCATGCTTTGGTCATCATGTTTTAGGTTAAAGTCCTCATTGAGAACTTCTAAGATTTATATTGAGTCATTAGAGTCATTGTACATTTAATGAGACCCTTCTTGGGCTTTTGAAATATGTAAAAATATTTATTGAGTAAAATAGGTCATTTGTGACGTCCACACCAAGTCGGCCTCAAAGAGATCAAGTTGGCCTCTAGAAGGGTAATTCTACCTCACCAGAAGCCTATATATTCAAGCAGTTCGATTTATTTGGAGGACACACTCTCACACAAGTTCGATCTTCAAGAAGAGGGAGTGAAAAGTGCGAAGTTGAAGGAGACAAGAAATTGCAGGATCAAAGTTTTGGGCCACTATCTCTCACATGTGTGGAATTTCTAGGAAGATCGAAGTCTATACTACTGCATTGAAGTTGTTGCTGTCAGTTGGTACCAAGTCGAAGTTGTTGTTGCTAGGTCGAAGTCGTCGCTGCCAGTTGTTGCTGCTAGATCGAAGTTGTTGGGGTCGAAGTGTTGTTGCATAAGTCAAAGTGTTGCACAAGTCGAAGTAACTGCTGCTACATAAATTGAAATTTTGTTGCTACAAGGTCGACGGTCTAGATCAGAGCTACTGGAAGGAAGGGCTGACTTGGTGTGGATGATGTATGTGTCTAGGTCAAGAGTCTTGGATTATCTCAGGAAAACTATTGAAGGAAGAGTTGTTGACTGGATTTTCCCCTAGATTGGGGTTTTTCCCTAGCTGTCCACGTACATTTGGTGTCCTTGATCTTCGTGCTATTGTTTTGGCAATTGCTTAATGAACTAAGATAAAAGAAGAACATAAGAAAGTTAAATAAGAACACAAGAATCTCACAAGTAATTATCAAGTATCAGAAAAATCTTTATGCCTTTCTGATTTTTTGACATGAGGCAGGGGTGTGCTCTGTCGCCCCTCCTCTTTCTCCTTGTGATTGATTGTTTGAGCCGCAAGATTGGGGATGCGAGGAACGAGGGGTTGATTTCTAGATTTTGAGTTACCAGAGATAACGTTGTCACACATCTAATGTTTGTGGATGACTTATTATTTGGTGGTGTGTCATCTCTTGATGAATGGTCACATATACATAAAGATCATTAAGGCTTTTGGAGAGGCAACACGTGTGAGAAAATGAGCCCAAAACAAATTTGAAAGATAGTGAGTTTATCTCTACTCTAATCCTCTTCTTCTTCACTTGATTGAGACACTTTCTTTACTTGTTAATCGAACTTCTTTATTGATCATTGATGATACTAGAATGAGGCCGAGTCTTGCTATATATATAGACTTCCTCATCCATGATTTGGGGCCAACTTGAAGCTGTCCCTAGGCCGACTTGATCTTTGAGAAATCCAACTTGTGTTTAGCATTTATGACTTGATCTTGGAGAGTTCTTTGACTTAAATAAATCTTTCTTACAATATGTAACATGCCCAAATGGGTCTTTTCATACATGGCAATAACATAGAAGCTCTCAATGGGAGCTCGACCTAAAAATAAATTTCCTTGAGCATGAAACCCATGCCTCAAAATCAGCAATAATAAATTTATTTTTCTCATTACATCGAATAAAAATCATGACTACATATGTCATTATGAAGACCGAACCTAGTTACATATTTCAACAGGGTCTCCTTCTTCATCTCCTTCATCATCATCCTGTCATAGCGAGATCTAATACCTACAACTGAAATCTACTCATGACAAGGTGACATTAGTCTGAAAACTCCTAGTTTATTATGCTTAAGGAAAATCACTGACTGAGCTAAAACTGGATACTGGATTGAGAGACTCGCTCAAGGATTGCGCACTTGAGCAACTCAAGAGGTCAAGGGCTAGGACTAAGGCTAGAGACTGCGCAATGTGCAATTCAGGAAGGCCAGGACAAAGTGACTTCACAGTTGAGCGGCTCAAGGAGGTAGACTTGAGGCTTAAGGTTTCCCACTACGTAGTTCTGGAGGGAAAGAGGCCTAGTGCAGTTGCGCAACTCAAAGAGTCAGGTTGGAAGCTTCAGGCTTGAGACTCCGCAATGTGTAAAAGAAGTTGATTGGGAGGAAAAGTTGCACAGTTCTGAAGCTCAATGGGCCAGGGTTGAGCACTGAGACTGCGCAATGTGCAGTTATGGGAGGAAAGAACTACGCATTGTGCAGTTCCAAGAGGTAAGGGCTAAGCTTGAGGGTTGAGAGAGGTCAAGTTGCTCGGGAAGGAACTTCCCCAGATTTGGCTAAGTGTGGGATCAGTAAGGCCAAAGTGAAAAAGGGAACAACTTATCATGATCACACACTCAAAACAGTTGATGACACAACATTGATCACTCAGAGCACATGAACAACATAATACCCCTAATGCAACAACTTTCCCCGAGTGCAACACTAAAGGTACACTTTGCGACAACCGTGACGACACTTTTGGGACAATTCTTGAAACTCTGGGAATGAGTATAATACATGTCTAAATGATAAATATGAGGCATTAACACCAAATTTACCCCTTGAAACGAACCATAACTACGTTTATGCAATATGCAACACTTGCCATGCCAAAAGAAGACAATTTGGTTTTCTTCGAGACAAGATTGAACACTTAAAGAAAACACATGGGATGACTCTTAATACTAGAGATGAAAACATGTAGAGTCAAAGTAGGATCTGAAATTGGATGCAAGCCAAAATTTTGGAGGGTGTTGTAGTAACGAAAACACTCGGCAACACGTTGGTTGAATTCTAGCTTCTCAGTGTTGGTCTAATATTTTGTGTAGGGTCGAGTTCTTCATGAAGTGTTGATTCATCGTACAGATTACTTTGGATTCTCCACTTACCCCATTTATCGACATAGTCTCCATATCTTTCTCAGTTTAACACAATCATAAGTTCAACCATATCGCTATTTTTCGATTCAAGTTAAGGGTATTGTAATTTGCAAGCTTAAGATATTTAGAGTATGAGCTTTCATCTCTAGTGTTGCTCCGCTGCCAGCAGACCTGGATAGTATCCCGATGGATTCACTATGGAATACAAGCAATGCTTCGCTGCCAACGAGCCTGGACAATATCCCGACGAAGCTACTTACTTCACCTCCCTGTGTAGAAAACCTTTCTCTTCTTTCACCCTTTATTTATTTATTTTAATAGGAATGTGCTTTGGCACTTACTTATTTCATGGCGTGGAAGAGGTATCCCAACTTATTGAGAGCATAAGAGGTTGTTCTTTCATAGAAGCATATATAAAACCTCTGATATGAGTTTTCTCGTTTAGATTTTCCCCTTGTCTTTCTCTACTTGATTGGATCAATGTGGAAAACCCTAAAACATAAAGAATTGAGCTTAGAAATGAGGCCCCTAGAATAGATACGAGTGTCATGGTTTCACACAAAGCTCTCCTTACGCAAGGATCGTATTTTCCATCAAAACATCATCGACCAAAAGGTATGAACCAAGATGAAGAAGGACTAAAGGTTAGCCAAATGTTGCAGTGTCACAAAACCCTTTTCTAGTTTGCCACATTGTCTTTTGAGCCTAAGGGAACATCCTTTATGCAAAGTCTTATTAAACTAAACACAAAAGAAGAGACAAGACACAACAAGGAAACAAAATCAAAAGGACAAAGCAAATGGAGGCTAGATCAAAAACATGATGCGAGACAAAAGTAATAAAACATAAGAAAACTATAGAGAGCGAGTGCAGGATGAGTGTGCAAGAGGAGACTAGAATGCAACTAAACCTACTCCTAACATAAACAGCTAGAAGGCTAGGGTCAAGTATAATGAAATTTCCAATGTAGCCACCGTAACTGCTCCTGGCCTGCATACACAAATATGCAAGAAATTAAAACATATATAAAAAAATGTGAAATAGAAAAGATAAGAGCTTGAATAAATTGCACAACAAATTGAAGGTCTTGCCTACTTCCAAATTGAAGATATGTCATAGCAACTACTTCCAACCAGCTTGCACTCTTGCTTTTTTGATGAAAACCATAATCAAACAAACCTCATAAGCTTCTTGTGAGTGTATCTTCATTTGTATTGTCCTCATGAGAAAATATCAAAACTTGTTATTTGTGACGAAGCTTGCCAGGTAAGATTACTCCAACCATTCAGTGATTGGATCATGAAATTCGAAACAATCCTCTTGAGAACCCTGAGGTCCTTGAAAAGATGAGTTTTCAATTAAAGGTATGGGACCATGATGAGAATATTGTGAGGGAAAATGAATTTGATTGTGTTCATATGGCTAGCCAAGATAGTGAGGGTCTGACATAACCCCCAGCGAGAGCTGAAGTGCCTCAACTGCTTGACAAGTATCCAAATAATGAGATGATAAACCATAAAGATCAAGGATATATGACAATTTTCATCGGATAGGTTGGTGAGAAAATGATAAGTTGAATGACAATCATCGGGATCATAATTATGATCAAAAGGACTGATTAAAGCATAATATTCTTGATTATAAGACAATAAGGATAGGCCAGTCTGAACAATTTTTCAAATGATCTGAATAAGAGAATCATCTTCCTTGCATGCTGAATGTAACATACCATTTCCTTATAATTGGTTACACACTGCACCAACATCGTTATCGTCGAAAGAAGTGAAAAGCAATGCCAATATATAAAATACAAGAAACCAATCAGGATACAATAATTGAAGAAGAATTTTGTAATGTTCCAAAATTTTAGCCTCAAAGCTAAATGGAACATTAGAGTTAGCAGCAGCTTTAGCTGGTGAATAAATGGGTAGAAAATCCCATAAGTCTCCTAAGGAGGATAAAAACACTCCAAGTGTGAAAGGGGGCACTCTTTCTAGCTTAATAAAATACCTCCATGTGTGAACAGGGATAAAATCAAGTCGATTCAGTCCACTTTGACTAAGTCAACAATGCAGTTATGAAGGAGGAGGAATCCAAGAAGAAATAACACAGTTTTGGAGGGAGATGTATCTTTGGATAGAGATGACCTAATTGAGTGGGACCAAGGGCAAGAAAACTCATGTTTTATATAAGGAAGAGGATGGCAGCATTATTCTTCATGTCTTAGATTATTATTCTTGTCTGCTCAGACTTTTGCTTCCTCTTGTTGTTTAGTAGGGTAGCAGGGTGTTTAGCACTGGGTGTTCCCGAGCGGGAATCCCACCTCTCTCCTTGAGGAGCTTCTTAGGAGAGTTTGTATTCATCATTCCACATCAGGTTTTCAGGCCAAGCTTCAGCCTACTTCATTAGCGCAGTTTTTGCCAGAGATTGTGCAGTGTTGCAGGGTCCAGCAGTGGAAGGGATTGGAATCCCACTTTCTGAGCTAGTTTCTCCTTGGAGGAAGATTTCCTTCACTTGAGAGACCTGTTTGGAGAGGTCTAGAGGCCATTTTAGATCTGTGTTATCAGACCACACATTTCCCATACATTCTCAGCGCTGTTTCAGCTAGGGAATGCGTTATTTTGGAGGCAACATTCAGTAGATGGTCTAGTGGCTCCATTGCAGTGTTTTCTTGTGACCGAGAGGTCCAACCTTTCATGGGAGGAAGCCCTTGAGGGATCTACATCAGATCAGGCATATTTCAGCCTTCTGCACTCTTGTGCCTCAGTGTTGCAGTGGTGATTCAATAAATTTTTGAATATCACATTTTATATGCAGAGTGTTTGATAAGAAACCCTTGCCGAGTTCTTTTGCATTTTGTATAAGGAGACTAGATCTCTGTTCTTTAGCATTTTTAATCAATATATGAGTAGATTTACTTGTTCTCTTATTTTTTGAGTTAAAACCCTCTTTAGACTGCATAGTCACTTTTATGCAGAAATCCTTGTATTGCAGTATTTGGGGATTTCGGTTATTTTCAGCTACACTAGTGTAGGAGGTCTGTTTAACCCACCTAGTTTGATTTGTTTCAGCTCTATTCTTGGATTTAGGTTGTATATTGACTAATCTACGGGACCCAAGAGTCCATTTCAGTATTTTATTATGTTGTTGGAAATGCATTTTTAGTGCAAGATTGTTGAGTTGTCCCGATTTTGGGATATTATAGTGGTATCAGAGCATAGTCTTGGCTCAGCCTGTGTATCTTAGGCCATTACATTTTAGAGGAAGGAGAGATGGACATAAATCATAAAGCTTCAGTATGTGAAGGAAGAAAGGAAGACAAGCTTACCAAGCTTCTTCCAAAATCTATGCAGAGCTTTCAAAGAGAGCTGAGGAAAATGAGATTGGAGATGGGATCTCCAAAGGAAGTTGGATCTAGAGCAGAATCTAGATTTGCACATGGTGAGTGTGAGCATGCAGCTACACTCCGTGATGCACAACACAGTCAAGTGCCCAGATCTATCTTGAGATGGATGGGAGGATGAAGAATGCCTAAGAGGAGAACTCTTAGTGATCTGTTGCAGGAGTATGAATCTCAAACTGAGAGGTTTAGAGATCATATTAATTTCCAATAGTTTTGCAAGATCCATGTGGAGAAGAGCAAGCAGCAGGATGCAGGTAGATTTCTTCTATCTACTTTTGCCGGATCACCTACATGTTTAGCTGGAGCTTGGGTGAAGGAGCTAGACTCCTATTTGCAGCTGCACCATATTTCCGAAGATGAAGCCATCAGAGTTGCAGTGCTGCATTTCAGAGGACCTCCAGTTCATATTCTTGAGCAAGAGGGCATGGGGATCTCCTTTTCACAGGAGGATCCAACTATTGAGATGTTTCCCATACACATTAGGGATGATGAGGGCAACAATGCTATCACATCTAAAGCACATCCAGTGCCTCATGCAGAGGTAGCAAGAGCACATGCTCCAACAGGAGGGATTCTTGTATCATTATAAGAAGTTCCCCATGATCTCATACATGGAGGTCCAAGCACAATCAGTGAGCAACCTGATTGTGCAGCATTGCAGTTGGAAGGAGGAGGTAGGGAGGAAGAGCAACATCACTTGATGAGAGGCACACACCCTTCTCTATTTCAGAGAGCCAATGCAAGGAAGAGGCAGACTGATTTGCGTTGTAAGGGCAGGGGCAAGGTTGCCCAACCATATGTGCAGTCTACTCTTGACATTGATGTCTCACTACATGGAGGAATTCCACCGGGGAGGCCACCTGATCGGGAGTTGATGGAAGACATCTTGTCTTTGGACTCACCACTCTTGGATTTTGGAGAGGTGAAGAGTTTGGAGGAAGACTTTGGCATGGGGGATGTCAAAGTAGCAGGCAGCAGCATGAGGAGAGCTTCACATGCCAGATCACTAGCGCTGTCTCTTCGGATGATTGATCCTTATTGGAGATATTAGCTCTTGGTAGAGTACTCCAAGGATCTTGGTGCATGCATGATTCTTGATGACTCGGATGGAGATGATAGATACATGGTGGATGATGTGGTCATCTATTCCTATGGCAGGATCTTCTTGACTAGATCTTCTAGTCTCAAGGAGAAGTTGCTACATGCAGCACATGAGGACTTCCCTTCTATGCACTTTGAGGCATATTTCCATTTGATGGAGGAGTTCACTTGGGAGGGCATCCAGCATGACATATATCAGCATATGGAGAGATGCATAGCCCGGATGGTAATGAAGAGGAGGTCACATCCACTTCCCTACTCTTTAGAGGTGAGGGAGAATTTCCAGTTGAGCCATTTCAGCTCAAGATCTCAAGTACATGATGGAGGAGGTATCATTTCATATTTTGTATTGTACTTCTTTTCCTTATTTGAGCAGCATGATGTAACAAGATGAATTCTCTCTACTTGCACATTGTATGTTGATGTACTTGTAGCGACTTGTAGCATTGATTTTGGCTATCTTTTTTATGGTTTGTGGGGGAAGCCACATGATTCTTGGTGTGCACCATTGACACCCTATTGTAACTTCATGTTTTCATCTTATGAGATGACTGTGGCAGCAAACAAGTGGCTGGTAAAGCACTTGTTATTTCTTATTTTGATGTAGGCAAAGGATGCACTGCGCTGGTTCCATGAGTGGGACTATGATTCACTCTCCGGCTGTCATTTGGAAACTTGTTCTCATTGTACCTTGCTTCCATATATTGTTGATATGTTTATGTTCATGGGGAGCTTTGTTTGGAGAGTAGGTTTGAGATTGAAGATGCCCATTGGGAGCATGATTCTCCCCACTTTATATGTTGTACATTTCAGGAGGAACAATGGGCAAACCATGATTACCACATCACACTTTTTCTCTTCTTGTGGGAGGAACCACTTAGAGAACTTGAGGAGGCACTTCATGGCTGAATTGTTTGTTGGGGCATCATTCAAGTTGACCATCATGATCTTACTCCATGGCTTGTATGAGGGAGAGATGTGGAAGCAGCAAAAGTTTTTGTTGTTGTGGTTGCACTTGGGAGAGTATGGGCAGCATTCTTCCCATACTTTTCATGAGATTTCTAAAGAGGAGGAAGGCACATTCATGGTGCAAGGAGGCTACCCTTCAGCATTGAAGGAACATGAGAGACTTCCATGTAGGGAGAAGATCTTCTCACATAGCAGGATGATGGTGGATGGCTTTGGCACATGGAATGTCAAAGGGAGGAGTCATGGAGCCTTATTTCTAAGGCCTACAGCGCTGTCACAATGGAGTGCGTTTTTATTGATGGAGTGTTCCAAGGAGTATGTGTATCCCTTCTTCTTTCAGATTTTTATGAGGGAATCCTCATGGGGGAACTTATACATGGACCTCACTTTTAGCTTACTCTCCATGCATGGTAAGGAATACATCTCTGTACTTGTTGATTACTCCATTGAGTATTTGTATCTTCTCACCATATATGAGCAGTGCATTGCTCCACAAGAGAGCAAGAGTATTTTGGGTTTCATGGTCACTTTAGGGCCAATGTTTGTAATGATAGTAACCCATCTATACATGACTTTGGGCTAGTGTATTGTTATTTAATCTATGTTCAACTGATAGACATTGATGTTTACTTTCCCATGTTGGAAGAGAAAACATACACAACTTATAACTTGTTGCAGAATCACTTGCCACATGACATTCTCAAACAACAGTTGGGGAGACTGCGTAATATCCACTTGGAGAACCTTTGGTACCATCCAAAATTGCACATAACTTTCAACATTTTTCTGATTTGGAGGCCAAATGGTGATGATGTGTCAGTCATCTTGAATGGAATGGTTTGGGTTGGCATGTCTCATGATTTTGGAGGAAGAGTCCTTGGAGGCTCAATCTTCTTCTTGCCATTGGAGGGAAATTATGGTGCAGCCCAAGATCAACATGCCCTCTACACTTATCATAAGTGGAGAGGAGGATAGCGTGGGATAGGCCCTCTTGCTTATCAGGTTCACTTATTTAGCCCACCTACATTTCAGGAGCCAAAAGTGGAGGAGATTTCTCATGAGTTGCCATGTTGGAGGGTGACTCACTTCATTTGGATGATAGCATGGGTGAGGGAGGCACTCATTCACTATGTTGGTCATCACTCCTACTTTGTGGAGGCCATGAGATAGCAAGTAGGTTTCCATTCACATTTTCCACCTTTGATTGATGTAGACCATTTGGTTTTGCACACTTGGGAGGAAACATTGGATGACAGTGTAGTAGCAGATTCTCTTGATGCAGTGATGGAAGCTATTGATGGGAGGCCACATGAGGAGGAGGGGAGAAATTTTGCTCTCCCTATACATTTGCTTGAGGACAAGAAAAGATTTTGGGAGGGGAGGACTGTAATGTTCCAAAATTTTAGCCGCAAAGCTAAATGGAACATTAGAGTTAGCAGCAGCTTTAGCTGGTGAATAAATAGGTAGAAAAGCCCATAAGTCTCCTAAGGAGGATAAAAACACTCCAAGTGTGAAAGGGGACACTCTTTCTAGCTTAATAAAACACCTCCATGTGTGAACAGGGATAAAATCAAGTTGATTCAGTCCACTTTGACTAAGTCAACAACGCAGTTGTGGAGGAGGAGGAATCCAAGAAGAAATAACGCAGTTTTGGAGGGAGATGTATCTTTGGATAGACATGACCTAATTGAGTGGGGCCAAGGGCAAGAAAACTCATGTTTTATATAAGGAAGAGGATGGCAACATTATTCTTCATGTCTTAGATTATTATTCTTGTCTGCTCAGACTTTTGCTTCCTCTTGCTGTTTAGCAGGGTAGCAGTGTTGTTTAGCACCGGGTGTTCCAGAGCGGGAATCCCACCTCTCTCCGGGAGGAGCCTCTTGGGAGGGTTTGTATTCATCATTCCACATCAGGGTTTCAAGCCAAGCTTTAGCCTACTTCATCAGCGCAGTTTTTGACGGAGATTGTGCAGTGTTGCAGGGTGCAGCAGTGGAAGGGATTGGAATCCCACTTTCTGAGCTAGTTTCTCCTTGGAGGAAGATTTCTTTCACTTGAGAGACCTATTTGGAGAGGTCTAGAGGCCATTTTAGATCTGTGGTATCAGACCATACATTTCCCATACATTCCCAACGTTGTTTCAGCTAGGGAATGCGTTATTTTGGAGGCAGCATTTTGCAGATGGTCTAGTGGCTATGTTGCAGTGTTTTCTTGTGATTGAGAGGTCCAAACTTTCATGGGAGGAAGCCCTTGAGGGATCTACATCAGATCATACATATTTCAGCCTTCTGCACTCTTATGCTTCAGTGTTGTAGTGGTGATTCAGTAAATTTCTGAATATCACATTTTGTATGCAGAGTGTTTGATAAGAAACCCTTGCCGGGTTCTCTTGCATTTTGTATAAGGAGACTAGATCTCTGTTCTTCAGCGTTTTTAATCAATATATGAGTAGATCTACTTCTTCTCCTATTTTCTGAGTTAAAACCCTCTTTAGACTGCGCAGGCACTTTTATGCAAAAATCCTTGTGTTGTAGTATTTGGGTTTTTCGGTTATTTTCAGCTACACTAGCATGGGAGGTCTGTTTAACCCACCTAGTTTGATTTGTTTCAGATCTATTCTTGGATTTAGGTTGTATATTGACTAATCTACGGGATCCAAGAGTCCATTTCACTATTTTATTGCATATGTTGTTGAAAATGCGTTTTTAGTGCAAGCTTGCTGAGCTGTCCCGATTTTGGGATATTACAAATTTGATTTACCAAATAACACTTGCATTCATTAGCACTTAAGAGGATTTTAGGTGCAGTGAAAAAAAACATTAGCAATATAGCATTCACAAGAAAAACCAAGAGCTAACTATTCTATAATGCATTTGATAGACATGATTCCTTCGACCAAAGATAATGAATATTGAAAGTTCAAAATACTATATCTGAAATACCAAACATCTTTCAAGGAGGAGTTTACATCTTGTGGAACCATGCAAAGAAAAGAATTTTGCGAGAAAAACGAGATCTGACTTAGTTTATGGATCTTACCAGAGTTGCGAGATCCTGACATAACCATTAATGAAAGTTGAAGTGCCTTGACTTTCGGACAAGTCTCGAAACTGTCAAGGTTGTAAAATCACATTTTGAAGATTGAACCAAATCATGCATGGTGTGAGGATAACTACTTCCATTGATTTCAACAAGACCACTACTAACTGGATGGCAACCATCTATGTCACTGATTTGATAAGATTTTACAACTTCAACAACCAGATGACTTAAGTCGAAGGATTCTTTTGATTGCAAATCTAGAGACGTATGAACCGAAGAAATTTCATGAGCAAGCTGATTTAGAGAGTTGTTCTCATGCAAAACATGAGACGATGAGAGATGGAAAGGGTACTCAATGATTTGATTGTTTCCTTTTTCATCATGGATAACCTCACTACCTTGTTTCAATTGAGAAGTTAACTCATTAGATGAAGAACTTGAAGAGCATGGAGTATCTTCATCGCAGGTAGATGCATCACAAACAGTAGAACACAAGGGATAGTGAGATGAAGAGGAAGTTTCCATAGGAACATATTCTTTGACCGAATCAGATTCTAGATCCAAATCTTTCAAATCAAAATCTACTTGAGAAATCAAAAGATCAATTGGTGCACTTGGGCATTCATCAACGCATACATCAACAGAGTCATCATCAGAATGATTGCTTCCCAAGTCTATAGATTTATTAAGAAAATTAACTTCATTTAATCGACTACCGAGATTAACAGATTGAAAACCTTCCAAGAATGAAGGAGCAACATCTTTACATAGAGGGTTTTGAAAAAGGGAAGAGAGATCAAAATTCGCTTCACCTTTCCGCTCCTCTACTTATGTAATATGACCATCTTGTACTTGATTGAAATTTTCTCTAGCAACTTGAAAATCAAGAGAGTGTGAAGAACTAGCTGGTGGAGCATATTGATCAAGTGAATCAAGGTACAAAGAGTCATGGCATGTAGACTAAGTCACCCAATACAGGGATTCGAGAATTGGATTCGGGATACGGTGACCCCCGGAACAGGACACTTCTAGGATACGATACGATATATATATATATATATATATATATATATTAAAAATTAGATACTTTTTACACAAATTCATACAAATTCATTGATTCAAACATAGATTTAGATACTCATACATGATACATTGATATATCATACAATTGTCAAATTTACTCAGAAAGACAAGATAGTAAGATACTGTAGTTTTCTCATTAAGTCATCAGAATCAAAATGTGTTACATAAGTACACTGCCAATGGCAAATAGAAATAGAAAATACAAAAAAAATACAGTCTCCAAGACTACAAGCCTGAAGCCTCAATGAGTCAGAGTCAATGAGTCATCAATCCTCATCATCATAATCAGCATCACTATCCTCATCCCGATAATCATGCTCACCACTGCTCTCCTTTGGCTCTAATGCATCTTCCTCCTCATCAAATGTGACAGGCTCTAGCACTAACACATTGAGATCCAAGTTGGCCAATGCCAACTCAACACCGATGTCCAGACCCATATGCACATGCAAACACTAACAACAAACTAAATGCAAAATATAGAGGGACAGTGCACTTACTGGATGCTCGAATCTCTTCGAAAGAACTCCCTTTCTCCTTGCTAACCCTTTCTTCTTGCAAACCCTTGCTCCTTGCTCACTTCACAATCACAAAATGGTGACAAAGAATGTCAAATTCAGTTTTTTATAACAAAAAATCGCACTTGTTGAAATGGAGAATTCGACTGTACGGGATTCGGCCATATCCGTACAGGGTACGGTCAGGATTCGCCGTACCCTGTACGGATAAGGCCGAATCCCAAGAATCTGGTACGAATCCTGGATAATTGTATCCGATTCGCCGAATTCGGGATTTGAAGGCCCTGGGGGACGAGTCCGGTTTCTTAGCATGTAGATGATAAAGGATGACAAATGTCCCTTGTAGAAGTAATACTTTTAGTGGAACCAAATTCAAGATTGAGGTTAAGAATGCTACTATCATCTTTATGATTGGAAGGATTAGTCTCCACCCTAGGCTCCATGAACCATTCCAAGGTTTCCTCCATTAGATCTGAATCATGAGAAGTGGATAAAGCTTGAGGAGATGGATCAACAATCTAATTTTCATATTTTCTTATTTGAATAGGTTCAACGCAAGGCACAAAAAAGGGGGAGGAGAAGGAATGAAAGGAATAGTAGGTTCGTCCTATGAAATTAATGGTGTCTCATGTGTTTGAAAAGTTGGGAGAGTCAAATCATCAGAGGGTTGAGACTCATCATGTAAAGAGATATGAACCAAACACTCAAACTTTTGTTTCAAGAAATTTCAATCCGTATTTTCTTCAGGAAATTCATAACAAATTTGAAGGAATCTATTAGCAAATAAATCAATTGATTCATTAGACTTCATTCTTAGTTGATTAATTCTTTTAAGGACATTCCGATAATCATACTTATCAAATGCTAAATGAATCTTTTTGATGAGGTGATCAAATGAATGGATGGAAGAAGATGGCAAGTTTTGGCACCATCAGTTAACTCGACCTTCAAGGGTGAGGAAGAAAAGTATAAGAGCACCATCTTCACATTCGATTTCATAAAATTCACAAAAAGAAAAGAAAAAATTAGAGATGTGCTTGGATATGGATATTTCACCCTCACCATCAAATTTAAATTTAGATAAGTTATGAAGAGGCTCATTGGGGATTGAAAGTTTACCATCAGATTTATTAGCGAAACACCTCAAGAGTATGATTTGGGGAAGAGCCATTTAAGATAAGAGGTTCGAAACAAATTCAATGGGCACAACTTGTCATTTGACCTTCCTTTAAGTGCCATTGATTGACGACGCTGGAAATCCATCAACTGAGAGGGTCTCCCCGATGAAAAGTCCCAATCAGACTTCGCATCGTTTGGTGTGGGATCCCTTTCGGAAATAAGGTTTGTCTTCCATTTGTTCTTAGAGATTTTCCTTAGCTATGATGATCAACACAAGAGAGTAATGTACATGTACTTTCGAATGAACAAGTGAGTATTCCTTGGGAATTTTCAATTGCAAAATGTATTAAGGTTCTTCTACTAGAGAAGAAATAGGAGTTAGCCTTTAAAAGAAGAGTAATAGTACTAATCTAGTAAAAACACATGGGCATATACATATGAAGGAATTGTTGATCAACTAGCGAAGTAGTTCACATAGAAACAACAATTGTTAAAATAGATACAACACACCTTCAACAAGATAAGTACCAAAGCCACATAAATTGTTCAATTTCCTTAATACAGATGAAAACAACAAACATCACAAACATTCAAAGAGTAGTCTTACAATATTTACGACATACACATGAGAGTGTGCTGGCTTAATGAGCTTCAAGTATTAAGAAAAAGTTCCAAGATACATCGGTACAATGAACACCACTAACCCCAATAATGGAGTGTTAGAGCAACCACTTGCTCCTCCAAAAGAAATATATTCCTCTCTAATGCCTAGTAGGAGGAGCCAAGGTGAAAAGTCCTTTGCATGAGCTATGAGGGTGTATATATAAGAAATGGGGTGCCTATTCACCTCCCTAGTGATGCTTGGACTACCCTCATGATTGTTTGACTTCCCTATGACCTTTTGACTCCTTCATGACTTTTCACATCTTATAGATGACATTTGGACTTCCACTTTACATTACATTTCTCATATATTGAAAATCACATAATCCACAAATGATGTGGCAAACGATGGCTCATATATCCTCTTGACATGAGGTCTTGACAAGACATGACATGATATTGCTGACATGGACTCTATGATGATATGGAAATGTCATTCCATTCTTCCTACTACTATCTGCATGTCTTCTTGAAAGAGAGTACATGTTCTTCTTCTTCCTCCTCCATAAGGCTTGAAGGTAGGGAGTCTTCACTATGATCTTGATATCCATTTGTTTTCGTAATTAGTGTCCCTTCTTGTTCAATGATCAACTTTATTTATGCAACTACAAAGTTGTCTTCTAGCAGGGTCTCGTTCTCCATCTCCTTCATCACCATCCTATCATAGCGAGATATAATACCAGCAATTGAAATCTACTCATGACAAGGAAACATCAGTCTGAAAAATCCTAGGTTGTCATGCTTCAAGAAAATCACTGATTGAGCTTAAATTGAGTGCTAGACTAGGAGACTAGCTCAAGGATTGCGCAATTGAGTAGTGCAAGAGGCTAGGGGCTAGGATTGAGGCTAGAGATTGTACAATGCATAGTTCAAGAAGGCCAAGGCAGAGTGATTGCACAGTTGAGGGGCTTAAGGAGGCATGTTTGAAGCTTGAGGCTTGAGGTTTCCCACTACATAGTTTTGGAGGGAAAGAGGCCTAGTGCTTGTGCCATTGCGCAACTCAAGGATTTAGGTTGGAAGCTTGAGACTTGAGAACGTGCAGTGCGCATAAGAAGATGACTAGGAGGCGAAGTTGCGTAGATCTAGAGCTCAAGGGGCTAGGGTTGAACACCGAAACTACACAGTGCGCAGTTTTGGGAGGCAGGAACTGCACATTGCGCAATTCCAAGATGCAAGGGTTGAGCTTGAGGGATGAGACTATACAGTGCACAGTTTAAGAAGGTTGAGTGAGGTCAAGTTGCTCGAGAAGGAACTTTTCTGGATTTGGCTAAGTGTGGGATCAATAAGGCCAAAGTGAACAAGGACAAAACTTAAGCATGATCACACACTGAGAACAGTTGATGACACAACATTGATCACTCAGAACACATGAACAACATAAAACCCCAAATGCGACGACAATGCAATAACTTTCCCCAAGTACAACACTAAACGTACACTTTATGACGTCCGTGACAACACTTGTAGGACAATGCTTGAAACTTTGGGAATGAGTATAATACATGTCTAGATGATAAATAAGAGTCATTAACACCAAAGTTATCCCTTGAAACGAACCATAACTACGTTCATGCAATATGCGACGATTGCTATGCCAAAAGAGGACACATTGGGTTTCTTCCAGACAAGACTTTAACACTTAAAGAAAACACATGGGACAACTCTCAATACTTGAGATGACAAGATGTAGAGTCAAAGTAGGCTCCGAAATTGGATGCAATCCGATGTTTTGGAGGGTGTTGTAGCAACGACAATAGCACCATAAGAACTAGTTTCTATCTCAAGCAAGCGAGGCAGTTGATAGACAAAGTGTTCACCTTTCTCTTCGATGGTTGGATGCATGTGCATGGTACCAGTGGACTACTCTTTTGAGTAGATCTTATTATTTGTGTTCTTCTCATGTTTTGGGGATGAAACATGCTTAAGGGGGATGGAATGTAGTATACCTAGGGGGGATAATATGGGTTACAAAGGGATGTACCCTGGGGAATAATATGGGGTACGAAGGGAGGTACCCAGGGGAATAATATGATGTAATAATTAGTTAGATGGACCAATAAAGTGGTTAACCTGCCGCTATGCAAGGGACCACAAGTAGTTAGGAAATAGTGTGATAAGCCCATGTTATTGGATGTATGGTTTTGAGAGACACATGGCATTTTATGTATCAAGCCTATATAGAGACTAGAGGCTCTCAATTGAGATATGTCAAGTATTTTCTTGTATTGTCAAGCATATGGCTTGAGGAGTGCTCTCCTTCCTTAAGGAGTAATGGTATGGTGTTACCCTACCTCAAGGGTTTCTGCTGATATTATTAAAAATATATTTTCATTCTAGCAATCTCTTGTGTTATGTCTTGGGCATATTTTGCAAGTTTAATATAATTGCAGGTCAGATCTATTACAACTTCCATATCAATAACCGTCCCCATTTTTCCATAGTTATATTTCCAAAATCCTTCACACAACTCACCTGTACTCCATAAAGAAAAAATCCCCTATGTGTGTCCTTTCTTATGCCAAACATGCCCCTTTTAAATTCCGTGTTTGATTTGTTCTTAAATTTTCTATCCGCCTTGAGCGACCTTCAAATTGTATTTATTGTTTGCTTTTTTCTCTTCCATTTCCTTGAACAATTTTGGACCAACGATGGCCCTGTCATCAGGAGTGTCCCAACTGATCTGAAAACAACATAATTTTCTATTTGCTCAATTTCTCCAAATATTAACTAAGGTTGATTTTAAGTGAATGAATGAGGGAAATTGATTTTTAATGTGTCTTGAACATAAAACTTGAAATCTGAAATTAAGCATGAACAACAGAGAATAAAAAGAAAACACATAATACTTGATGAATAAGTTCGTCTCTCCTGGACTACATCTTCGAGTCTACTTCAAATGGGTGTATGTTGTATTGAAAATGCTTATAAAGTCTATTTACATCAAATTTAACCATTTTGGACTATGGACACATTCATCAATGACTATTGTTAGAAGATAGGCCTCGGCCTTAGCTCTTCAACGAAACTTACAAATTTCAAAAAAGGCGCAATATTGGCCAAGATATGCCTCAAAAGGCATTTACAGACACTAATAACACAAGTTCAGAACACTCTCCTTACAACTCCTCTGGCACTAGCAAAATGATAATTCTTTTCTAACTCCACAGGCATGTCTCGTGGTCAAACCCGTCGGCCTCCCGGGATCGAATTGGAAATTTATAACATATCAAATATTTTGTAACTCTAGCATTAGAGTTTCGACGCAACAACATTTCAAATATGGTATAAGGTTACAACAAATATAACCAAAATTTTATCATTGGATTGGCAGTGTATGGCATCACGTATTATCTTTGGAATATGGTTGAACTATAGTGCGGCGGTGATATACGATTGTGCCACATGTTTTAATAAAATGTTAATATAGCATATGGTTATACCATATTCCAACTCTGCGCCAAATTTAGAATGGAGGCGCCGCTATAACTTTAGAGCGTCGATAACAACCTTTGGGTTTGGCGGGGTCGCCGAATGTGGCAAGCTTTGGCAACCCTTACCCCCAAATTGCAATATTTCCAAATGTTAAATATATGTTTGCGGCTTTGGTATAAAAAATGAACCCATGGCCCATTGGTAACATTTTATATTGATGTTTAAGAGGTCATGGGTTCGATCCACACTTGGAAGTTTGACCTGCACATTTGACTTGAATTTGACTTTGACTTTGACTTGCCACATGTCCTGCTATGAGACTACTACTTGGCCTGTTGTGGCCATTTTTTTTCCTGTTGGAGAAAAAATTTAGAACCCGTTTTCTCCCTCATATGGAGGTCATTCTACAAACCGAATATACCGCTGGAATCAGCGCGACGAGCTCTTTGACTTGCCGCTAGTTTCATGAACATCTGATACTGAAAATTTTGATCATTTCGAGGATCCTCCTAGATCATTCCTCTCCACTGGAAGCTTTTAGACCACCAAAAGTTTGGTTTTAAGGAAACATGAAGTGTAGGTACAACTCCCTCACCTTTTCAATCTCCATCCACCTTGCTTTGCTTGAATTCATGCCTTTGAGTCCTACTCGAAGATACTCAACATCTCCACGCCTGGAAGTACGTACCTTTCTATCCAAGATGACATCTTCCTGTAACTTAGTCATATATTCAGGTGCAAAATCATCTACAGTAGGAATTTGAGCATTTTCCTCTAGATCCATGATCATAGGAGGTTCATACAACTTCAAATTTTCAACATTTACAACTGAATATATGTGCATGTATGGATGAAAATTCAACCGGAATGCATTGTGCCTAATCTTTTCAACAATTCTAAAAGGACCATGAAGGAAAATTAACAAAATTTACACACACAAAAAACATAGCAGAAACATAGAAAACCAGACATGGCAGAAAAGACCACAACCTTGTTGTACTCCTCACATTCTCATATTATTAAAACAATGGTATAATACAAATATAAATACAAGAGGAGAATGTGTATCAAGATAGTGCGTCTATCTTGGACACTTTGGTTGAGGAAAAATTTCAAACATACACCAATCTAGGAACCTAGTTAGTGGAGATAATATATAGGCCTAAACTGACTCCTAATTGGGAGGAACAAACTCAATATAGAAAATTAGGAATAAATTCATAATTTTCATGATTTAATTAATTTAATCATTTTTGGATTTATAATTGGTTTTTCTCACTTGAGAGTGAGGCTAACATCCCCCCCCCCCCTCAATGATAAATCCAAAATAAGAACGATGAACCATATTCCAAGTTCTCATGCTGAAATTGTTGATCCTCAACCACACTGCCTAAAAACCCCGCCAAATTTGGATGCCGAAAATACTTCAAATTGAAGAGATCATGAGTTGGCTGCAAGTCTGATTCATCTTTGAATTTTTCTTGACAACTCCATCACGTGCCAAGTTGCAAAAGGATCCATTTGTCCTTTGCTTGCAATCAACATCCTTTGTCAGTTATGAGTCGGCTGCAAGTCTGTTTCATCTTTGAATTTTTCTTGACAACTCCATCACATGCCAAGCTGCAAAAGGATCCATTTGTCCTTTGCTTGCAATCAACATCCTTTGTCCACTGACAAAATGTTGATGATGCCCACTGGCGAATTGGCTTTTCCACTGACAAAACATTGAGAACACCCACTGGCGAATATGTTGATGCCGAAATGGCCCACTAGCTACTTGATGATTGCCCACTGGCTGATGATAATTGCCCACTGGTTGATGATGTCAAAAACAACTCACCGCTGCTTTTGTTGATGTTGTCGGAAATGACTCACTGCTGCTCTTGTTGTTGACGTCCCACTGGCGAATTTGTTGATGCTCACTGGCTGATGAAGATGCCCACTGGCTGCTTTTGATGATGTTGTCAAAACTTTTAGTCTGACAACCACCTTCAATTTCATTATCGTTTCCTCCCTTTGTCAATTGAAAGGAGAGAAAATCATCGTCATTTCATTTCAAAACTCCCCCCTTCAGATGTAGGAGAGTTTCACCATCTTCATTGTACTGGAAAAGTTGTCTTCATGTGAGAATGAATTCGTCGATAACACAGAGACAATTGTTTGACTGTAGATGACCATTTCCAAGGATCGATCCATGCATAATTGAGCTTCACTCTGAGTGGTTGATTTTGCTTACTACATCTTTCTGATGAATGATTTTTCTTGCCATAATGGTGACAATGATGGAGGTCAAAACATGTACTTGCCATATGGACATTTTGCTTACAATGGTTACACTTGTTATGAGCATTGTCTAGAAAGCCCGCGCTTACAAAATGCACTGGTTTTGAGTAATCCGGAATATGCAAACTGTTGTCTTTGGTGTAACCTAGGCCATGTCGATCCTTGTTGAAGGAGATTTCTTCCCAAGGTCTGATCACTTTCTTGGAAATATCATTGTGTTGTTATTCTTCACACCTATTGTTGTTGCTGATATGTTGAGTTGGATTGATTAAATCATTTGTATTACACTAAGCATCAATCATTTCAATTGATGATTCATTTGTTTGACATGCTGCATCAAACTGTGCAATTGGATCTTTGGTACTACTTGTTGCATCATTAAGTAGTACAACTGGCTGGATAAGATCACTTGTGTCGCAACTGACATTGACTTGATTGATATGATCTTTTGTGTCACAACCTTCATCACTATGCTTAATAAGGTCACTTGTATCACAACTTGCATCAACTTTCTAGATGAGGTCTTCGGTGTCGCAACTTGCATTTATCTTCTCTATATACTATGCATCAAGCAGATCTTGTTTTTCACTTAATTTAATTTGGAGTGCATGAATGAGTTTTTCTTTCATTTCGAGCTCAATTTGAAAGTCGCTTGTTGCTTCTAATGTGATGTTCATTTGGTCGATTAATTTTTGATTTTGCTTCAATTTCCATTCTAGTAACTCAATTGTATTATGTAACTCATGATTGCACTATTTCAACTCTTAAATTTCCAGTTCTGCACTTTGAAGACGTTCACCACCTTTGCCCATTTTTTCACGCTTGCTTGTACTGGCTCGCTTGATTGAGTTTATCATGCTTGCTTGCTTTGGAATTTGCTTGATCTCTTGCTTGGTGAAACTTGTTTTTCTTGTTTCACGCTCACTTGTTGTAGATTTCAACTTGCTTGATTGTTTTTTGAATATTACATTTACTTGCTTTAGAGTTGAACTCGCTTGCTTGTTTGATTGTTGCTTCAATTAACTTCACGTTGGCTCGCTTGATGTTGTGAACTTTGTGCTGACTTGATTGATCAAAAGAAGGGTGTTGAAAATGCACCCAAGAGAAACACTTAATTATTTTAATGACCCACTTAAAACAATGAATTCACTTGGCTTAATTTGACTCAATTTCAAAACTTGGGTGTCGGTTTCAATCAAGAATGCACCCTTACAGTGCAACTCAATTTGAATTTGATTACAAGTTGTCTTACCAAAAATAAATTTATTTGCAAGAATGTTGATGTAGAGTTTGCTTTGAAATGCTTGAGTTTTGCAACTTCATTAACTTTTTTTTCTTGAGTGAATGATGTTGAATTGCGTGTTTTATGTGTTGCAGCTTCTGAATTGCTTGTGTTAGACTCGTATACCAATAGGTGTCATTTTTCATGATTGTCTTGATTGAGCTATGGAATATGTTCAAACTTTTTTCTTGAGCAAAGGTGTTCCATATTCTTGAAAAAACAAAAAATCAAAAAATTTTAAAAAAATGTAAAGAGGGTATACCCTAAAAGAAAAATCAAAGGGTAAGAAAAATAAGTTGGTCAAGAAAATGAAAGAAATGAACCCCAAGCAAAAAATAGACCAAGGAAAGTGTGCAAATCCAAATGCCACTACTATTTCATTTTTGTAATAAAGCAATTGTGTGCAGCTTGTCAAACTTTTGCCACAATTTATGAAGAGTCAAACTGTTTAAACTTGACTCATTCATGTTTCAATTTCATGTAGTAGAATAGAGAATAAATATCTGACCAAACAGTTTAACCCTGGCAGATAAGTAGGTAGGTAGAGTTAATAAAAGGTGCTCAACAGTTTAATCTGAGCCCTTGGATGCAATAAGTGTAGAATTAGATAGATTTGCCATGTAAAAGAAAAAGATTGATAAGAGTTTGCAAGTCCAAATGCACCTTAATAAAGAAGAGAAAATGGTAGTGTCAAGTAGATAGGGTAGGTATATGGTGTTGCAAAGTTTTATGTGATGAATGATGGTGCTGAATATGTTTAATCTTTTACCTTCATCACAAGTACTGAAGCAGAAAATGCACTGGAAAATTCACAGAAAGCAAAGTCAAAATCATTAACTTCCCACATCACTTTCTCCCTAAGAGTTTTACTAATTTCCCCAAAGTGCTAAGGTATTTGAAGATTAAAGGGGCTCAAGGCATTTCCTTGACTTTTGGAGGGACCGGACCCTCGGCCTAATGATCAAAAAGACCTAAGTACTTGAAGTTATTTATCATTACAATCATTCACTTTTAATCTTTTCCTAAGTAAAATTCTATTTTACTTAGGAAAATCATGCAAATTTCCATAATAATCCCTCAAAATCACTTGCTACTCTATGTTTAAGTGTTGAAATTGAGATGATGCAATTTACTTCAGAAATCTCCACTTTCTTAGTTGTGTAAAGTATTTTGAGTTTCCCTTGTCCCTTTGTCATATTAACATCTGATTTACCTATTAAATCCCTAGTGAAAAGACCTTATCCTATAGTACATAACTTCTCTTTACATAAATATCCCAAAAACCCCTCTTATTATAAGTTTTGGCCAAAGTTATGTAATCCCCTTGTTAAATAAAAATCCCCAATAAAAAACCCTTTGGCTAAAAATACCCATATAAGTTATTCCCTACCCTTATGGTTTATAAATAACATTTGTTTATTACCATATATTAAAAATACCGGAAAAACTTTTTAACATATAGTTTTATATGTTTAAAAGGAAAAATAAATAAACCCGAAGTTTTAATTTAAAAACAAAACTTCGAAAGTCCCCCGAAGCCTTCGTAACCCATCCACGTGGTATTTCATTTCCGCCTGACACCCTAACCTTAGTTAAAATTCCTCAACCCCGCCGCAACCCCGATTAAACAGTGGGACTAATTAATAACCATCTTTTCAGCCTATCAAAAGCCTCCCGAGATGATTAATTAAACGATAATCATTTCAAAGACCCGTCGGACCCGCACATTAAACCACCGCCTACTCCACGTCCCCTCCACCGTCAGATCGCTCCCCCGAAGATCAACAGCCTACGATCATTCCGCTGGCCTTTTTGTGTTCGAAAGTTAACGAGCGGGGGCACGGTGGTTTTGGAATAATCCTCCGACCACGTGTTAGTTGATCAATGGAATCGCTGCCCCGCGCTGAATACCACCATCTCCCAAAGAGCGGTGCGGAAATTACCACTTACCGCTCGGTCCCGGTGACGCGTCTTCCCGTGCCGGATGACGTCATCCTCGAAAAAATCAAAATCCCCGTTGACTTGTAAATAAAACAAAAAATCGTGTTTTTCTGTCATTTTCACTGTTGAAAACGACTGCGTCCTCCTCTAAAAAATTTGAAAATTCCGCTGTTTGAGACGTCGCCGACTAAATTGCCGAACGCCATTGCTAAACCAATGCTCAAGCATCCATCCGCCATTGGTCAGTGCCTGTAAAATTCAAATTTCTCCATTAAACATGTATTTATTCAAATTCCTGCTAAAACTCTTTGAAAAATCCACTTTCCTGTGTTAAAATTCATGCCAGAGTATGAAAAAGGGTTAATGTCAGTCTATTCGAGTTCCTGCAAGAAAAATCAAAGCTCCTAGAATCAAAATTGCGCCCGGTCTGTGAAGAAAACCCAGAAACTTCCATTTTGAATACACAAGAACCAAAATGGAAGCTCCGGAAGCCCTGAATGTAACCCCATTGAATGCCCCTCACAGAGAGTTAGAATACTTACCATTAGTGGATAAAGACTTCCAAATTAAAGACTTAGGTTTCGATGAAAGTCCTCTTCGAAGTTATTGTCGCTGCAGAGACGATTATTCGAAGGGTCTAGATGTCATTGGATTGTGGGAATCCAATTTCCCGAGATATCTTATCCCCTCAGTCTATGTTTTCCCAGAAATTATCCACTAATGTCACTCCAACTATGATTCGACTCAAAGGGCAGTGCTATCTCCTGATCAGAGTAGCCTTTTCCCCATCACTCCTCAAGCTATCAATAAAATGCTCCATTTTGAACCTGATCAAGATCTTACTCCTTTGTCCATGGAAGAACTACTGGAAAAGTCTACCCAACTGTCCCGAGAAAAATTAAAATGCATTTTCCAGACTTTTATGTTGCCTGAACATCAACCTAAGGGGCCTCCTCCCTATGGTTTTGCTTACTTTAATAATTTAGGAAGACTCATCCTGAATATGATATCCTTTGTCATGGGTTTCAATACAAGTGAATATGTTGATGAAATAACCTTGGTATTGTTGTCTATCTTTACTCCTGGGCAATCTCCTGCAGTAAAATATGACTTTGTATCCTTCATTTCCAATAAAATCCATGACCAGTTCATGAAGCTAGATAATGAGAAAGTGTTTAAATATTCCTTAGTCATTTACCATCTCCTCATCTATTATCAATCAGAGAAGTTCCCTTTTCCTGTTAAAAAGCTTGATGCCAGGAGAAACCTTAGATCAGTTATTTTTTGGTCTGCCATAACTCATTCTTCCTATGATTCTCCCTATTCTTATGCTGAGTTCATCGATCTTTTTGTATATCCTGCAACTACCTTCTTGACAGGAATTCCCCCTCCAAGGCTCAGTAATGAGATTAAGAAGACTTTGCAGCTTTCAAGGACATATAAAGTTGGGGACTGGTATTTATATCAAAATCATTCAGTCATCAGAATATATGGATGTGAATTACATCCATTCAAGTTGCCAAAATATGTGCCTATGAGACTTTTTGCCTTGGAATATTTCAGGCAAATGAATAATTCTGATATGATTCATTTTTGTAGTGTAAAAAAGAAAGCCCAACTCAGGATCAAAAGTCAATTAGGTCCCTTCATATGCAACTCTAGGGATGCTGAGTGAGAAGCAGAAGATATACTACAAAACCGTTGCAAGTTCCAAAGGAGTTTCCGTTGGGTTCCTTATGATCCATTTGGTTTTATCTGTGATAAAAGAATGAAGAAAAAATCATCCCCATATATTCACCACAGGATTCCTGAAATAGAACAATATGCTAACCAAGATGAATGGGTGGAAGGAACACTAGTTGAGCAAGATAATGAAGAAGACAATAGAAACAAAATTATGAAAGATCTTGAGAAAGAGTTTGACCTAGAATCTTTTGGTCAAGTGCAGGTACCTCACATCGGCACCTCTTCAGCAAGAAATCTCCAACAGGGGTTACAGGAAGAGAATCTATCAATTGCATTAGAGTCTAAAGGTAAAGGGAAAGAACCTAAAATACAGGTCATTGAAACTTTCGTCATGGCAGAGAAACCTCAAACCTCCAGGGCACCAGATCAGACACAGGTTTCTCCTACTCAAGTAAATCATCCTGAAATTTCAGAATTGCAAACTCCATCTAATATGGAAATAGGCAAGAAAAGACAGGCTCCAGATCCTACTCCTCCCAAAGAATCCTCAGAGCTACATCAAGCTAAAAAGCAAAAACCCGATCCACTTCCAGATGTGGAAATCATTGATGAGATGTTTGATGATGAAAGAGAAGATAGTCAACTAACTGGCACAGTTAGTGAAACACATACAGGCCACAAAGGAAAAGAATTGCAAAAACAGTTGAGTACTGAAGTATCTTCTTTTAAGCCACCAAAAACAGATGCAGGTGATATCAAGAGAACTTTCATTAATATAAAAACAAAGAATGATCCATTGAGAATGAAGGTATATGATCAGTATCTAAAAATAGCCCCACACAATCAGGAACGATTGATGTCAGCATTTGACATTCAACAAGGCAAAATGATGATGAGCCATTTCAAATCCAAAGTACCAAATCCCATGTCAGCATCTGATTATATTAGGACCAATTTTGAGGTCCTGGCAAAAGACATTCATCCCCTGGACCAGATAGAGTTGCATAGACAAACTGGGGAAATGATATACTCCACCCTTACTGATAAGGCCATGGCAGCGCCTAGGTTGCGAGATTCTTTAAATAATACAAACACCCAATTGCAAATTGAGAAGGCTTCTTCTCAGGCAAAAGATAACAGAATAAAGTCTCTGGAAGATATAATCATCAGTTTGGGTCACAATCCCAAAGATATCAAAAGCATTGAGGCACTAATTAAAAAGAAAGATGATGATATAGCTGCACTGAGAAAGCAGCTGAAATTGCCAGCCTCAAGGCATCCCCAGACCCAAGAAGTTTTGAAGGAAAATTCATAGGAAGAGATGATGGAGTTGCTCTTAAAAATGACTGAGCAATTGAGTGAAACAGAGAAAGAATTGGAACATGCATTAAAAGAAAAGCAGGATATCATGCAAACATCTACAACAGGGATCACTACAGGTACCACAACAACAGATCAAAAAACAGAGTCAGCACAGGGAGACACTTCTGGTTTAAGTTCTGATGAATTGGTAAAACAAATGGAAAGTTTAAAACTCAGTCACAGAACTTAAAACCACAAAATTGCAGTTAGAAAATTTGGAGCAGAAATATGATATGTCTAAAAGGACTGTTGCAGATAATACCAGGGAAATTAAAAGATTGGAAAAATTGGTTAAGGCTTTAGAAAAAGATCTTTCGTTAGAAAAGCCTTTGAGAGAAATAAATGAAATTCTTTGGGATAATATAATTGAGTCAATAAAAAGTATTTGGTCCTTTGTTCAAACAATCTTTGAACAAAATGACTTGATCAAAGTAGCTCAGGAAGAAATAGCCAAAACAAGAGATGAATTAAAGGGCAGACCTGAGCAAGCCAATCAACTTATACAGTTTTTGAACACCCGGACTAAGCAACAGCTTTTAGAATTAGGAATTGATGACATGACAGGCACTATTTTAGAAATAAAAAGAGTTTTTACCAAAAGAACTCTTATGCAGAATTTGGAAAGAAAGTGCTCAGATATTCTGGAAGAAATCAATGCTTTTAAAGGGAAATTTAAGGTTTTATTAGACAATGGGTTACCCAGTCCTATGCTCGCAGAGGACAAGATAATGGACCTGGAAACCTATGTTAATAAAATAGATATACATGCTCATAACACAACTGTTATTTCTATTAGTTCGTCACAAGCAACATTGCCAACAGGGAGGAATCTCTACGACAGGTTAAAAAATTTGTTTCATCTTGAGCAGGAAATAAAGTATTTGTTCCCTAATCAGCCCACTTTTTACAGATACACAGAGGCTGATGAAACATTGATAAAACTTAAAAGAACCATAATAGCAGAAGATCAATGGTGGGAAGATTTATTGGACATTTTATGAAATTTATCTTCAGGTTGAGAATTTTATCTTTTTACTATCATGTAAAGGATAAATAATGAGGACAGATTAAAGAGTATCAGTTGGGCAGTTGAAAGAGTATCAGTAGAAACAAAGAGTATCAAACAAGCAAAGGAGTTACTCAAAGGGACAGCATCGAGCCCTATTATAGCACCTGCCTCCAGCACGTCCACAAAATAAGGGAACAGCACACCAACAATTACTTTTTGTTCTATCTATGAGACCATTTGTCTCCTTTTTATTGTAACTTATTCATTAGTCACCCTAGATTAGTGGCTAGGTTAGTGTGAGATATTTTCAATCATTTTTTGTATAAATAAACCCTCAAAGAGAGTATTGAGGGTGGATTCGACGACTTCGCTGTAACATTGATCTTTTGGAATAAAAGTGCTTTGGAGAAACTTCTTTGTGGCTTGCTGGATGACAATTTGAAGCTCAGGACTTTTTGCAGGATTCATGTGTCGGACTGCAGTTCAATAATTCTTTCTATCTTATGTCTTAAGTTTTATATCTGTTTATAATATCATTGTGTCCATTTCTGAATAATTGACATAAAAGAATAACTCAGAATTTACTTAATTGTACTCTGAGTTCAGTTGTGATTTTTCCTCTAAGTTAGTTATAAGCAACGAATTCTTAATTGCTCTTGCTTCGCTAATTTAAACATATTGATTACTATAGTAAAGAATTCTTCACTGCTCTTTATTTGTAATCATTCCATTTCTTTCTTTTGAACATGTTGAAAGATTCTTAACTGCCCTTCATCCCTTCAAACCCATTCCATCCACTTTAATTTCCAAAATTGTTCTTTGTTTGGGTATCTTGCCTTGCAAAGCCATCTTGTGTGTAGAATAGAAATCCAGTAAAGCCATCCTTTGACTCCATAGCCCAATGGACTGAAAATCTTCAACCTTGCTCTTAGTTGGCGGATTCCACCATTCAAACAAAATCAAAACTCTTGGACTTATAACTAGCCTAAAACTTTCTAAGAACAAAGATAAATTATAAAGAGAGAGCCCTCTCTGGATGCAGATTGGCTAAATTCTGCATCTGAAGGTTGGTTTGTGGTTACCTCGGGTATACTTTCCTTTTCCACAACTTCAAGGAAAACCTGAGTGATAACATAGTGGCGACCATACTGGGGATCTGAATCATTTTTTGTTAATATTGTTCACTTATAAGCTATAGACAGAGTCTGAAGATCAGCCAGGTAGCCTTTGAAATGCTTTTGCCCTGCAACTGCATAGTAAATAAATGCTGCTTCAGTCTATCTCTGATTTAGCTTATACTTTGAACCTTAGTTTCAAATGTTTAATCAGACTCTCTAGTTCAATAAAATCTTTGAGAAAATTTTAATCATAAATCATTATTTCTTGAAGAATTTGTAGAAGTTGTATTTTCATTTCAATTAAAACTAAAAAATCCAAAAACATATATCATCTAGGAAAACTGGCTTCAGAAAGGATTCGTCATACTAGGTCAAATCCTGACCCCAATCCACCACCGATATTTGAAAATCCGAATCTGATTCCTAGGATTCTTAGAAGACAAGGAAGCCAAGAAAGTTCTGAAAGAGGAAGTCAAGAGAGTTCTGGAAGTTCTAGACCTCTTTCTAGATCACATTCTTGTCCTGTGAAGATTATATATTTTGACGAAATTCCTTTTGATGAACGATTTGAAACATCCTTATTTGTGAATTTTTCTGAAACCGAATTATCAAGATTAGTTCGAGATCCATTGTTTTTTGAAGATTTGCAATTCAGATTTGTTTCATATCACCTTGACAGACATTTACAAAACTCCATTTCATCTGAACAGACCTTTGAAGAAAGTTCAAACATTTCTGTGATTACTGGAGCTTCCCCAAGGTCAGTTACTTTCCCTCAAGCTTTTCTAACACCAGTCACCCCTTCTACTCCTCCGCCTAGACCACCCTCACCTATTATTCCATTAAACCTTCCAATGGCCAATAGATATGCTCCGTTACAGTTGCCAGCCAACCCTGCTGCCTTGCTTCAAGATTATCAGAGTAAGATCACACCTTTTGATGGATCAGGTACTTATACATCTCAACAACATACCAAAAGGATGACTGATTACTTTGAATTCTATGAAATTGACACTGATGATGTCCGAATGAGAATTTTTGTTCAGAGTCTTACTGGGGAAGTTAGGACATGGTTTAGGGCCCTTGCTCCAAACAGTATTGCTGATTTACCAGCCTTGTATAGGGCATTTCTGAATAGATGGGAGAAAAAGAAAGACCCTCTTCAGATCCTATCAGAATTTGAAAAATTAAGGAGAAGACCTAATGAAACAGTGCAAGATTACATAATAAGATTCAACGAAGCATATAACGCTGTTCCTCAGACCCCCTCCTGACTTTGTATTGGTCAAATTCCCAGATGGTTTTGATTCTGACATAGCCTATTCACTCAGGGAAAGAGCTCCCCAAACCCTAGAGGAAATGCAAAGCATAGTGGTTAGTGTAGAAGCAAATCTTATAGAAAAACGAGCCAGAGCTAGGGCCGAAAGAAGAATGCCTATGAATGAAGAACCTTCAGCTTTTGAAAGAAAGTTGGATGCAATCATTAAAGGTATGGAAAGGTTAGGAGACAGAGTGGAGACAATCGAAAGAAAGTCTACTGGTGATAATCAAAATGTTGTGAGAAACCCAAACTTTAGAAGAAATCAGAACCAAAATATTGGGAAGAATGTCCCTGACCAAAATATCAGGCCACTTTTCCAAGAAAACTTTGTTGAAGGTTCAACTTCTGAAGAACCTACTGAGGATGTCGAAATAAATAATGTGACTGAAAAACAAAATGAACCAGAAGTTTTCCTATCTCAGGATGATCAGGAGAATCACATCCTTGAAACATTCCAAACTCATTCAGGAGAAACTTTTGATTTTAAGGAAGGCTATGACACAGCAATTTATGAGGTTCATAAACAATACAATTTGAGAAGCAGACGGATTGATGTGCCAGAAAATAGAAAACAGAAAACTGCAAAAAAAAATGTCAAAGGAAAAGTTAACATCCCTCCTGTACAAAACATTCCCCCTGTACAAATTCTGTCTAGGACAACTCCTAACCCTTCAGATCCAATAATTGAAGATGTGTCTGACAACCAACCAAATAATAAACAACAATCTAATACTTTTCCTCCTGTAGGAAATGTAGAAGAATCAGTAGAAGTTAGTTCAGAAATACCTTCAAATCAAAATTACACTCATGAAAAAGAGAAAAACGTTGAAGACCCAAAAAATAGAGAAAACCCAACTGTGCAAAACACTAAAGCTCAAATAGAAAAACCTTTCAATTTAGAGGCTGAAATAGGCAAACTAAAGATAGTTGTTCCTTTATCAGAACTGGCTAAAAATGATGTCTATAGAAGTCAAATCAGTAAATCCCTTAACATTAACATTACTGGAATGGATGATTCAGTAAATATTCTTGATGATCAACCTAAACTACTTTTTGGCCCCGAGGTAAATGGCAAACTAGAAAACGGAGGAACTCCTCCATTTTATGTGAGCCTGAACATTCATGACAAAATACTCCACAATGCTATGCTGGATTCTGGAGCATCCCACAATTTGATGCCAAAAGCTGTGATGGAAAGATTAAATTTAGACATTACCCGACCATATAAAGATTTATTTTCTTTTGATTCTAGTTAGGTAAAATGTTTAGGTTTGATTAAAGATTTGTGTGTTACTTTGGTGCAATACCCTGCGAACTCTGTTTTAATGGACATAACAGTGGCTGATATTCCTCCTAAATATGGTATGTTGCTTTCCAGATCCTGGGGTGCTAAACTTGGAGGATCCATTCAACTAGACATGTCGTATGCTACTATTTCAGTATTTGGTCAACCTAAAAGATTATATAGAGAAACCTTGATGAAGTACTTGGTGAGTAGTCATGAGAAGCCTGAAAACTTCTCTGTCTATTCAGTACATTCTGATATGGATTCTTTCATCCTTTATAATGTTGAAAAGGACCTTCCAACTGAACTAGAAGCACCTGAAAAGGAAGCTACAAAAAAAACTACTGTTAAGATTGAAGAGATTTCTGAAAACCAAGAAACACCAGACAACCAAGAAATACCAGAAAAAGCTAAACAACTAGCTCCTGTTAAGAAACATGTTAAAACAGTTGATGAAGATTATGGACATGAAATTCTGTGGCATTTAGAATTTGATGGCTCAGTAAACAAGTTAGGAGCAGGCGCTGGAATTTGGTTACATAATGTTGAAAACGATCATGCTGAAGGTCATTCTTATAGATTGAATTTTAAATGCACTAACAACATGGTTGAGTACGAAGCTCTTTTGCTAGGCCTTAAACATGTCAAAAAGTTAGGAGCAATTAGGGTGTCAATCATAGGAGACTCTGAATTAATTATCCAACAGATTAATGGTGAATGCTCAACCAAAGATCCCAGATTGAAACAATATAGAGAAACAATTGTGGAAATTCTCAACACTTTCCTACAAGCTCAACTTGCCAAGATTCCCAAGGAACAAAATTTGCATGCTCACAGTCTTGCAATGTTTGCTAGCACATGTAAGTTGCCTTTTAGACCTAATCATCAGTTCACAGCGGAGATTAGACATAGACCTGCTATACCGGACAATCTAATGAATTGGCAAGTATTTGTAAATAACAATCAGATCAATAGTTTTTTGACATTAGAAAATGAGTTTTCTAACAGTAATATAGATGAGGACATAACAATCAATGAATCTGATCAAGAAAAAGATCAAAAAATAGATATTTCAAGAGAGACTGCAATTCACATGCTTCACCCAACCACATTCACAGAAAAAGATATGCGGGATTTAATACAAATGGAATTCGATGAGATCATAGAAGATGAAACTGAAATCATTAACCTGAAAGATAATCATTTACCCAAAGGATTAACTCCTTTGGAAGATCTTTTTGATTCAAATGACATTCCATTTAGACCTAAAATGGAACCTGTTAAGGCTGATATTGAAGAGTGCAACTTAGGAACCCCAGAAAATCCCAAAATGGTTAAACTGTCTAAATCTCTGCCAGAGGATCAAAAGGTTAAATATGTTGAACTCTTAAAGGAATTCCAGGACGTTTTTGCCTGGAGTTATGAAGATCTTAAATCATATGATACATCTATAATTCAAAACACTATACCTTTGAAACCAGATCAAAAACCTTTCAAACAGAAACTTAGAAGAATAAATCCTATTTTATTACCTTCAATCGAAAAGGAAATTAAAAGGATGTTTGAAGCAGGGATTATAGCTCCTATTAGGTTCTCTGAATGGGTTTCTAATCTAGTACCAACGCGGAAAAAGACTGGAGAAATTAGGCTGTGTGTTGATTTAAGAAATTTGAATAAAGTTTCTTTAAAAGATAATTATCCCTTACCTAAAATGGACCATATCTTACAAAGGGTAGTAGGATCTTCAAGAATATCTCTTCTGGATGGATTTTCAGGGTATAACCAGATTCTGGTTCATCTTGATGATCAAGATAAAACAACATTTACAACACCATGGGGTACTTTTAAATATGTCAAGATGCCATTTGGACTCAAGAATGCAGGAGCTACATTTCAGAGAGCAATGGACATTGCTTTTGCTAAAGAAATACATGATTTTCTGGTAATTTATCTAGATGATTTAACAATTTTTTCCAAAACAGATCAGCAACATTTAGATCATCTAAGGCAAGTGTTTATAAAGTGCAGAAAATATGACATTTCTTTAAATCCTAAAAATTCATTGTTTGGTTTGGAAGAAGGAAATCTCTTAGGTCACATTATTTCTAAAGATGGCATACGAATTGACTCTAAAAGAATACAAGAAATTTTGCAGATACCTCATCCCAGAAACATAAAAGAACTTCAAGCTTTCATAGGAAAGATTAATTTCTTGAGGAGATTTATTTCCAGCTTAGCTGAATTACTTAGATTGCTAACTAACATGCTTAAAAAAAAATTCAAGCATTGACTGGACTGTAGAAGCCAAGCAATCATTTGAGGAAATTAAAATGGCTTTAACAAGAACACCAGTTCTTACTAGTCCAAAGTTTGACAGAGATTTCATTATTTTTTCATTTGCTTTTGAACATACAATTGCAGTTGTTTTACTACAAAAAGATGATCAGGGATGTGAAAAACCAATTGCCTTTTTTAGTAAAGCACTTAGGGATGCATATTTGAAATACAATATCATGGAGAAACAGACTTTTGCACTTGTGAAAGCAATTAAAGATTTCAGAGTTTATATATTATATTCTCATGTGATAGCCTATGTGCCTAATGTTGTAATTAAAGACATCTTGACTCAATATGGTATTGAAGGAAAAAGAGGTAAGTGGATAGTTACCATTTTAGAATATGATATCGAAATTAAACCAACTAAACTCATCAAAGGTCAAGGTTTGGCTCAACTCATGACTGAAACTAATTGCCAAGCCTTAGACATTAACGAACTGGATGACGAACAAGAGATGGCGACTCCACGGATCAGTCAAGCTTTCTTAGATTCACCCTGGTACACTGATATCATTCATGTTTTATTAAACCCGCAAGCTCCTCCAGGGTTGTCCAGAACGAAAAGAAGATTTTTGAAAATGATATATTTAAAATATTGTATTTTAGATGACACTCTATTTTGGAAAAATCATGAAGGAATCTTATTAAATTGTCTATTGAAATATGAAGCTGACAAAGTTCTTAATGAATTTCATGCAGGGGATTGTGGTGGACACCTCTACTGGAAGTCAACTGCAGATAAAATCTTAAGGGCTGGTTTTTATTGGCCAACCTTGTTTTCAGATGTTAAGAAATTTGTAACAACTTGTCATAAGTGTCAGATTTTTTAGGGTAAAAGAAAGTTGTTACCTTTACCATTAAGACCAATTTCCACAGAAAGACCCTTTCAACAATGGGGATTAGATTTTATTGGAGAAATTCATCCCTCTTCTTCTAGACAACACAGATGGATTCTTACTGCCACATATTACTTTACTAAATGGATTGAAGCTATCCCATGCAGACATGCCAATGATTCTGTAATTATAGGGTTTTTAGAAACCAATATACTTTCAAGATTTGGCTGTCTAGAAAAAATTATCACAGATAATGCTGCTGCATTTAAGTCAAAGAAAATGATTAGTTTCTGCAATAAATATCATATTACTTTAGGCCATTCAACAGCCTATTACCCCCAGGGTAATGGACTGGCAGAATCCTCCAATAAAAGCCTTATTAATATCATCAAAAAGTTATTGGAAGAAAATAAAAAGAATTGGCATAAGAAACTTACCAATGCATTGTGGGCAGACAGACTTATAACTAAGAAATCAATTGGGACTAGTCCATATGAATTAGTTTATGGCATTGAAGCAAGATTCCCATCATCTTTAGGAATTTCTGTTATGAAGTTACTTCAGGAGGCTCAAATGGAACCAAATGACATTCAGAGAAGAATTAACCAAACAATTCACTTGCAGCAAACCAGAGAAGAAGTGTATCAACGATCCCAAGTCTTGCAGGAAAAGTTGAAGAAAATGTTTAACAAAAGAACTAAAGCAGAATATTTTCAACTAGGAGATAAAGTCCTAAGATGGGATTCCAGAAGAGAAGAAAAAGGGAAACATGGGAAATTTGATTTCTTATGGAAAGGGCCTTACATCATTCATGCCTTACAGGGGAACAACACATACTTTTTGAAGGATTTGGACAATTCAGAAGCTGAGGAAGGACCAGTCAATGGTCGAATGCTGAAGCACTATTTTGATCCTATTTACTAGGATATTCTGATTTTTTCTAACTTGTATATAATATATCCTTTTCTAATGCATCAGTTTTGATTGGATGGTGACTTCTTGGAGTTGAAGCCCAAAGAGAAGGCCCTAAGCTTCAAAAAGTTCCACTATCATATGTACAATAAAGCTACCAGAAGAAGGAAATTACATGGTTCAGACTGAAGACATTTTTAAGGCATCTGATCTGCTGTTCTTGACTTTCCACAAGGAAAAGCCATCCCCAAGTGGAGCTAGTGTTAAACTCCTATACCAATAGGTTTCATTTTTCATGATTGTCTTGATTGAGCTATGGAATATGTTCAAACCTTTTTCTTGAGCAAAGGTGTTCCATATTCTTGAAAAAACAAAAAATCAAAAAAATTTAAAAAAATGTAAAGAGGGTATACCCTAAAAGAAAAATCAAAGGGTAAGAAAAATAAATTGGTCAAGAAAATGAAAGAAATGAACCCCAAGCAAAAAATAGACCAAGGAAAGTGTGCAAATCCAAATGCCACTACTATTTCATTTTTGTAATAAAGCAACTATGTGCAGCTTGTCAAACTTTTGCCACAATTTATGAAGAGTCAAACTATTTAAACTTGACTCATTCATGTTTCAATTTCATGTTGTAGAATAGAGAATAAATATCTGACCAAACAGTTTAATCTTGGCAGATAAGTAGATAGGTAGAGTTAATAAAAGGTGCTCAACAGTTTAATCTGAGCCCTTGGATGCAATAAGTGTAGAATTAGATAGATTTGCCATGTAAAAGAAAAAGATTGATAAGGGTTTGCAAGTCCAAATGCAACTTAATAAAGAAGAGAAAATGGTAGTGTCAAGTAGATAGGGTAGGTAGATGGTGTTTCAAAGTTTTATGTGATGAATGATGGTGCTGAATATGTTTAATCTTTTACCTTCATCACAAGTACTGAAGCAGAAAATGCACTGGAAAATTCACAGAAAGCAAAGTCAAAATTATTAACTTCCCACATCACTTTCTCCCTAAGAGTTTTACTAATTTCCCCAAAGTGCTAAGGTATTTGAAGATTAAAGGGGCTCAAGGCATTTCCTTGACTTTTGGAGGGACCGGACCCTCGGCCTAATGATCAAAAAGACCTAAGTACTTAAAGTTATTTATCATTATAATCATTCACTTTTAACCTTTTCCTAAGTAAAATCCAATTTTACTTAGGGAAATCATGCAAATTTCCACAATAAACCCTCAAAATTACTTATCTAAGTGTTGAAGATGATATAATGAAATTTGCTTCAAAAATCTTCACTTTCCTAGATTTGTAAAGTATTTTGAGTTTTCCTTTTTCCTTTGTCATATTAACATCTGATTTATCTATTAAATCCCTAGTGAAAAGACCTTATCCTATAGTACATAACTCCTTTTTACACAAATATCCCAAAAACCCCTCGTATTATACGTTTTGGCCAAAGTTTATGTAATCCCCTTTGTTAAAGAAAAACCCCCAATAAAAACCCTTTGGCTAAAAATACCCATATAAGTTATTCCCTACCCCTATGGTTGATAAATAACATTTATTTATTACCATATAATAAGAAATATCGGAAAAGGTTTTAACATATAGTTTTATATGTTTAAAACAAAAAAATAAAAACCCCCAAGCCATCGTGGCCCATCCACTTGGCATTTTAAAATCCCGCCCGACACTTTAACCATAGTCAAAAAACCCCTAACCCTGCCGCAACTGTGAATAAACTATGGGATTAATTAATCACCAGGATTAATTAATAACCATCCATTCCGCCAATCAAACGCCCCCCGGGACATTTAATTAAGCTAATCATGTTTTAAAACCCCGTCGGGCCCGCACGTTAAAACTATGTCAATTCCACATCTCGTCCACCGTCAGATCGCCTCCCAGATGATCAACGGTCCAGGATCATTCCGCTCGTCGTCTTGCGTCCGGAAGATAACGAGCGAGGGCACAGTGGTTTTGGAATATTACTCCGACGACGTGTCAGTTGATCAATGGAATCGCTCCCTCCGCGCTCAATACCACCATCTCCCAAAGAGCAGTGCGGAAATTACCGCTTACCGCCCGGTCCCGGTGACGCGTCCTCCCGTACCGGATGACGTCATCCTCGAAAAAATCAAAATCCCCGTTGACTTGTAAATAAAACAAAAAATCTTGTTTTTCTGTCATTTTCACTGCTGAAAACGACTGCGTCCTCCTCTGAAAATTTGAAAATTCCGCTGTTTGAGATGCCGCCGACCAAATTGCCGAACGCCATTGCTAAACCAGTGCTGAAGCGTTCATCCGCCATTGGCCAATGCCTGTAAAATTCAAATTTCTCCATTAAACAGGTATTTATTCAAATACCTGCTGAAACTCTTTGAAAAATCCACTTTCCTGTATTAAAATTCATGCCAGAGTCTGAAAAAGGGTTAATGTCAGTCTATTCGAGTTCCTGCAAGTAAAATCAAAGCTCCTAGAATCAAAATTTGCGCCTGGTCTGTGAAGAAAACCCAGAAACTTCCATTTTGAATACACAAGAACCAAAATGGAAGCTCTGGTAGCCTTGAATGTAACCCCATTGAATGCCCCTCACAGAGAGTTAGAATACTTGCCCTTAGTGGATAAAGACTTTCAAATTAAAGACTTGGTTTTCGATGAAAGTCCCCTTCGAAATTATTGTCACTGCAGAGACAATTATTCGAAAGGTCTGGATGTCATTGGGTTGTGGGAATCCAATTTCCCAAGATATCTTATCCCCTCAGTCTATATTTTCCCAGAAATCATCCACTACTGTCACTCCAACTATGATTCAACTCAAAGGGCAGTGTTGTCTCCTGACCAGAGTATCCTTTTCCCCATCACTCCTCAAGCCATCAATGCAATGCTCCATTTTGAACCTGATCAAGATCTTGCACCTTTGTCCATGGAAGAACTACTTGAAAAGTCTACCCAACTGTCCCCAGAAAAACTAAAATGCATTTGCCAGACTTTTATGTTGCATGAACATCAACCTAAGGGGGCCCCTCCCTATGGTTTTTCTTATTTTAATAAGTTGGGCAGACTCATCCTCAATATGATATCCTTTGTCATGGGTTTCAATACAAGTAAATATGTTGATGAAATAACCTTGGTATTGCTGTCTATCTTTACTCCTGGGCAACCTCCTGAAGTAAAATATGATTTTGCATCCTTCATTTCCAATAAAATCCATGACCAGTTCATGAGGCTAGATAATGAGAAAGTGTTTAAATATTCCTCAGTTATTTACCATCTCCTCATCTATTATCAATCAGAGAAGTTCCCTTTTCCTGTTAAAAAGCTTGATGCCAAGGGAAACCCTAGATCAGTTATTTTTTGGTCTGCCATAACTCATTCTTCTTATGATTCTCCCTATTCTTATGCTGAGTTCATCGATCTTTTTGTATATCCTGCAACTACCTTGTTGACAGGAATTCCCCCTCCAAGGCTCAGTAATGAGATTAAGAATACTTTGCAGCTTTCAAGGACATATAAAGTTGGGGACTGGTATTTATATCAAAATCATCCAGTCATCAAAATATATGGATGTGAATTACATCCATTCAAGTTGCCAAAATATGTGCCTATGAGACTTTTTGCCTTGGAATATTTCAGCTAAATGAATAATTCTGATATGATTCATTTTTGTAGTGTAAAAAAGAAAGCCCAACTCAGGATCAAAAGTCAATTAGGTCCCTTCATATGCAACTCTAGGGATGCTGAGCGAGAAGCAGAAGATATACTACAAAACCGTTACAAGTTCCAAAGGAGTTTCCGTTGGGTTCCTTATGATCCATTTGGTTTTATCTGTGATAAAAGAATGAAGAACAAATCATCCCCATATATTCACCACAGGATTCCTGAAATAGAACAATATGCTAACCAAGATGAATGGGTGGAAGGAACACTAGTTGAGCAAGATAATTAAGAAGACAATAGAAACAAAATTATGAAAGATCTTGAGAAAGAGTTTGACCTAGAATCTTTTGGTCAAGTGCAGGTACCTCACATTGGCACCTCTTCAGCAGGAAATCTCCAACAGGGGTTACAGGAAGAAATTCTATCAATTGCAGTAGAGTCTAAAGGTAAAGGGAAAGAACCTGAAATACAGGTCATTGAAACTTTCGTCATGGCAGAGAAACCTCAAACCTCCAGGGCACCAGATCAGACACAGGTTTCTTCTACTCAAGTAAATCATCCTGAAGTTTCAGAATTGCAAACTCCATCTAATATGGAAATAGGCAAGAAAATACAGGCTCCAGATCCTACTCCTCCCAAATAATTCTCAGAGCTACATCAAGCTAAAAAGCAAAAACCCGATCCACTTCCAGATGTGGAAATCATTGATGAGATGTTTGATGATGAAAGAGAAGATAGTCAACTAACTGGCACAGTTAGTGAAACACATACAGGCCACAAAGGAAAAGAATTGCAAAAACAGTTGAGTACTGAAGTGTCTTCTTTTAAGCCACCAAAAACAGATGCAGGTGATATCAAGAGAAATTTCATTAATATAAAAGCAAAGAATGATCCATTGAGAATGAAGGTATATGATCAGTATCTAAAAATGGCCCCACACAATCAGGAAAGATTGATGTCAGCATTTGACATTCAACAAGGCAAAATGATGATGAGCCATTTCAAATCCAAAGTACCAAAGCCCATGTCAGCATCTGATTATATTAGGACCAATTTTGAGGTCCTGGCAAAAGACATTCATCCCCTGGACCAGATAGAGTTGCATAGACAAACTGGGGAAATGATATACTCCACCCTTACTGATAAGGCCATGGCAGCCCTTAGGCTGCGAGATTCTTTAAATAATACAAACACCCAATTGCAAATTGAGAAGGCTTCTTCTCAGGCAAAAGATAACAGAATAAAGTCTCTGGAAGATATAATTATCAGTTTGGGTCACAATCCCAAAGATATCGAAAGCATTGAGGCACTAATTAAAAAGAAAGATGATGATATAGCTGCACTGAGAAAGCAGCTGAAATTGCCAGCCTCAAGGCATCCCCAGACCCAAGAAGTTTTGAAGGAAAATTCACAGGAAGAGATGATGGAGTTGCTCTTAAAAATGACTGAACAACTGAATGAAACAGAGAAAGAATTGGAACAGGGATTAAAAGAAAAGCAGGATATCATGAAAACATCTACAACAGAGATCACTACAGGTACCACAACAACAGATCAACAAACACAGTCAGCACAGGGAGACACTTCTGGTTTAAGTTCTGATGAATTGGTAAAACAAATGGAAAGTTTAAAACTCGGAGTCACAGAACTTAAAACCACAAAATTGCAGTTAGAAAATTTGGAGTAGAAATATGATATGTCTAAAAGGACTGTTGCAGATAATACCAGGGAAATTAAAAGATTGGAAAAATTGGTTAAGGCTTTAGAAAAAGATCTTTCGTTAGAAAAGCCTTTGAGAGAAATAAATGAAATTCTTTGGGATAATATAATTGAGTCAATAAAAAGTATTTGGTCCTTTGTTCAAACAATATTTGAACAAAATGACTTGATCAAAGTAGTTCAGGAAGAAATAGCCAAAACAAGAGATGAATTAAAGGGCAGACCTGAGTAAGCCAATCAACTTATACAGTTTCTGAACACCCGGACTAAGCAACAGCTTTCAAAATTAGGAATTGATGACAGGACAGGCACTATTTTAGAAATAAAAAGAGTTTTTACCAAAAGAACTCTTATGCAGAATTTGGAAAGGAAGTGCTCAGATATTCTGGAAGAAATAAATGCTTTTAAAGGGAAATTTCAGGTTTTATTAGACAATGGGTTACCCAGTCCTATGCTCGCAGAGGACAAGATAATGGACCTGGAAACCTATGTTAATAAAATAGATATACATGCTCATAACACAACTGTTCTTTCTATCAGTTCGTCACAAGCAACATTGCCAACAGGGAGGAATCTCTACGACAGGTTAAAAAATTTGTTTCATCTCGAGCAGGAAATAAAGTATTTGTTCCCTAATCATCCTACTTTTTACAGATACACAGAGGCTGATGAAACATTGAGAAAACTTAAAAGAACCATAATAGTAGAAGATCAATGGTGGGAAGACTTATTGGACATTTTATGAAATTTATCTTCAGGTTGAGAATTTTATCTTTTTACTATCATGTAAACGATAAATAATGAGCACAGATTAAAGAGTATCAGTTGGGCAGTTGAAAGAGTATCAGTAGAAACAAAGAGTATCAAACAAGCAAAGGAGTTACTCAAAGGGACAACATCGAGCCCTATTATAGCACCTGCCTCCAGCACGTCCACAAAATAAGGGAACATCACACCAGCAATTACATTTTGTTCTATCTATGAGACCATTTGTCTCCTTTTTATTGTAACTTATTCATTAGTCACCCTAGATTAGTGGCTAGGTTAGTGTGAGATATTTTCAATCATTTTTTGTATAAATAAACCCTCAAAGAGAGTATTGAGTGTGGATTCTACTACTTCGCTGTGACATTGATGTTTTTGGAATAAAAGCGTTTTGGAGAAATTTATTTGTGGCTTGCTGGATGACAATTTGAAGCTCAGGACTTTTTGCAGGATTCATGTGTCGGACTGCAGTTCAATAAGTCTTTCTATCTTATGTCTTAAGTTTTATATCTGTTTATAATATCATTGTGTCCATTTCTAAATAATTGACATAAAATAATAAATCAGAATTTACTTAATTGTACTCTTATTTCAATTGTGATTATTCTAAAAGTTTTCCTCTAAATTAGTTATAAGCAACGAATTCTTAATTGCTCTTGCTTCGCTAATTTAAACATATTGATTACTATAGTAAAGAATTCTTCACTGCTCTTTATTTGTAATCATTCCATTTCTTTCTTTTGAACATGTTGAAAGATTCTTAACTGCCTTTCATCCCTTCAAACCCATTCCATCCACTTTAATTTCCAAAATTGTTCTCTGTTTGGCTATCTTGCCCTGCAAAACCATCTTGTGTGTAGAATAGAAATCCAGTAAAGCCATCCTTTGACTCCATAGCCCAATGGACTGAAAATCTTCAACCTTGCCCTTAGTTGGTGGATTCCACCATTCAAACAAAATCAAAACTCTTGGACTTATAACTAGCCTAAAACTTTCTAAGAACAAAGATAAATTATAAAGAGAGAGCCCTCTCTAGATGCAGATTGGCTAAATTCTGCATCTGAAGGTTGGTTTGTGGTTACCTCGGGTATACTTTCATTTTCCACAACTTCAAGGAAAACCTGAGTGATAACAGCTTGTACTTTGCTTATATTTGCTTGATTTGAAGAGAATTTATTATGTGCATATAATTATTTAACTTGTTGGGTACTCCATGTGTACTAGATTACAAGAATAGTATCAAGACTAGACACAGAACATAAGCAACATCATGAAGCATGCACCATCATAAACATACTCATGGTGTACCTAAGATACCCTTATTCAATTTTGGGTGGATCTAGGACACAATCACCACAAAAAAAAAATGCTTTTATTAAGTATTGAGTACATAAGAAATTTTCACCTTCAAGTAATGAAAATGCCAAGCTGGCAACCCTTTGAAGCAACTCGTCCTCAAAATATAGATGTTCACTAACTCAATCTCTCAGAAGAAATACAACAATGAATTTCTCGTTTAAATAAAGATACACTTATCACTCCAACTTAAAAAAAAGGTTTACGTTATCACTCCAAAAAAATCACTTCAATACTCTCAACTTTCAAGTTATCACTCCACCAAAACAAATGCACAATTATCTCTCCAAAAAAAATATTATAAATTAAAAAAGAAACATACCTTATCCCTCCATTAAACAATTTATAAAAAGTGAATCAATGTTTCAATACTTCAATTCGATTAAATTCACCTTTTACTCCACTCACTTATCACTCCAATATATATATATTGCAGACCTTATCCATTACATATCTTATCCTTTATGATCACACCTTTTCATGTTACTCCTTTACCACGAGAAATCGTTTTCCGTGAGAACGAAAAAATATGGCAGTGGCACACATACTATGAAAACATTGGATCTCATCATTGGCAGCAGAAATGAGGTGTTCCACGTTTCTCCAACAATAGGGGTCTTTTTTTTCTTCACAAAATTCATTAGCGGTGCATTTCTATGGCCTTCGCTCTAGGTCAATAGTGAACAGTATAACGCCAGATACTCCACGCATATCAATCATACATGTTGGGAACTTTTCCGCAGGTTCTGGTCAAGTAGCTTATATTGCGGAATCATCACCGTTGCATGTATTAATTTTTTGGAAGAAATTATGGCAAATATTCCTTTTGTTGTATTGTTGATGGGTGCAACATTCAGACCCAACGCAAAGATCTACAGGAGACTGCTATGATGCTTCCAACAAAATTTTTTTCACATTGCACATTCCTACAGCTGGATCCACAAGCTAGCAACACACTGGCTCAACGTACAACCAAACACAAACGATGCTACAACAACCACTTCTGGTTGGAACTCTCCTATCTCACTTTCACTGATGTCTTTACATTACCGAACTCCTTTGCCATCCTAGAAGCCGACCAAAATGATATATTTACATCCATAAAATATGCTAAAGAAATTTTAACTTTTTTCTCTTTAACAACGCACGAAGTTGATCTCATCAACTATACAAATAAAATGTTAAATGACCACAAAATAATATAAAATTTTGGATTCATGTTTTCCAATTATTGTCAGTGTCATTGTTGGTTTCCCATTTTGCGTTGTTTCATAGTAGAGAGTCCGCGTGAAATTTCAGGGAAAATGTCAACGTCACAATTGATCGTAGACCCTGAATTCAGCCTAGAAGACACCATTGTGAGCTCCACAAGTTTCCAGAACTCAGGAATTCTCTCAGGCAACAAATTTTTCATCTCTTTCACCACTTTAAGCACCAAAAATTGATCACTACATGAATTAATCAAATAATACCAATTTGAAAAAATTGATCATTGTGTGTAGGGTGCAATCCTTCTTCTAGTTTTTCCTTTGAATACCACTACGTATCCACTGTCAGTTATAGGAAACAGGCCATTGTCTAATTCATTCGCCACCACTGCCGCTTGGACCCCATTTTGTTGAATTCCCTATTTTTTCTTTAATGCTTTAGCATAACCAAACCATATGCATCTCTTAATATGTATACGATCAGAACAACCAATAAATTGAGCAATTGTATTCGATTGATTTTTTTCACTGATGGTGCATAACCGATGTGTACATGTGATTATATTCAAAAACAATGTACAGAGGCCACATCAAGAAATGGCACTATTCCCCTTCAATTCTTGTGTCAACAATATAAAGATCTGAACAATTATCAATCACGTAACGAAAATTTATTTGACGAAGGCTCTTTCACACTGAGGTAGCTCCAATCAACCCACAAATCAGCTGACTTGGTTCGTCACTAGTGAGGCAGCATTGATCACGCTCCTTTTCACACAGAACTGGTTGACTTCGACCACCGCTTCAATGGGAAACATACTTCCATGTAGCTCGTTCTTTCACAATATCTTCACTGACATTCCACACACCAGTCAACAACTTAGGGCTTGTTATCACCAACTCCAACAAATGACTACATACTCATAGGTACTCCCAGGTTGCATTTACTCTAGTAGACGCACTCTCAGTTGTCTAGCACCAGGCAGCACCAGTGTGGACAAATAAAAAATTAGCACACTACAAAACAAATATGTACTTTCTTATTTCTCTTGACCTAAACGGGGTCAAGGACCAGGCCCATACGACTGTAATACCACATGAAGGGAAATTAACAAAATTTACACAGAAAAAACATAGCAGAAACACGGAAAACCAAACATGGTGGAAAAGGCCACAACCTTGCTATACTCCTCACATTCTCATATTATTAAAACAATGGTATAATACAAATATAAATACGAGAGGAGAATGGGTCTCAAGATAGTGCCTCTATCTTGGACACTTTGGTTGAGGAAAAATCTCAACCATAGACCAATCTAGGAACCTATTTAGGTGGAGAGAATCTCTAAGCCTAAACTGACTCCTAATTGAGAGGAACAAACTCAATCTAGAAAATTAGGAATAAAATGATTTAATTAATTTAATTATTTTGGATTTATCATTTAGGGGGGAATGTTAGCCTCACTCTCATGTGAGAAAAAACAATTATAAATCCAAAAATAATTAAATTAATTAAATCATGAAAGTTAGGAATTTATTCCTAATTTTCTAGATTGAGTTTGTTCCTCTCAATTAGGAGTCAGTTTAGGCCTAGAGATCCTCTCCACCTAACTAGGTTCCTAGATTGGTGTATGGTCGATGTTTTTCCTCAACCAAAGTTTCTAAGATAGACGCATTATCTTGAGACACATTCTCCTCTTGTATTTATATTTGTATTATACCATTGTTTTAATAATATGAGAATATGAGGAATACAACAAGGTTGTGGCTTTTTCCACCATGTCTGGTTTTCTATGTTTCTACTATGTTTTTTGTGTGTGTAAATTTTGTAAATTTTGCTTCATGTGGGATTAGAACCGTATGGGCCTAGTCCTTCATCTTTCATCCTTTATTTGCTGATGTATAAGCATACTTGACCACCAACCTGGAAGTGATAATCCACCCGATGCTTGTCATGAAACATTTTGTATTTGGCCAAACTTTTCTCCAACTTATCCAACACTACTTCATGAATTTTTTGAATTCTTTGAATGAACTCGATTGCTTTGTCGGCATCTCCATGTCCATCCTCCTTAGCTTCTTCACCAAATATGAAGTCCATTGGTTATTTTGGTTGGTACCCAAAACATGTCTCAAAAGGAAATATGCTAGTAGAAGAGTGCAAGGCTCGGTTGTAAGACTTTTGGACATAATGTAAGGATTCATCCCACAACTTAGGATGTTTTCTATAATAACCTCTGAGAATATGTACCACTGTTTTTTTTCACCACCTTTGTTTTCCCATTGGTTTGTGGATGAAAAGTTGTGCTCTTTTTCAACTTAGTGCCCATGAGTCCCCACAAAGTGGACCAAAACTCCCCCATAAAATGAGAGTCCCGATCTGAAATTATAGAAGTAGGCAACCCAAAATGAACCAATAAATTTGGAAAGAACATCTGTGCAGTCTGTTCAAAAGTTGCTTTCTACATGGAACATGAATACACATTTTTCTAAATCGATCAACCACAACATACAAATACTCATTCCCTTTTCTAGACATTGGAAGTCCTACAAAATCCATAGATATACTGTCCCATGGCCGAGAAAGAACTGGAAGTGGAATATACAAACCTAAATTTATATTGTTTGGTTTGCTTGTTGAACACATGACACAACGTTTGATGTACTTATTAATTGTTTTATTCATCAGAGGCCAATCGCAAAAGGTTTGTAATTGTGCCATTGTCTTACCTACACCAAAATGCCCTAAGACACGAGAAGAATGTGCTTCCGTGATGACATGCACTCTTTCTCCCTATGGTATGCACAACTTGCCAAGTTGGTACAATAACTTGTCATGAACATGATAATTCACTTCTTCCACCTAAGCACCATGAGTTAGCATGTCATAAACATCCTTAAAATCAATATCTACAACATATTGTTCTATATAACTTTCATGTACTAAAGACCTATTTTGCAGAATAACTGAAGCATTCAAAGGTGGTCTTGATAACATATCAGCTACTTTATTGGTGGCACCTTTCTTATATTTGGTTACTAAATGTCAAGACTGTTGAAATTTAGTTTGGTATTGAAGGTACTGAAGTGGTTGATGATCTATATGAATCACTATTTCTTTGCCCATTAAATAATGTTTCCATTTTTTAACACTTTCCACTAATGCATACAATTCTTTATCATATGTTGGATAGTTAGCAACTTCTTTAGAAAATGTTTCCGACTGAAAACAAATAGATTTTCCTTTTTGTAATAACACTGCACCCATTGCATACCCACTAACATCCATTTCTATTTCAAATGGATGTTGAAGGTCTAGTAAAGCCAAGATTGGAGTTGTAACAATTTTTTGCTTTAAGGTATCAAATGCTTTTTGTTGTTTTCCTCCCCACTGAAAGGAGACTTTAGAACTGGTTAAAGCATGAAGTGGTGATGCAATAAAATAGAAATGAGAAATAAACTTCCTCCAATACTGAACTGCACCCAAGGAACTTCTAACTTCCGTCACATTTTTTGATCTTGGCCACTTAACAATCACATCAATTTTAAGTGGATCTATTTTTAACTTACCACCTCCAACTATGTAACCAAGATATACTAAAGAAGTTTTCCGAAATTCACATTTAGAGAGTTTGAGATACAATTTCTCTCTTTGCAACACATCAAAAACTATTTTAACATGATTTACGTATTCTACCAAACTTGAACTTAAAATAAGTATATCATCTAGATAGACTATGACAAACTTATCAATAAAAGGACGAACAATGTCATTCATCGCTCTCATGAAAGTTGTTGGAGCATTGCATAACCCAAATGGCATAAGCAACCATTCAAAAAGCCCTTGTCTAGTATTAAAAGCAGTTTTCCATATATCATTTTCCGCAATACGAATTTGATGAGAACCACTTCTTAAATCCAGTTGAATCTCATGTTGTATTTCTCGTTTTGGAGGTAAATTTTTGGTTCTTTAAACAATTCCTTATAACAATCTACTATTTCAACCATTTTGTCTTTAAACTGAGAATCACACCCTTGAAAAGCATCATACTTATCTTTAGATTGTTCTTTAACAATCATGAGAACATACTTTTAAATTGAACTTATTAACCTTTTCATCCGACTGACATTGATTAAACCCAATTTTATGTTGATTTTGTGTGCTTTAACAATATATTCAATTCCATCTTTAAGAATATGATACTTATTCTCCTTTCTATGAAATATGGCATCTCGATCATAAAGATATGGACTACCCAACACAACTCCACATATATCCAAAGGAATCACATCTAATTCAACTTCATCAATAAAAATAGTTGTAATTGCAAACCTTAATCGACACTGTTTTGTGACATGCATATGAGTATTTTCTTTCAACCATCCTAAAGGGGATGGTTTTTTATGATTTTTAGTTTACAATCCCAATTTCCTTACTAGTTCCTCATATATTAAGTTTGCTTGTGATCCAATATCGAATAATGTGTCTATCTTAGTGTGCTTGGATATAATCCTTACGTGAAACAATTCAATTCTCTTCTTTTCCTCAATCACATTAATAAATTTTGAAGAAGATGAAAAACAAGTAGAACTAGAACTAGCTTTAGAAGGTATACATGTTAGACCCATAGAGGTAATCTTTTTCTCATCATCGAAGTCAGATCCCAAATCTTGTTGGACTGCAACATTATCTTTCATCTCACCCTTCTTCTTAAGGAACTTCATTAGTTTAAGTTCAAGATGAAGCTTCCAACATTTGGAGTCATCATTTCCAAACCTTTGACAATGAGTACAAGTATGCCTTTCTACTTCCTTCTTGGTCGTTGCCGCTTTCTTCCCTTTCAACTTATTCTTACCTTTTCCTTCCTTGGAATCTTTGTTCTTTGAATGCTTGAATGGTTTCTTTGAAAAGTTTGACTAAATTGGTCTGCCACTTGATTCAATATGAATGGCTTGTACACACACTTCATCAAAGTCAGTTGGATTAAACATAAGAAATGTATGTCGCAAATAAGAATGCAAACTTCCAATATAATTTAACAAATTTTCTCGTGTGTCTAATGGAATCCCAAGTGCTAATGCCTTTTTCCTGAATTCTTGTGTAAACTCTTGCACACTCTGTCCTTTACCTTGCCTTAAATGTTGCCAATCCATTACATTTTGTTGCATATATCCTAAAGGATAGAACTTCTTTCTAAGAGTTTTAACAAACTTGGACCATGAAGAGATAATTTTACCTTTTTGCTTCAAATTTTATGGAGTTTTACTTTCCCACCAAATCAAAGTTGATCCTCCCATTCTAAGTGTAGCTAACTGCATTTTTGTAGATTCATCAACAACATTTTGAATTCTACAATACACCTCAAGTTGCTTTATCTAGTTATCTAACTTTATAGGATTCATTTCACCATAATATATGGGAAATTCAAACTTATCATCAAGAGTTAACATAGGATATTTATTTGGCTTCTTTTTTGAGTCTGAATCTGAACTTGACTGAAAAGAGAATAAACAAGAGGAAGACGAAGATGGTGGACAAGGAGGTTCATTACCATCAAATTTTTCCTTGCCCTTTTTATTTTTCGTGCCTTTGGAAATCTCTAGTTTTCTTGTCTTCATAATGTTTTGTAATCATCTGTTGCATATTATGGAACATTTGCTGAAATTTCTCCTCGTTCTTGGGCTTAGGAGCTTCTCCTTCATTTGACTCTCCCATCTTCTGAGAGAATTTCCTCTTTCCAATCTCTGGATTTAACTTTTCAAGTTTCCCTTCTCCACGTCACAACCTGGATCTAGTCAACATTCGCATCGACACATATCCTGCTCTACATGATCAACCTCGCTCTGATACCAAAGTATGATATGAAAACAACATAATTGTCTATTTTCTCAATTTCTCAAAATATTAACTAAGGTTGCTTTTAGTGAATGAATGAGGGAAATTTATTTTTAATGTGCCTTAAACATAAAACTTGAAATTTGAAATTTAGCATGAACAACAAAGAATAAGAAGCAAACACAAAATATTTGATGACGAAGTTCGTCCCTCCTAGACTACATCTTCGGGTTCGCTTCCAAGGGGCGTATGTTATATCGAAAATTCTCATAAAGTATCTTTTCATCAAATTTCACCATTATTGACTGTGCACACAACCATCAATGGCTATTGTCAGAAGATAGGCCTCGACCTTAGCTCTCCACCGCAACTTACAGATTTCAAAAAGGCCCAATATCAACCAAGATATGCCTCAAAAGGCATTTATAGGCCCCACTAACACATGTTCGAAACACTCTCCTTACAACTCCTCTAGCACTGGCGCAGTGGAAATTCTTTTATAACACAGCGGGCAGGTCTCGAGGTCAAACCCGCGGGCCTCCCAGGATCAGATTGGAAATTCATAACATATCGAATATTTTGTAACTCTTGCATTAGATTTTCGATGCAAAAACATTTCAAATATGGTATAAGGTTACAATAAATAACCCAATGTTTATCATTGGACCGACTATGTATGGAATCAGGTATTATCTTTGGAATATGTTTGAACTATAATCCGACGGTGATATACTATTGTGCCACATGTTTTAACAAAACGTTAATATAACATATGGTTATACCATATTCCAACTCCGTGCCGAATTTAGAATGGAGGCTATACTATAACTTTAGAGCACCGATAACAACCTTTGGGTTTGGCGGGGCCGCCAGATGTGGCAGGCTCTGCCAACCCTTCCCCCCAAATTGCAATATTTCCAAACTTTAAATATATGTTTGCAGCTTTGGTATAACAAATGAAGTTGTGGCCCATTGGTAACATTTTGTATTGATGTTTCGGAGGTCATGGGTTCGACCCACACTTGGAAGTTTGACCTGTGCCTTTGATTTGACTTTTCCTTGCCATGTGTCTTGTTGTGAGACTGCCACTTGGCCTATTGTGACCATTATTTTTGTCTGTTGGAGAAAAAATTCAGAACATGTTTTATCCCTAATACAGAGGCCATTTTGGAAACCAAATATACCACCGGAAATTGGAATCAGCGCGACAAGCTCTTCGACTTGGCGTTGGTTTCATGAGCATCTGAGACTGTAAAATTTTGAGCATTTCGAGGATCCTCCTGGATCACCAACTCACTAGTGTCTTGCATTTCCTATGATACAAGGCTTCAGACGAGCTCATTTAAAAGATGCATGGTACCAATTGTGTGCTAACCTTGGTTAATATTCCTCATACAAATAATTGTAATTATTTAATGTAATGGATGAGAGGAAGGGACACAAATTCCAGTTGCTTGGGGAGGGAAATTTCTTAAGGAATTAGTTACTTTAAACATCAATCATGGGTTGGCTGAATGGTTTGAAATGAGTTGTCTATGTAATAAATTAACTGAAAAATAAAGGACATTCCCATGTGTCTTTTGAGCATAATTGGGAGCAAGAAAGGACAAGAAATTGAAGGAAAGGATGGGGCTACGTTGTCCAAGAGATTGCATGGATCCTTCGAGAGATAGATGGTTAGTCTGTTAAATTACACAAGAAAGGGTCAGTGAAGGGGACTTTTGTGAATACTCCCATGCATATGTTGAAAGGGGGATATAAAAAAGAATACATGGAGAAATTTCCTCTAGGGTCGAAATTGTGAATGTGAACACACAACAAATACGTCTGAGAAAGTTAACTAGTTGAGGAACCTCAATGGGGCTTGCTAACTGAGATTCATAGCGAGTAGTGGCTTGCATGAATGTTGAAGGACCCACTAGGGAACTTGTGGATTAATGAAACCACTGGTTAAGGAAGAGACATTTAAGTATTTGTGAGGGTTGATGAACCACAAAAAGTTTCCTTTGGGCCAAAGCTTTGGTGTTTGACTCATTGTTGAAGTACCTAGAGAGGTGATCTCTTTATCGAAATGATAACTTATCCAATTGATGAAACTTCCTTTGTAAGTAGACTCTCGTATCTTAAAAGTGAGCTATATTTATTTGTACTATGATATCATGGCATGAGTATTAGTCGTGTCTATAATGGTTGGAAAATCCAAGTGAAGACTTGTGTAGCTGGTGTGTGAAATCAGTGTGGCCTTGTGGCATCCTGCTTCAATTGTTACTGTTGGCTCAATTTCTTCCTAAGGTACTCCATCTCAAGCATTAGAATCCGACTTGGGGTTGATTGGGTACATGATAGGTTGCAGTGCAGGCCAATATAAGGGTGGAGAGTTAGAGTCCCAATGCCAATTTCCAGTTCATCTTGTAACACAAGATATGTGTTATCTTATGCTTCTCAACTTTGAATGATGTGTACATGTTTGTTGTATTAGTTAATTTTCATGTTGATATTGAGGAATGCCATTTCCTTTATAAGTGTGGAATGTTGATTCCTATATAAATTCCTCAGGAAAGGATGAGTTTTTGTATGTGTTGTATGGGCATGGATTTCTGTATTTTTGTCATTAATTGATAAGCTTGGTCTGTTGGCCTGGTTTCTTTTGATTTAAATATATATATATATATATATATATATATATATCTGTGTGTGTGGGGGGGGGGAACAGGCCAAGTTTCTTGTGGTTTGGTGAAGTGCATTCATATGAACGTCTTTTGGTTTCTTGGGTGCATTAATGGCGAATCTTTATTGTTTTCACAATGAACTCTAGGAATGATTTATTTGTGCTATCCAATGTGGTTTAGTTGACAATGTGGGAATAATGAATTTATGGTTTCATGGGTCAGGATGCACTGGTAAGAGTCTATTCTTGATCGCATCGAAGGTAGGTTTATTCCTCATAGGTAGTTAGATTAGGTGTAGTCGGGCCTGTGTGAAATTAGAGGGAAACTAAAATAATTTTTATGTATAAAAGGCTTGCAATACAGGTCAAGTTTGCTTGTGGGACTTGCCAAGTTGGGAGTCGGGCAAGTCAATCGAAAGGTCAAACTTGGGACAAGTAGTCAGGTAGGGATCACTAGTTGTTAGTCAAGCTAGTTGGGGCACGAGGGGCAGTCAGTCCTAGTGGTGTAGTCAGGTGGGACCTCTAGGTTGGGGGTTGGTCTAGCCATCCAGGTAGGGATCGAAGCCATGGCTAGGACCTTGGGTCTGACAGACTCAATGGTTGTGATGAGCTAGTAAACATATGACTATAGTGGAATGCAGACCCCCCCCCGCCCCCCCATGATGTCAACTAGGAGGAAGGGGAGGGTTTGCATTGAACCTATGCCAATGGATCAATTGGGGCGATGTCACAACAATGGAGGCCATAAGATCAAAATGTTAGAACAATGTGAACTAGGAATGCATACCCCCAGAGGGGGTGGGGTCTGCATTTGCTATTGGCTGTCGATTTTTCCCAAGGGAAAAGAGTCATTGAATAGACAAGGTGGGACCCTTGGTCAACGTGGAAATTGACATGTACAAAGGGTGATGTGGTGCCATGATGGCATGACATATGGCACCCAAAATCAGTGGTTTGATAGGTCCAAATGGGAAAAAAGGGTGACACATGGCACTCTAAGAGGATGCCACATGGAGGGTATGACATCAACATGATGTGGGTGTGACATCACCTTGGGCTAACGTCACCTTGATGATCTTTTTTGGAGCTCAGTGTAAAACTCCCATGAAAAAATGTCTGGGTTGGGAAATGTCAACAGTCACCCCGATAGTTTTAAAAAGGGCCAGTGCAGAAATGTTAGATATTTATGTATTGGGACTGGAATTGTTCTTTCAAGTAACAGAGGGGATAGGTTGTTGTAAAATGTAACTAGGTTGGTCTTCATGTTGACTATGTAAATATGAAAAGGAGACAAAGATAATAAAATTTATTTTTGTTGTACTTTCTTCATGGGTTTCATGAGCAAGATTTTATTATATAGATAGACTTCTTCTTGATGTCTATTAGGTTCTTGTCTTCTAGGTATAAATAGGATTAAGTGTCAATATCATGAAGGATCCAGTTCAGATGAATATTCTCCAAGACCGTGTAAAGAAACTCTCAAACAACCCTCCTGAAGTGTTGGAAGACAAGCTCCTAAAATAGCGAAAACAACCTACAACTATATTGGAATATATGCTAGAGAAAATAAGCTACCAAGTTGGCCTAATTACCTATAGTATGGTTGGCCCAATAGTTGGACAAGTCATATATATATATCTGACTGTTCTGCGACTCATTTGGATAAAAATTCTTGCAAATTATTCTGAGGTTTAACATCATTTAAAAGGAGCAGATCTAAGGACAAAATTGAATGTGGATTGAAGAGGACAGATTATGGAAAGTACAGGAGGGAGCAGATTGCGGAAAGTAAATCGAAATGTTGAAGGTGCTGAAGGTAAAATAGAAATACTGAAGGTGCTGAAGGTGCTGAAGGTAAAATAGAAATACTAAAGGTGCTTAAGGTGCTTAAGGTAAATCGAAATGCTGAAGGCACTGAAGGAGAGTACAATTTGCGGAAGGTACAAGAAAGTATAGTTTGAGGATAGGTACAACAAGGTACATGATTGCGGTGTGGTGCAGAAAGAAATGCGGATAGGTGTAGGAAGGGTACAATGCTGATCTAAAGGTAGGAGAAAGTAAGGAAGGTAAATCAGAGATTTACCTTCCTAACTACATTTCAAGTAATTCAGTTACAAGTGAAAATAATTCTGTCTCTACATTAGACTGAGTACTTTGATAATTGACTTGATGAAAGATTAACTAAGTTAAAGAAGAGAATACATAAGTGAACTCACAAGTAATTATCAAAAGGATAATTTTTGTATTAATCTCAAGCCCTACAATTCTCAACATGGTATCGGAGCTATGGCAAAATAAAATCACTTTATTGGCAAGAAGATTTTGGAATTAGAGAAAAATTATTGTCTGAGATCAAATTCAAAGAGAAGAAGTTTGGTGCTTTTAAAAAGAAGAAGTTGGGTGCTATTGCAGAGATACAAGCTCAGTGGTATTGATACAATTTCGATGCAATTTCAGTGATACAAATTCTCAACAACTTCAACATCATGCATCACAGTAATTGGGTCAAGGAAATCTAAGGGTCATCTCTGTCTATACTTTAGATAGGCCGAGGACTTCTTAGTAATATATAGATCTACCATACAGTGCAGACAAGGGTGATTGAAAGGTTTCAAGGTGTGCTAAAGGTCTCGGCCTTGAGCTAATAGATTTTATATAACTTAGAGAAGAAATAAAGATATACATCGAAGCAAGAAAGATCTTTGTATTGAGATCAAGGATAGGAAGATTGTAAGAGGCCGAGCCTAGAAGTGCAGAAAAAGGAGTTTACTATGAACCAAGCTTTCCTAGGACTAGTGCAGAAGAGTGCAGAAAAGAAGGCTTTGTCATCATTACAATAAAGATCTAATCCTTACCCTTGAAGAAGATCATTCAAAGAGAAAGCACTAACACATCTTTTCTCCACCGCCATCGAAGAAATCAAGCTGAAGACTTTATCTTCACTTATCAAGTAAGTATCTTTCATTCTATAATCAAATTTGGTTAAATGAATTTGTTTTTGCAGGGAGATCTATAAGCTAGTTTTGTTACCAATAATCCTTGCATGAGGAGGATAGTCACAGTCCTCGAAGAAAGAAAAGTCATGAAAAATCTATGAAGGATTGGAGACATCAAGAGAATATATGATAAGCTGAAAGAACTATTCTATGCAATAAATAAGGTTATGTCACTTAGACCAGATTTACACAAAATTGAGGTATCAAAGGATGAAGGGATATCTTCATAAGATCTCAACTGTGAGATCTGGAAAAGACGATAAGATGGAAAACGTAACAAGTAGACAAGAAAATTACCTCATTCAACTAGTGGTCTCTATACTAGATGGAAAAAGACAAATCAAGGGAAAAAATGTTGAAGGATAAAAGACTCAAACATTTGCAGAAGGAAAAAGGGAAGATGAGGAAATTACAAGAAAGATGGTCCTAAAGGGACAAATCTCAATAAGAGAAAGAAAAGAAGATTCAAGGAAAATCATGCAAACTATGAATATGGAATGTATTTCTATTGGTTATATGATAGAAAGCAATGTAGCATCCTAAAACAAGCATGGCAAGAACTCCTGGTGAGTCAGCTCCGGGAAAACCTCTCTGACAAACTTTAAGAAAGTAGTCATCAAGAGCAAGGGTCATCATAGAAACATACTTTTGGGATGTGATGACATATTGATGAAACAAGCCAAGGGGATGAAGTTATTCATTCCCAAAAATTGCTACAGGATGACTCAAGGGAAAATGGTATGAGGTATGTATATGTTTATATGTTGACATTGGATGTTGTGATGTCATGTTATATGGTTGCAGGTAATAAAGTTATGTACTTAGAAGTATGAACTATAAAAGAGTATCTCTCAGTGCACGAACTGTTACACAACATTTTGCCACTTTCCCTTAAATCCCCATCTTTCCCATTGGAGGGTCATTTTCATGATCAATAAGCAGTGTCATGCCTTGCAAAGACCATCATTGTATCCCTTTACATGAGAGTAATATTCCTTCTGTTGACAATTCCCTGAGCAGAGACTCAAAAAACCTTTTTCGCCTTGGCGCGAGTAGTCAGTTATACCCTTGTGCCGAAGAGGAAGATTAACACTGGGCCCCGCAACATCTGGCACTTTATCCCAGTTTGCCACCCGTGCCGAGATGTTTATGGAATGTTTTTTAAAAATAGAGGTGGAGATTCCACTCCAACAACTTCAAGGATGAGTCATTTGGAGTGGTTGGATTGAATAACCACGGACTCCCTCCTTTAGTTTATGGTTTCCACCTCTTATGGGAACCTCCTAAATGATAGGCCTCCCTCCCACCTTTGTAGGGATTCTAACCTCCTCCTTTTCCTCTATAAAAAGAAGCTATCTCTCTTTGCATAAGCTATTTGAACTTGAATAATTGAACATACTATAGCAGAAGTGACTCGAGAGATAGAATAAGAAGGAATTACATTGAGAGAGCTTGATTCCATGCCTTCATCCCGTCTGAATTCCCTGACGAGCATTTGAGACGCGCTCCGATTGAACCTTGCTGGAAGAGACTGCGATGTCAAAGCATTGGTTGTAACTCTTTTTTCTATCAATATACGTGACTATTGTTTGGTTCCCATTTTGTATTATGTTAGATGTTTAATGCAATATGCTTAGCCCTCTTTGACTGGCTAGTAGTTATGAGTGAAACCGTTATGTCGTATTTTGTTCTTGTTTGCTATTCTATGTGCAGGTATCCGAGCGTAACTGTGGAAGGATTGTGACTTGCCAAGGCAGGAGCAAGAGACCACCACCACTGCAGCAACGACGACAGTGTTGGACTCCAAGTAGGTTGATCTACCATGTCCTCTTTTCATTCAATAATTAGGAATCAACACTCTAGCATGTCTCCTTGTTTCTAGAATCACTCTAGGGCTAGAGGGATCGTCTCTGTCCGCAGAGAGGATTTACCTGCTTAAACAATTGGTGACTCCACTGGGAATCAAAGCGAGTTTTTCATTTCATCTTGTTGGGCCAGTTTCAATCATTGATTTGCTTATCTCCCTTTCCTGGTTTTCTTGCTTAGTTTACATCCTCTGTTCAGCTCCAAAGTGTCAAGATTGACCTTTGCTCATTAGGTTTTTGTTTTTCCTCTTTTTCCCATAGATATCTAGCTTGGCATGCTTTTCCTCTGAACAGTCACACCGATTGGCGCAGGTTGCTATTTTTGTAGTCACGCCAATCCCTGTATGGTGCGGATTACACCTTTTAGTCATGCCGACTCCTATAGGATTTGGTTTAACCTCATTAATGAGTCATTTGGTCAGTTGTGCTTGCCTATGGGTTATTTTTTATGTGTAATTATGCCTTTGGGACTTTTCTGACTGCCATCGAATTGTTTTTCTCAGTCGTTTGTCCATCTTCTTATCGGTGTAAATTAAGGCCTTAGGGTTTCTAAGTGTCTTGGTGCACTGAGCCTTCTGTTTGGAAATCAAGTCATTTTGATTATTTCCAGGCTCATTCTTGGGTCGATTGCACTAAGTTTTCTTAATCCTTTTGAGTGATTGCTTTGATTGAATGATCATTTCATTTTTCGATTGATTCTTCTCCTTGTTGCTCCAAGCATAGATTACATTACTTGTTTGGGTCGTTTTGAAAACTTTCTTTTGGTTTGGAAGATTACAGCATTAGTTTGAGTGCTTTCTTGTGTTTGCTTTGTGTTTGATTGAGTCATTCAATTTCGATCCTTACACAATGCTCAAGCTAGTGTTTGTTTTCATTTTTCATGTAATTAGTGCAGCATGTACTTCTTTTCATTGAAAAATTAAAAAAAAACATAGTTTGCATCCTTTCTTTGCGTCGAAACTGAAACGTTCTTTTGCATCACTAGTGTTTGATAGTCTAGGGAAGAGTTTCATTTTTGTTTGATTGTGTTAGATGCATTAGTGGATTTCTTTGCATACTTTCATTGTTTGATTTTGTTTGAAAGATTTCTATCCTTCTCGTAACTAGCATTCATTGAATCGAAAATAATGTTCATTTGCATATAGCTTGCATTTGGGAAATTTGAGATCCAAATTCGATAGGGCCTTAAAACTGAAACATAATTCAAGATCAACTTTAAAATTTATTCAATCAACCTAAGGAAGCATTAAAAATTAACGCTCACATTTAGAGGTCTAGGCTAGTGACGTGTTTCGGCGTCGTTAAACCTAGTAGTTGTCGTTCGCCATCTGGCTTTAGACAACACTAGTACGGACTTATGCTCCCCGTACCATCACGTATATAAAGGGAGACCCTCATAGGTTCAAATCCTTTATCCATAGGAAGTTGATTCTGCCGCTCTATAACCGTGATACACCGAACACAACATTCGGGGAGATTGCCTACACGTACGTTAAGTCCTTGGTCATTTCTCTTTCATTTGATCACCAAGGTGTATATGGCAGTTCACGAAAACCTGGTATACCCTCTTGCTTAATATTCTAGAGTAGTCGTTTTGATATTTTCATGACTCTTTAAAAAAGAGAAGAGATCCTCGAGAACTTGTCCTTTCACGCTCGTTTCAACTTGAAAGTGATAGAGTCACCTTTTTCCTATTTCTCGACTCTTAAAATATGAAACGATAGAGTTTTATTTCAATTTCTTAAAACATTAACTGCCCACGAAATATTTTTGGTTAAAGTTATCTTCCTTAGTATTTTTTTTTAAGGTTGTTTCCAATGGAAACTTTTCCGGGGTTTACCAACCAAGAAATCTCTTCCGAGGGAAATCCTGGTCCTTTTTCTGCTTTTGGGAACGTTGGTGCTCCTTATATGGCGACATTGTCCCTACCTAGGTTAACTAGTAGGTTGCCTGTTTGGTTGTTTTCGACCTCTGTGGTCTCGAATGTTCCGCCCGCTATACAACCATCTCCTCCACCTGAACAACATCATGTTGATTCTAAGGTGGACCTGTCCCCTTCTTCTCTTATTTCTTCGTCCTCCTCTTCTACTTCGCCTGGTGAAATTTTGAATTCTAGTAACCAGGTGGCTAAGAAGAAGAAGAAGAAGACGAAAAATAAGAAGTCAGCTAAAAGAGAGGCTAGCTCTGCGGCTATTGTGCCTCAGGAACCTTCCATTGATAAACCATCCGACCTTCCACAGAAAGTCAAATTCCCTTGCATGTTGTGCAAAGGTAACCATCTTCTTCGAGACTGCCCTAGTATTCCTAAGGTACTTGAAGTGTGGTCCAATGAGCGTTTGTCATTGCCTTTGGCTTCTGGAAGTCATATTGGTGGTACATATTCGACTAGCAATGATAAGACTCATAAGAAACAGGGTAAGATTACCAATCCCTATAATTTGTGTGAAGGGCATCATCGCATTCACCTTTGTCCGTACATAGATGAAACCAAGAGAGTGTTGGACAACCCTACTATTTCTCCACTCCGCCTTCTGGCTGGTTACCGGAAGCTTTCTTTGAGTCCTCCGCTAGTTGATTCAACGATCGGTCAAGATTCATCCTTGGTCGATCCCGCTCCCCCGGAAATTCAAATTCACGAATCCATTCCCAACCAACCATTGGTCGTGGAATCGGTCGATCTGGTCCTGCCCATGGTTCATTAGGTCTCTTCCGCCGAGGGTGGATCTCATCCCCCTTACGTTCTTCTTGTTTCTTCAGATTCCTCGGACTTGGAGACAAATCCTCCCGTCCTTGTAGTTCAAGAATTTTCTCCTCCTGCTCCCATGATGGATGTCCAAGAGGATGCTCCTCTTGCTCTAGTAACACCAGGGGAAGACCATATGAGTTCGATGGTACCCCCTCCAAGTAGTTTGGTCGCTTCCTTGGATTAGAGTCGATTTGTAGGATACCGCCTTCCTTCTTATGTGCATTTTGAGATCACGGTACATGGCTTTGATATGGATGTACCTAGCACGATCATAGATGAAGGCGAGTCCATTAGTATTCTGTCTTCAACTACTTGGCAAGCTTTTGGTTCTCCACTGCTTGTGCCTGTTACTCAGAATCTGTTTGCTTTTAAGAGAGGAACAAGTCAACCATTACGAATCCTTCCAAAGCTGCCTATTACTTTGGGAGCGAAAACCGTATATATAGACGTGATGGAGGTCCAAGGTCCCTTAGATTTTAATCTACTCCTGGGGCGCGACTATGCTTATGCCATGGGTACGCTTGTCTCCTCCCTCTTTCATGTGATCTGTTTTCCACACAAATGTCGGATCGTGACCATTAATCAACTTTCATTCTTTGGTCGTGAAGTGGTCGCTGGTCCACCATCATCCCTTCTAGGTCTTTATCCGCCGGTTGTATCTTCCCCGCCATAGGTTCATTATGTGGCTACCTGCCCCATGCTCTTATTCAGTGATAGTTCCATTGTGCATCATGTGTCGGGGGCATTGGGTCCTGATTTTCGAGATGTTGTACTCCCATCAGATGAGAACCTCTTAGAGGCCATGACTTCTTATTCAACATGATGAGTTGTCATCGGAGCACGGTTCCTTTTCTTGTGTCAAGCTCCTTAAAAAATGAAACAAGGTCATCGGAGCATGGTTCCTTTTCTTGTGTCAAGCTCCTTAAAAAATGAAACAAGGTCATCAGAGCATAGTTCATTTTCTTATGTCAAGCTCCTTAAAAAATGAAACAAGCCTCTTTCAGAGCATAGTTTGTTTTCTTGTGTCAAGCTCCTTAAAAAATGAAACAAGGCCCTTATGAGGATAGTTCGTTTGCTATGTCAAGTTCATTAAAAAATGAATTAGGTCATGAGGATAGTTCTTTTACTGTGTCAACTCATTAAAAAATGAAACGAGTTCCCTTTTCAATTCGAGTCTTTGATAAGATCTTGTAAAATCCCAGTCGAGTCTTCCCCTGATCTCGTAATGAAACCTTCACTCCATTCGTCTTTTCGATGGACTGAAGCTTGGGGGGCATGTACCTCGAATTTAGTCACCATGCTGGGGGCATGCCCCCTTTTTCAAGCATAGTTTGTTTCTGTTTCAAGCTTGTGTAAAAATGAAACCGGTTTCAAGCATAGTTTTCTACAAAGTTTCAACCTTGTATAAAAATGAAACCAACCTCAAATAGAGTTTCCTGATTTAAAGCTTGTGTAAAAATGAAACCATTATTATTCCGCCTCTCGTGATTTCCATTTTATCAACCTGTTTTGCTAGATGAGCCTTGGTTTTCTCATTCCCTCGTTACCATTTGCTCAGCTGATCATATGCCCTCACTTGGTTGTTTTACCCATTCCTTAGGAACATTTGCAATGAGTGGCCTTGTTAGCTAGCCTATTAACCTTTACTTGTTCTGAGCAGTTACGTCATCACCGGAACCAGTTTCTACCCTTAATACCACTCGTTCCTTTAGGAGGAGTCATCTTTCAGCTCTTTTCTGACTCTCTAAAATTGAAAAGATAGCCGAGACTATTGTCGTTTTGAACTCGTTAAATGGCTGCGAAATGTCATCTACCCAGTATACGTTTACCCCTTTTTTGGGCTGGGATAGATTATTTACGAAAAATGAATACCTTAGTTGATCGTGACTAAGAGGTTCTTTCAGATATTATTTTCTACATTTTCGGATTTGAGAGACTATTTACGAAAAGGGCCATGTTGGAGTTTTCTTTTTCACTTTCTTTTCAAACTCTCTAAACATGACAAGATGCCGAGTTATCCCTTTGTCAGACTCATTAATCCTGATGACATCGGACTTCGTCTCCATGACGTTACTCAATTTCCTCCTTCCTAGGGCTCGTAAAATGTACTAGGTTGGATTTGTCTGAAAGTCAAACTTATAGCACAAGCATATGCTATCCCCTTCAAGCTTGTTTTAAAAAATAATTGGGGTACTTTCCAGAAATTGTGGGGGAAAATGGAACCAAGTTTTGGTTATGTTTGTAGTATGTCTCTCTTGAACATGACACTCGTCTGCATTCCTGTCGGGTTTGGGACATCTCATTTCGTCATTTTTGCGTCCATGGGTTTGGGTAATATTTTTTGACCTCTCATCTGCTCTTTTCCACGTCATCATGACCTCATATCCTTTGATGTCAAATACTGCGAAATCCAGTGTCGTGTTGTTGATATGTTCAAGAGAAGTTTTCCTATGCAGTTTTCAACTTCCCTCTAATTCTCTGTTGGTCCTGTTTCACTATCATCATGTTCCTCTGTCTCGTATCGATGATGTGGGAAAAATTATGGCCCACCTTCGATTAGGTCATTTATTGTCGACTTCAGCTCATTATCCAAGAATTTGATCTAGAGACTTGCTTCTGGTACCTTGGAGCCTGCATGTCTCAATGACAGGTTCTTCGCATTCGACGCAAGGTCCACATCATTGGCCTTCGATCGGGTGATTCTGTGAGTGTTCGACGCCAGATCACTATTCACATTTTGTGGATTGTACCGATTGTATCTTGAGAGCCATTGTCATTATTGGTGGTTTCTCTTGTGCATGTTAACAACTTTCAACATTGGATGGTAATCAGGTAATTTTATTGCATGTTCGACCTCAGCTCATATATTCGCATGCTTGAATTTGTACTTGTTCGGGTCGAGATGGAGTGCAAGACTTTAAGGAAATTTATAGAGAATAAATCATATGAAATGAAAGTCGATAATTACATCCAAAACATCACAAAAGGAGAAAATACTAATGAATTAGATTTAGAGATTACTTCAAAAATGAGGTCAACTTGGCGAAGATGAGTGAACATAGACTGAAAGTCAAAATTAAAATTGACCAAATGATTACAACCGAGCGAGATACCATAACCAAAAGTCAAAATTCAAACTGACCAAATGGCTACTACCGACTGAGATACCATAACCAATTGAGGCATCACATCACATTTAAAAAATATCGATGAATCAACACTTTCAAAAAGTGAATCATCTGCCAAATCTAAAAAAATAATGTGGCTATGTGCATCACACAAGCCTAGAGTAATGAAAAATATGGTATTAATGTGACAAGACACATTTTATAGTAGGCCATGAATTAAACTAATGGAACACTTAATTACATGGCTATAAACCAAGAAATCGACCAAACTCATCCCCTATTTCTCCTGAATTTTCGCTAAGTGTAGCATTTGAGATCACTGAAATCCCATGCCTCCCCAATCCAGTGATTTCAAATTGAGAACTTGTCAAGTGTCTTCAACGATAGGAATTTGAAGAATATTTCAAGATGATGAGAAAGAGAGTACAATTACAAGTCGAAAATACCTCCGCAAAACCAAGAACTAAAGCTCAATTTGATAAAAGCACTGCAATGGAGTTGGAGGTTTGTATCCATAATAAGAAATGAGTCAAAATGGATGAGTGATCCAATAGGATCCAAAAAGGCCTAAAATTTAAAGGTCAAAAAATTTGATTCAAATATCACCATGTCAAAGAGCTTGACGAGATGATTCCAACACAACTTGAATCACGTCAAATAGAGTTTGTATGCAAAAGTTATGGCATGATTTTCAAGTTTATGCCAAACAACAAACAATTTGGATCAGCTGACATGTGGCATGTCCTACAACACAACGTGGTATGCCCATACATCTGACGTGGAATAATATAGAGTTGACACATGTCATTGAATCATAGCTTGATGTCACAGAGATGTTGATTGGGCGTGGATGATTGTGTATTATGTGGGCCAATCCTATGGTGACACATGTACCAATCACGCAATGCCACATGGAATTGTGGAACATCTTAAAGGGTCAAAATATTTGATCCATTGAATGGTTGGAGTGACAAGGTTTTAAGCCCCCACCTATGCGGGACAAACCAATGGATCCACCAATGAGGCACGACTTTGTTTTTTATGTGAACAACATGATTCTATATATAAGTTTTGTTGTAACCAAATGCAAAAAGGGGCCATCGAGGGAGGGGGTGAAGGAGAAGGCCACATTATTGACACCATGACCTCCTTGTTGGCCGTAACTCTCGTAATATGATAACCAATAGAAATGTCACATCGTGGGTTGAAACCCAATGGAACATTTTTCATGCTTTTATGTTGGACCATGCATTGTTGGGTTATTGTTGGGGTCCTAATATCGGTTTATAGACTCTATAGCTCTCTACATTTATTTGTCAACTCGGGTTCAGTCTGGTTATTTCAAGGTTATCATGCAAGGTATATGCAGGCTATAGGTTCCCTAGCCAACATTGATCAATTGCGAGATACAAGCTCATTGGCCCAAAATAGTTCTAAATCAATCCAACAGAAATTAACAAATCGAGTAACAACGATCTTAAATAACACAAAATCTGAGTAACAATAATCTAGAGTAACAAAAATTCTGAATAACAACAAAGAAATAAAACAACAATCATAAAACACTAATGATATCATTAAAATACATACCTATACCACACGAACTATATCCAAAAACACCTGATCATAAGATTGGGCCCAACTCTTCGATCAGGGCCGTGGATGAAGAATTATAGATCACACCATGTTAACAATATCTTGCTACTCTTATTAATTCATAAAAATGATTACAAGCTGAAGTTATGTTGTTACAATCGAAATGAAGATCATCTAGTTCTTCTCAGCTATGCGATACTTATACACAACCGTCATTACATGAATAAAATAGCTTAACAAACCCATAAATCGTGGTGACCTGAATGCCCAAAAATATACAACAATTCCCGAAATAAAAAAAATGAAAAGATAGTAACATAGTTGGATCTGCGAGCGATTTGGGCAGTTGGTTAATTGGTGGTTCAGTCCTCAAATAATGCCATCATTTCACAATTGACAACATCACGATGGGTCATGTTCTACCAAACGATGTGTTGTAACTCCTAGAGACAACCTAGAGTTGTGATAGACCAGTGCCTAGGACATCTTATATAGCAAGGAGCATAAGGTATAACAGAGGAAGTTATCAATAAAAAGCTCTCATGCTATCTCTTGTAAAACAAGGAATACTAATCTGAATGGGACCGAGACCTTCAGATACTGACACATCGAAAGGAGTATTGCAGAGGCAACATGCAAAAATCCAATATAAAAGCAACAGACAATTCAGAGACAGCTTACTGTAAAGAGGGCTGATTCAGAAATACCTCACAGAAATAAGTTATCAGAAGGTGTATGTAGTGAATGAAATATTGAGAGAATATTAGTAGTCATTGAGCTGATATCCAGATACAAAATACCACCATGCATGGGCTTACCAATCTAAGAATCCATACATGACAATAGCATTTTAAAAACACCCTCCCAAAGAAACTAATATAGCAGAAATACGGTTTGGATGAATAATGAAACAGAATATCATGCATGAGCCATATTTAAAGCGCTTGACTAATTCGAGCATATGTATCAACTAGGATAAATCCATACCAAAAATCAGTGAGCCACTCGCATTCCAAAACATGATACAGGAAAGATGGATGAAATGAAATGATCTATTTAAATAACACATAAGAGAAAGTTAGAGACTGTGAAATACCAAAGACCAGAATCCTCTTAACAGATGGAACTCCTCCTCACTGAGACCCTATGGGCTCTAAGCTTTCATACAAGAGTTCAACAAAAATGTATACAAAAATCCTTTCACTGCATAATTTTATGATAAAATCTGGAACCCTCAACCTTCTGTTCTTCCGGAGCTTTATAGGAGAAAAAGAAAACTAGTAGAAGAAGTAGGTGATGAACATTTAATTTGCCTCATTAAGACAGGATGGTGAAAACGTGCACGCCCATACTGCTTGATAACTCTGTAATGTTGTATGTACTCTGTGGCTTGCTTTCTGAAATAAATGCACTAGGTGAAAGTCTCTTCAGGAACACGGTAGAGAAATAAAAACCTCATGGGCAGTTTGTCCTTTCTTGAAAGAAAATTCTGCTGAAATGAAACCTTGAGGGTATTGTTTTCTGCGCGTGATACCCTCTGTGTAATTCATGATATATTCGATCTAGTACCTTTGCCATTTAAATATTGAATCCAAGCTCAAAATATTTAATTTCAGTTATTGAATTATTTGATCTCCCCCTGATACTCTTTGCCGCAACATTAATTTCTCCATCTGCAAAAATATGTACTTTGAATGACTCTAGAGGGTTAGAAAGATTTTTACCCCTGCTTCTCTAATGGAAGTCCGGTCGTAATAGCTTCACAAGACCTTCTTCATAATTATTGCCTTTGATCAATATACCTTTCTTGCGTTCTCCGCTTCTGTAATGGAGGCTATGAATCATGGTGATTTTCCGCTGCGCTATCCCTGCAAAACCCAAAAACGTGTTAAGAAAGCTATGCACGGGGAAGGTGGATGCATTGATGGCCGTCGAACTGATGGTAGGACTGTGGAAGGATGGTGAAAAATGCAGTGGAAGGCGTTGCGGAACAGTGATGCAGTATGGCTGACAAAGTGAGGGATGAACGTGAAAATATGAAGAAAAAAAACGAAGAAATGGACCAAATATAGACCCGGGGTGGCAGAGAGTACGTGGAGAAAAACTGGAGGACAGGTGGTGAGATACCAAGACAATGGGAAATAGATGATGTGGAGAGCTGACGGTGGGACCGGTCAAAGGCGGGGGCGATCAAATCTGAACCGTCCGATCTTAGGGAGATCGACGGTTGTGAACGCATCGGAGGCGATGAGATAGTGGGCCAGGGGCACTATACACTTGGATTAACACCCGCACGGCTTCGTGGAGCGACAGCCGTCAGATGGGCCACTCTAGATCGGGCAGCTCATGTGCATATCGCGCCGCGTCTTTTGCCGAATGATAACGCGTGATGGAGGGTGGTTTTTTAGTCGTACACGGAGACACGTGGTAAACAATGTATGGAATCACTTCGAATTGAGAAATACCGCCCGCCCTAGAAAGGTGGTGCGATAGATACCGGGTAGTTTTGAACAGCGGACGCGGGGCGGGGACCACTGGGACAGATAGACTTCGGGCCGTTGATTTTACAGTTTGATCGGACGGTAGGCAGGTGGGCTACGGGCACGACAGAGATGAACGAACGTCGTCCGATCTGTACAGATTGACGGCTCAAAATGCGCCCTATATATATTTAATAATCTCCCTTAGGGCTGGCGCCTGGTCTGGTGCACAGGTCATGTGGAGAATAAGATAGAGGGGCTAGGGCCGAAAGGAGCTAGGCCTTAAACTTTTTAGATGCGGGTTTTTGGCCTTTGAAAATGTGATTTGAGGGCAAGAAATGGCAACGATAGGCAGAAAAAGGATTCTTTTGGCCAAAAGAGGGAATTTGAAAGGGTTTAAGCGAGATTTCTTGCCAGAATTTGATAGGATGCTGATATGATCAACATTTCCTCCACCTGGGGATGGCACGTTCATCCTTGGGCGTGTCGAGAACTTCGCAGACCACCTACATCATCAATTTTTATAGACATGAAAAATAAACCTATTCTACTTCTACCCTTATTACTCCATGAGACCAGATTAAACTGTTGGTCTCACATTTTCTCTACTTGAACTACATCTGCTAGGATTAGACTGTCTAGCAGATTTATTCTCTATATTCTAAAATAGAAATTGAAAAATAGCCAAGCCAAGATTAGACTGTTTGGCTTGATGGACTTTGGAGAAATTAAAACAATTAACTACATGCTCACAAACTGAGCTTTATTGAGTTTTTCCTACCTACCCTACTCTAACTAGAATATTTACAAGTCTAGCTTACGAACATTGTCTTCCAATGTAACCAGTCCATCAAATGATCCCATGACTGGTCTCTCTTGCTCAACTCCTTGAGCAGGTTGGATAGGCAGGGCAGCTCCCACTCTTTTTGTTCCTCAACAGCGGCTACAAAAACATTTCTTACTGTCGGCAACATGCTGCTCAAAAATACCCTTGATCCTTCTTCAAATGTGTGCAGGAAATGAACATAAGGATCATGAAAAGATACATGGCTATGAATATTTGGCAGGCAGGCTTCAACCAGGATCTCTTCTTCTTCCACTGGATCAAGAAAAAGACTCTCTTGAGAGAGAGGATCTCCCTCATCTTCTTCACTTTCTGAACAGGAGGACTCATCATATATGATAGTGCTGTCCTCTTGGAGCTCTGATTTGTTCTGCTCTGATGAGCTGAGCTCTGTGAACAGATCTATGTATTCTTGAGTAGGGGTATGTTTCATTTCTTCTTCCTCTTCAAGAGAAGTCCCCTTAGTTTCAATCTGATCAAGAATTTCTTCTTTGCTTACCTCCTCATCTTCTGAAAAGGAAGGCTGATGGTTTCCAGTCTCACTGATGATCTGTGGTAAAGCAGAATGAAGATTCAAGGAATCTTCATCTGCTATTATACTATCGTAGCTCTCCCCATCAGTATCATAATTAGCCTGCATTGGCTTATTACTCTCTATAAGTAAAGGGAAATGATTTTCATCCCATAGATCTACTAATGATGACACTGCAAGATTATCTTCTATTTGGGAAACATCATCCTCAGATAGATTAGAAATAGGAAAAACATGAATATAAGTAATACTGCCAACAGAGCATACTGGATTATCAACAGGTTCTTCTTCACTTTGATCCACAGAGGAGATTTCTGGATATGTACAATCAAACTCATAATATGAATGAGCAAGAGTGTGTGTTTCATAAAATATTTCTGAGGTGGACTGCTGATTTAATATCTGTTCAATTTCTTCTTCTGTCAAAGGAGAAGATTGTTTTTTGTTCCTTTGTGCAGAAGAGTAGCAACTCTCTGTTTCTTGTACTAGCTGATTTGGAGGCCGGATGTCTTCTTGAACCTCTTCTAGAGTATCCTCAGTTATGCTTGCAGGAAAACTTGAGGATCTTCTGATGTTTCTTGATCTCTCTCTAATTCAGACCAGTCCTCATGAACCTGATGATACTCGATTAGAATACAAGGCTCATGAGTGGTTTCTTCCTCCACATCGGATTCTGCATCTTCTATGTGGTCTCTTGTTTCCTCCAAGCAACATTCCCTATTTTCCTTTGCTATTAGGTCCTGATACTCTCTGACCAGTGTAACACAAGACATGGGTAAGCAATCAGGAAGTTCCTGATCGCTTTCCTCCTCATCTTCCATAGGTTTTAAAGCATCATACATGTCTTGCTCATTATCTAGGTCTTGAGTTTGTTCTTGTTCTGGAAGAGGCATGGGCTGCTCTAAATAATCCTCATTTGCATTCATATTAGCCATATACATCTCTAGAACTTTATCAAACGTTTCTATTAATTCATATAATTGATCATACAAAGCATCTAGCTTTGTATCCCTATCCATGTTTCGATCCATGTTTCTGCAAAGATGGTCACCGCATCTTCTCAACCAGTTCAGAGTCTTCTACCAGTGGAGTCATTTGGTCTTTTGGGAGTTATGGAGTGAATTTATCTAATAAACGAATGTGGAGTCGCCAAGGTGAGGGATCTACAACTCTCAACTCTCCATGCTCACCTACTTGAAGAGTGAATTAGGTTTTTTCGAGGCCCAGGGATTTAAATTTTCTCAACTTTGTCCCCGGCAACGGCACCAAAAAGATGTTGTAACTCCTAGAGACGGCCTAGAGTTGTGATAGACCAGTGCCTAGGACAACTTATATAGCAAGGAGCATAAGGTATAACAGAGGAAGTTATCAATAAAAAACTCTCATGCTATCTCTTGTAAAACAAGGAATACTAATCTGAATGGGACCAAGACCTTCAGAAACTGACACATAGAAAGGAGTATTGTAGAGGAAACATGCAAAAATCCAATATAAAAGCAACAAACAATTTAGATACAACTTACTATAAAGAGGGACGATTCAAAAATACCTCACAGAAATAAGTTATCAGAAGGTGTATGTAGTGAATGAAATATTGAGAGAATATTAGTAGTCATTGAGCTGATATCCAGATACACAATACCACCATGCATGGGCTTACCAATCTAAGAATCCATACATGACAATAGCGTTTTAAAAACACCCTCCCAAAGAAACTAATATAGAAGAAATACGGTTTGGATGAATAATGAAATAGAATATCATGCATGAGCCATATTTAAAGTGCTTGACTAATTTGAGCATAGGTATCAACTAGGATAAATCCATACCAAAAATCAGTGAGCCACTCGCATTCCAAAACATGATACAGGAAAGATGGATGAAATGAAATGATCTATTTAAATAACACATAAGAGAAAGTTAGAGACTGTGAAATACCAAAGACCAAAATCCTCTTAACAGATGGAACTCCTCACTGAGACCCTATGGGCTCTGAGCTTTCATACAAGAGTTCAACAAAAATGTATACAAAAATTCTTTCACTGCATAATTTTCTGATAAAATCTGGAACCCTCAACCTTCTGTTCTTCCGGAGCTTTATAGGAGAAAAAGAAAACTAGTAGAAGTAGGTGATGAACATTTAATTTGCCTCACTAAGACAGGATGGTGAAAACGTGCACGCCCATACTTCTTGATAACTTTGTAATGTTGTATGTACTCTATGGCCTGCTTTCTGAAATAAATGCACTGGGTAAAAGTCTCTTCAGGAACACGGTAGAGAAATAAAAACCTCATGGGCAGTCTGTCCTTTCCTGAAAGAAAATTCTGCTGAAATGAAACCTTGAGGGTATTGTTTTCTGCGCGCGGTACCCTCTGTGTGATTCATGATATCTTCAATTTGGTACCTTTGCCATTTAAATATTGAATCCAAGCTCAAAATCTTTAATTGCAGTTATTGAATTATTTGATCTCCCCCCGATACTCTTTGTCGCAACATTAATGTCTCCATCTGCAAAAATCTGTACTTTGAATGACTCTAGAGGGTTAGACAGATTTTTACCCTTGCTTCTCTAATGGAAGTCCTGTTGTAATAGCTTCACAGGCCCTTCTTCATAATTATTTCCTTTGATCAATATACCTTTCCTGTGTTCTCCGCTTATGTAATGGAGGCTATGAATCATGGCGATTTTCCGCTCCGCTATCCCTGCAAAACCAAAAAACGTGTTAAGAAAGCTATGCACGGGGAAGGTGGATGCATTGATGGCCGTCGAACTGATGGTAGGACTGTGGAAGGATGGTGAAAAATGCAGTGGAAGGCATTGCGGAACGGTGATGCAGTATGGCTGACAAAGTGAGGGATGAACGTGAAAATACGAAGAAAAAAAAACGAAGAAATGGACCAAATATAGACCCGGGGTGGCGGAGAGTACGTGGAGAAAAACTGGAGGACAGGTGGTGCGATACCAAGACAATGGGAAATAGATGATGTGGAGAGTTGACGGTGGGACCGGTCAAAGGCGGGGGCGATCAAATCTGAATCGTCCGATCTCAGGGAGATCGACGGCTGTGAACGCATCGGAGGCGATGAGATAGTGGGCCAGGGGCACTGTACACTTGGATTAACACCCACGCGGCTTCGTGGAGCGACAGCCTTTGGATGGGCCGCTCTAGATCGGGCGGCTCACGTGCATATCGTGCCGCGTCTTTTGCCGAACGATAACGCGTGATGGAGGGTGGTTTTTTAGCCGTACACAGAGACACGTGGCAAAAAATGTATGGAATCGCTCCGAATTGAGAAATACCGCCCGCCCTAGAAAGGTGGTGCGATAGATACCAAGTAGTTTTGAATATTGGACGCGGGGCGGGGACCACCAGGACAGATAGACTTCGGGTCGTTGATTTTATAGTTTGATTGGACGGTAGGCAGGTGGGCTACGGGCGCGACAGAGATGAACAAACGTCGTCCGATCTGTACAGATTGACGGCTCAAAATGCGCCCTATATATATTTAATAAGCGCCCTTAGGGCTGGCGCCTGGTCTGGTGCCTAGGTCATGTGGAGAATAAGATAGAGGGGCTAGGGCCGAAAGGAGCTGGGCCTTAAACTTTTTAGATGCGGGTTTTTGGCCTTTTAAAATGTGATTCGGGGCAAGAAATGGCAACGATAGGCAGAAAAAGGATTCTTTAGGCCAAAAGAGGGAATTTGAAAGGGTTTAAGCGAGATTGCTTGCCAGAATTTGATAGGATGCTGATATGATCAACACTATGTTTGGTACGAATTGTTGAGTGATCTGCAAAGAATCTCTTCAACAAGTCATTTAAGTATTATTCCCCTATGACTACCACTTCATTAATCAACATTTCAAGAAGACATGCCAACATGATATAATTTTCATTAATTGGGATACAAATTAACCTCATAAGAGCTATAAAGCATACAGAAAGGGATAGGTGGAAGTATGTAAAAAATGGGTAATTTCATCGGCCAACATATCCTCCCTACTGGCTTGGTTGCATGTCCTCATGTAGGCCGCTTCCAGCGTAAATCATGATTGGACCCACTATGACTAACATGGAGCTGAGTGAGGTCATATTGTGTTGGAATGTGTTGTCCTTGATGGAAACCTACTTGATGAAATGAGATTGTTGGCTATATGATGTAGAGTGTTGTCCTTGATGGCAACCTACTTGATAAAGTTGATGACAACCTACTTGATGAAGTTTCCCTTAATGGAAATCTACTTGATGAGTTAAGGGGGAGATTGTTGGAAATATGATACAATGTGTTGAATTTGATGGAACCTGCCTGATGAAGTTGTTCGTGATGGAAACTGACTTGATGAGTTGTTAATAATGTAAATCTGATGTATCTACAGATCAGTTCAGAAGCAACAGAAGAAAGGAATTCAGAAAGTGCCAGAATAATGTTAAACAAGGTATGTCACAAGGCATACGCGGGTTTGTTAAGGAGAAGTCGCGTATGCACGTGGAAAAATACGTGCCAAGTCGCGTATGGCTATTTGCGCTCTAAATTTATAAATCCAGGGGTATTACCATGGTATTGACCCATTGTATTGAGTGCTGGAATATCTATTTGATCCCGTCCAGGAATACCATTAGTAGTTGAGTGTTTTTGACTCATGGTATTGAAAAGGGCTAAATCTATATAAGGAGAAGAAGATCATTGTGCAAGGGGGCATGAGTAAGGGTTGTGAATGAATAAATCTCTCTAAGGAATATCTGCATGGATGAACTCTGTTCTTGATTGATAGATCTGAATCTATGATGCACCTATGAAGAAAATGATGAAGAAGGATCTCTAGATTTGAAATGTATATGTATTTTCTAGATCTGTTTATGGAATGTTTAGATCTGAGATGAGGCGAAACAATTTCTGAAGTAAAGGATGAAATCTGAGTTGTTTATCTGATTTGAAGAACTGCACTATCCTAAAAGGTTACAGATGCATACGCAGGTTAGCTTCAGTAAAAGCGTGTGTATACGCGGGTCTGCTTAAGGAAAAGCGCGTATAGGAAGATAGGGTTTTTTGAAGAATGCACATAAGTATACGCAGGTTGGTTTCTGAGAAAGCGCGTATATACGCAGGTTTAGTGAAGTAAAAGCACGCATGGAATCTAGGGTTATGCTGAAGTAAGTGGAATGAAATGTCTGATCTGTTCTGTTGTTTTACTGCTATCTGTCTATGATGTATTCATAAAGAACTGGGTTGTTTGAATGATGAATATGCTGCTGATTATGTTAATTGAAGATAAAGTTGATGGTTGATTGGTTGATGATTCAATGAATGAATTGATGGGGTTATAAGTTTCAGTTTGATGAATGGTCGAGCTTAAATGTGAGGAGTGGGTCCAGTCTAAAAATCTGATGAAAAGTGGCCTACAAGATGTGTTGTATGGAAGCTGTTGGATCCAGTATGAAAATTTGATGAAACGTGGTCCGCAGAGGTGCTGAAGGTCGAAGCCTTCAGTGAGGGGGTTGTAGCTCCCTTCCAGTGGTAGCTGGTAAATGAGAGCAGGGGGTAGTAGCTCCCTTCCAGGAGAGGCTGGTAAACGAGAGCTGTGGGGTCGTAGTCTCCTTCCGTGAGAGGTCAAATCTAGAGTTAGAAGTTGTAGCTCCCTTCCAGGAGAGGCTGGTAAACGAGAGCAGGGGGTTGTAGCTCCCTTCCAGGAGAGGCAGGTAAATGAGAGAAGGTTGTAGCCTTCTGCAGGTGGGTGCCTGCGTGCTGGTATGAGTCTGCGCCAATACATGGTTGTACGATGTTTTCTTTATAATAAAATATTGAATACTGAGACGACTGCAGCGGTGGTTTTCTCCTGACTTGGGTTTCCACCTTAAATCCTGGTGTTCATGTGTGTTGTTTATGTGTGATGGTTTATTCTGTTATTACTGCACATGCTTACTGTTAACTAAATGATACACAGATCTAAGTAAAGACTTGAATACATAATAAGATCTCTGTATATACGCGAGTTTTGTAAAGAATATCCGCGTGTATACGCGAGTTGGTTTCAAGAAAGTAGCGTATGGGTTTTAAAGGAAGAAAAAGTATAAAGTTTTGAGTATGCCCTAAACACTGATTCACCCCCACCCCTCTCAGTATTTTTTCCCAACATATTGTTTCCCCATATCGGTCCTAGGTAACTGATACCCATTTGTGTGAATGATATCCTTCTCGCAGTCTTCATCCACTTCATAAGCCAACTCATAGTGATCAGAAGGTAACCAGATAATAGGAAACCAAAACCTTAACTCCAACCACCCAAGTCCACAATGTTGCATGCAATATAACGTGGGATTATTTCCAATGATCTTGAAAAGTTTGTGCCCTAAAGGATTCTCGTGCCCATACTCCTAACGATGAAAGTATCCAATGTTTTTGACAAGCATCCTCAGCTTCTTCCCTAAAGGTACAGATAGGATTTTTGCACAGGTTGACACACCATCGTTGTGTCGCAAGCATCTAGTCCTTTCGGCCCTTTAGCTTGAGAAACTGATCATTTTTAGTGTAAATAGCCCCAAATTGGAAATTCTCCATCCTAACCATCAATGGAAAATTTGCTTGAATTGCCTCAAATGTGTCAAAGGCCTCCTTTTATGGCTTGATTGATTACAAAATATGTAAAATACCTTAATTGGATATCTCCTAAAAATGGTATCGGATTAAATGTCAGATCATTTTCTAGGATATAATCATGCATATAGAGCTCACATAGAAAATGCTGGTGAATATAATTATTAGCTCTCAAAATCGTTAACAATTGCATGGAGTCTTCTATTTTGTGACTCAACTCCTGGTGAATGCTCTAAAAAAAAAGAAAATTATTGCTCATGAAGAAAAAGGGAGTAACTATTAGCATGGGGCCTACATGCCAACATTTGTTGCGCTAGAGTAAACATCTCATCTTTATCAATGTTCAACAACTGAACCTTTTCCTGCAATTTTTTTATTCTATTATGCAATATTTCTCATTGTTGTTGAGTTTATTTTTATTTGATTTATATATTTTGCGATTTCTCTCGCCACATTCCCTCGAAATATTCTTAACTCTTTTTTATGAACCTTCTTGGTGATTTCCCCACGCTGGAAACTAAAAGAAGTGGATTTCCACTTCTGAATTTTTGCTAACAAAATAAATAACTGTGCTTCTTCAAGGTCGAAAAGTGCCTCGGTCTGTGTGGATGCTGATATTACCTCTCTGTCCTTTGTTTGTGTAGATATCGAGATTAGCTCTCTGTCTTCTGTCTACGTAGCCATTGAAACTATCTCACTAGTTTTGGAAGTTACGGACGTTCGACTGTGTTTGATTTCTTGCTTCTCTTTTTCCCGCTTTCGAAATCACGTAACCTGCTTCCTTAGCTTTGAAATTTCCACCTTTAATTGAACATTTTTCTTTAACAATAGTCGGTTCTGGTGCTGACTTGAAATTTCCATATGTGTCCTGGCTTTCCTTTTTCTGAATTCCCCAACAAATTATTGTGTTATCAAATTTTCCTCCATCGGTTCTGAAGCAGGTATTGGTTCTTGTGGAGAAGTATTAGCCTCAATCCTTTATGCAAAAACTCCTAATAACTTCAAATTGGGAGGAAGGACTTATGATGTCTCAGATTTTGTTGCGCGTCTGTAGAGGTAGGAGAAGGGAATTTCCTTGATCCTCTTTGTTAACACTGGAAAATCATACGGGCTAAAGACATTAAAACGGTCAATCAAAAGGTATAGATAAAGGGTTTCTAGAGAAGAAATACATTAGGAGGAGCCAAAAATTTAATTTTTCCTAAGGTTAAAGGACAAAATTTATGGACCGCGCACAGGCAACATTGGCTCTTGGCACGTAGTGCAGCCTTTTCTTCTATAGTTGCACGGTCCTGGGGATGATGAAATGTCACCATCTTGGAACACTTTGCACACTTGGTTAAAAATATTCCCACTCAACCTAACCAAGTACAGTCACCTTTGAGCCACCTTGAGGCTCTAGTGTAGCACACAAAGGAATCATACCCTCACTCTTGTGTCATCATCCATTTGGGCCAAGAGGAGGGAAAATTTGAAAATGGTCTATAAAAGCCAACCTTGGGAAGAGAAAGGAGAGACACATTGTTATGCTGGCCAAATTTCTCCATAGAAAACCCACATGTGTTTTCCAGCAGCAGGAGGATTGGAACAACTCATTTGTTGGCCACCCAACATATCAGTCTAAGAAATATGATTTCACCACATGTTCGTTGATCTACCATACTTTGAGAGGGAAGAGAGGCTTGCTGAAAACTTGAGGGGAAGAGACCCCCTTGTCTTGGATATTGGAGCTCCGTAGCTCAAAGGATCCACTACAAGAGATTTATCATTCTATATTATACTACTACCGGCACCTAAAAAATGGAGAAGCTCTCCATTGTTGAGTTATTAGTGTGTTCACTCTATTGAGTGTGCATCTTGTGCATGTTGTTTTGTTTTTTTTTCTTTGTTTATGTAGTATGCTACGTTTCCTTTCTAACTTAGCTTATTACATGTTGAACTTGTTTCACTAACGTATGAAAAACCATTTTGACCTGTGACTCTTATCTAGGTAAGAAGCCTCCCTACTAAGTAAAGTGTATTTCGTCTTCCCATGCGCTGAGTACACTACCACAGGAAGGGATACTCCACTGGATTCTTTATTTTGAGTTAATGGTTGTTGATGTAGGTCCTTCTTCCTACTCGTCTTGCTGCAAATCACCCTTGCATCCCCTCAACATCTCTAGTCACAGTCAGTGAGAAGTCCTGCCCAATAGAGGAGGATTGTTTTTGCATTCTGCCCGACTGTGTGCATTCTGCTCTGACAAATGCGCGCTCTGCACCCGTGGGAAAATAAGCCGCGCGGTAGGTAGTAAGCTCATTTTTGCATGTTTTTTTCCATTTTTTCAGTTGTAAAGTACTTGGCAACCCATAAAACATTTTCCATCACCGTGTTCTGGTATTTCATGACTGATTAGGACTCTTATTTTCTATAATTTAGCTTAGCAAATAAGTAGTTTTATGATTTGAAATGATTGCTAGTTATTTATATTCTAGTATCATGTCATATATGCTTTTCTCTTTTCTTAGTTTTACTTATTCATCAAGGGTTTGTCTATGAGCATGTGATTGTCAATTCAATTTACTTGGTGAAATTGTGTGTTTTTCATAAGCTTAGAAAGAAAAATTTTGAACGACTGAACAAAAGAAATTATAAACATGGAAAACACACCTAACATAGCTTAACACATAGAATTTTGATAAAGGAGTTCACCCTCAACACTTGGGCTACGTCTCCGTGAGCCTCCATCAATGGACTGGGCTCTCTCGGATTAAAATGCTAAAATTATTTTACAAGATGATGCTCAACTCCATTTTTTTTGTAGACTATACCAATGGTATCAGAATGTGAAAATACCCCTATGTTCAATCACTGGAAATGGACCATGGCTCCCTTGGCCATGATCTCTTCTACTGGTGGCCTTCACTTCCCTGAGCTATCATGTGGAAAAAACACCTGTAGAAGTTTTCATATGCTCCTGAAACCTGTCTCACTATTTCTATAACATGTTAATCATCCAAAATTCACTATTCATTCTCTCAGAATGGCCTCTGGCTCCTTTGGCTATGCCTCCAACACCTGGTGGCCCTAGGCTCCTTGGAACTTCCCTGTAGCAAAATCGCACTTAGAAGTCTCCAAATGCTTATAAAAATTGCAACATTGGCTTCAGAAGGTTCAATACAGTCAAAATTGACTATTAATTTTTGAAATTTGGCTGAAAAATTCTCCCGATAGAGCACATTTAATTTTTGCCCAATATTCTCCACCAAAACTAGAAAAACTCTAGTTAAGACTGCTAAACATAGCAATTCCGCCAATTTTGGCATGCTCCCCTAAAATTCTGCTAGACTAAACTGTCATTATCTTTAATATAAGTGCGCTTATCCTTAATTTAATATAGTTTATTCTAGCATAATTTTAGGGGAGCATGCCAAACTTGGCGGACTTGCTATTTTTAGCAGTCTTAACTGGAGTTTTTCCAGTTTTGGTGGAGAATATTGGGCAAAAATTAAATGTGCTCTATCGGGAGCATTTTTCAGCCAAATTTCGAAAATGAATAGTCAATTTTGACTATATTGTACCTTCAAAAGCCAATGGTGCAACTTTCACAAGAATTTGGGTACTTCTAAGTGTGAGTTTTCTACAGGGAAGTTCTAAGGAGCCTAGGGCCACCAAGTGTTGGAGGCATAGCCAGAGGAGCTAGAGGCCATTATGAGAGAATGAATAGTGCATTTTGGATGATTGACATGTTCTGGAAATAGTCAGATAGGTTTCAGGAGCAGATGGAGACTTTTACAGGTGTTTTCACCATAGGATAGCTCAGGGAAGCTCAAGGCCACCAACAGAAGAGATCATGCCGAAGGGAGCCATGGTCCATTTCTAGTGATTGAATAGTAAATATAGTGGTATTTTTTCATTATGAGCCCATTAGTACAGTCTGTAAAATCAATGGAGTTGAGCATTATCTTGTAAAATAATTTGACGATTTTAATCCCAGAGAGCCTAGTCCATTGATGGAGGCTCGAGGAGACGTAGCCCAAGTTTTGAGGGTGAAATCCTTTATTATTATGTTGTTGTGAGTTGCTGGTTATTTTTCTGCAAATTATGTTTGTTGTTCATGCCTTTAATCAGCTTAAATAATTGTTAAATTTCTCACACATAAAGCACTTAGAAAACACATAAACTTGACATAAGAATTATGTTGCACAATTGGATGTATGAGCACGATCCTTAAGTTGTTTAAATGGAATAGAAGGTGCTTGCACAACAAAACAAGATATCCCCCTATTTCAGATCATTTTAATTTTAGTTTTATTTATTTTTGCAAATTATACATAAGGAAAAAGTAAGTGGACTTCAATCCACATATGTTTTCCGAACAAACGATTTGCTGATAAAAGGTACAAAACATAGTGTAAATAGCATAAAAGTAGGCAGCCCATATATCTACATACCTTTAGCTAATTCAAGTTTTTTCAATTTTTTCATTAGGTTAGTTCAATTTTGCATTAGGAATTAGGACTGGGAACAAAATGTCGAAAATAAAGAAAGTAATCTCTGCCACCCTTGCACCTCACGGTGATCGTAGGTATGTACATGAACGCTTTCCTAAGACAATTTTCCATCTCCCTATAGTGTAAACATATTCTAACTAGGCAAAGTGTAAGCGGCCCATAATCCTCACATCATTTATTTTTGCAAGGAACAATCACACATAGGGTAATTAGAAAAGGATTGTAAAGGATCAGTGCATATCCACATATCAAAACACTTGTGATTGTACACTCCACATCACACAAAAAGCATCGATAAGCATTGGACTAAAAGGCACCCAGTTTGTTGGGACCTTCATCCCCTTCTTACAGTTACTTCACCAAGGCACACCTTAAGAAAATTGAGACTCTCTAAAAATAATCATTAACCAAACTCATTAAATTCTCCCCACAGGGGCTGCAAAATAAATTATAGTTCAGGTTAGGACCATTGGGAGTAGGAATCCAATAATCTATCATGGTCATAATACATTTTGAAACATAGATGTCAACTTTTTAGGGAGCTTAAAATCTGTCTATCCACCCACGGAACGAATACCTGAGTGTTACCAGAGACCTGTTTCAGAGGGGGTTAAGATTAGGCCCAGTGTGTGTGGTACTTTTTGGGGCTACCTGACCCATCTAGTGCTTGGTACTGGTAGCTGATTACCGAGAATCTCAAGACTCGAATGCTCATGTGGGACGACGTTACTGTATTGGCAAAAACTAGGGCATCCGTCCCTATAGGTGATGATACAAGCAACACTTGATCCTCGTACCATAACCTTGGTCGATTCTTCAGCTATTGGAAGGCGTCGCCAGTTATTTTGGGATGTTAGCCCCACTACCCATCAGAAGACATATTCACAAGGCCAAATTACATTGAGAGTGTAAGGATGAATAGGTCTATATATGATTTTGAGTATCATACGCAAAACAAACAAAACTACATTTTTTGCTTGATTGGTCACATAGTGCTAAATTAAAGGAAAACTTACCTCGTATTTTTTCACTTTTTTTATGCATGTGATCGTATTTTCTTTGATAAAGAATATTCCTTCCTCCAACAAACCAAAAATATCACCAAGATTAATCTAGTCAACACAAAAACGGACCCAATGGGACCCCATCGATCTAGGTGTTTCTTGGATCTCCCCCCATTAGAGGGAGGAGTGCCAAGTCTCCCGCCATTTAGGCATCGAAGATGACACATTGCCATCATTATCTATTCATCCTTTATCGGGGCATCTGTGATTAGAAACCCCAAAGGGTCACCCAACACCACACCAATGGAAAACCTAGTAGGGTCACCACACTCAACCCCTCTCACAACCCCTAAAGGGCAGAGGAGCGCTACCCCTTCGGGGAGTCAGCAGAATATTCATCAGGGAACGCCACAGGGTAATATTCCCCAGGCACCTCCCCTAAACCATCACATTCAGACACCTGATTTTCCACAGTGTATAATGGTGGTAAATACTCAGTTACCCTTCTTAACATCAATTAATCTTGTAGATCTAACTAAGTTAAATAATGACCCCATTTCTCATGGACTTAATTGGACTCCCATGCCCACGTAGCTACCTTTAGATAACCAAAATTTGAAGCGAAGTAAGCAGAAGACCTAGGAAATCATATTATGACTTTTCACTTGTGGTGTTCATTCAATATTATCATTGATGATACCATTAGACTAAGACTTTTTCAATGCACCCTAATAGGGCTTGCGGCGTAATGGTATGTCGGGCATCCTTCTACTTCTCATGGAACCTTTAGCACCCTCATTATCATGTTCCTCACCTATTTCTAGCTACCCATTCATCATGATTCAGGAATGGAACTGCTGACACATTTTAGGAAAACGCCAGTCATCCATATATCGAATAATCTCCACGAATGGTAGCAACATCACAATTTGTGTAAGCCAAACCTGACGATAGAGTATTTTTGGACTTATTTTTTAAAACTATCACATCAGATATCTCAAAAGACGTGGAAATTCAAAAACCTACCTCTGAGGAGGACGCCATTAGCAAGGCCCAAAAACTTGAACTCATTTACACCGAGTCAGGATATATTTACAATGTCCAGCCAAATGCCCTGTACCTACAAACTTATACAGATTTACCAGGTGCGTCGAATACTATAGATGGTTTGATCAACTACTTGACCCAAGGCCACCTAAGCAGTAGTATCCAGTGCCTAGGATACTCGTACAATTCTACTCATAACGTGTCACAACCTGGCTACCATCAAAGTCAGTATTCACCTTTGAAGAATATGACGAATAAGGTAACACCATACCATCAACAAGAGGGAATCTCATATCCTCCCTCGCAGGGGAACCAATACTCAGCTAGGAATGCTGATACAAGAGAGCCTCCCTAGTAATCTTACACCAATTAGGAACAGGGGAACTTATATCCCCCTTTTCTTGCACAAAATCCACCACCAACGCAAAACAATGCGCCGGTGAACCTAGTGAAACCATCCCAGACTCAATGGTGATAGTCTTACAACCAGGAGAACAATAACCCTCCAAAATATGCAAAAAAGAAGCTTAGGAATAAGCAAAAGGGAGACTCTAGACAGGGGAGCAGTAATCAACAACGACTTACGATCTTAGTCTAGGGGAAAACCCAATCGAAATAAAAACCAAGAGCCAAATATAACTCCCAAGGGCAAAACAAGGGACCCAGTGTAAGAAAAAATCATTCTTGACATGCCATATGTGGCAAATACGACCATTACACTCACCACTGTCTTGAACTCCCCGAACTGAAAAAAAATTCAGGGTAACCGTGGACAAGGAGGACCTCCTCAACAACCTGTTGTAATGTAGGAACCCTTACCCCACCAAGGAGTGGTTAACACACATAAAAAAAAACCACCCCAAAATGATATTGGAGGAGGCAGTCACAAAATCTACATGGCTGACAAAGAATTGTTCTTCCAGACAAGGAATAGGAACTACAATACACCTTCGGACACCAACCCATCAGGTACAAGTACGAGTGCAACTACTGCATCGTTACCCATCTCCAAAGTACCTACAGAGCCCCTTCCAAAAATGGTCAAGGGACCAACTAGGCGTGTAGGACATCACTCTAAATTTGCTCATAGCTATAGCATAGTATATGATTTAGCACAATCACTAGCTGCTATGTCAGCCTTGGAAGTTCTGCAATCGTGCCCAAGACAATGGAAAGCCTTACTTTCAATGTTAGGTGCAATCGATCCTTTTGATTCACGCCTAATGGTTTTTGACCTAGATAAAGCAAGCCCGAGGCTTCCTTCTCTGGTCGCTTTCCAAATACCGGTTTCGGTTCATAACATCACCATACAATGGTGCATCGTCGATGAAGGAACATCCACTTGTATCATGTCCAAATCAGTTTGGAAAAAGCTAGTATCAACTGAATTAAAACCATATGGCATCATGCTTAGAGAATATGACGATCGTGCTTCAGCGCTCGTTAATATGTATCAAAACGTCCCAGCAAACATGGCCGGAAATATAGTTCTTATATACAATGAGGTATTAGATGCATAACTAGACTACAATATACTCCTCGGGTGGAGTTATATGTATGCCATAACTATAGTCGCATCCTCTATATTTAGGGTAATGATTTTTCTCCATGATGATTGGATCATCACCATCGACCAACTCACATACTACGACAAGAAACCCATGACAGCTCTGGATGTCGTGTTACCATACGTGTACATAATTTGGCCCAGGCCATTTCAAACCATCATCCATCCTAGGGTCATTCCTAGGAGATCCCCCTATTATACCAAAGGGAGTCCCGGAAAGCATGGGGGCACCGGTGTACATGATGCTTTCATCAAACACCAAAACTAGCCCAAACATAGAAACTAGCAGTACAGAGTCTAAAGCCACTTACATGACATTCCTACGCTAGGCCATTTTGCAAACTCCATTCTTATACCCCCACTTGGTTTTGTGTCAAAACAAGTCATGGAATATATGACATTTCCGAATATGGCTTTCGCAATACCCGTGTAGTATTTGGTCCCACCAGCCATGCTAGGAAGTCCATGCATCACCTCTATAGGAATAACCCCTATTTCCCCTCAAGAGGTCATAATGGTTAATGAAACACCTGTAGCAGCGCCAGCTGATACGACCAAGAAAATAAAAAAAAAGGGAAGAAAGTTGAAACCCCCAAGTTACCTAGGGCATTAAAACCTTGCACATTGTGTGAATCGTAGGTCATCCTACTAATATTTTCCCTGAGTTAGATGAATTGAAACCCCTTCTAGACACCGAAATAAATGTCTCGACCTTGAATTCCCATAAAAAGGAACAAGCCATGAACAACGAAGGGAAAGCATTACACACCAACCATGCATGCACCATATGCGACCAACATGGGCAGTATACTCATCACTGACCAGAGATGCCATGATACAGGGATGTTGTGCAAGCCCTAGAACAATCTTACCAAGAAGACCCCTTAGATCCACCCATAAAAATGGACAAGGGATAACCTAAAACCATAGTGTACATACAAGAGGATCCTACATATTTCTTGTATACACCACCAACGACTTAGAGGTGGCAAATAGAGGCCATACTGCATGTCCTGGTTTTGCACTATGTGACGAGCCTGATCACTTAGTAATGCAGTGCCCCAAGTTAAGGGCATTCAACCATTGGTATCAAGTCTCACGAGTTGCCCAAAGAAACTTAGTTCGACATCGACGACATACGTGTCAGATTTTTCGGGGCAACCACCGCATGCGACATTGTCCCCATATCTATCGATTTCGGTATATGTTGGATTTCATACGATGCTTCGTCGCTGAAAACCCCGACTTAGTCGACTCAGACACAAAATCTATAAAAATCACTACAACTCAAAGAACGGAAGAAACACAGACCATATTTTATGTGTTAAAGGAGAGACGGTCACCTGAACGACCACCTCTTCCCTGTAATCGTCCTCAAGCTCCAGTCCAGCTTTGCACACTCTGCGACGAATGAGATCACTTTATTGCTGACTGTGCAGCTCTAGATTTATTTCAAACATGGTACCTGATCAACCTGGTGTACTACGACGACCTACGAGTAGCCCAATATTCATTCCAAGTATGTTCATATAATCACCCGATTCATCGTTGCCCCTACATCCCCTGCTTCCGTTCGACGTTAAATTGTTTACGCCAAGACATAACCCATCTCGCTGTAGTAGAAAGATTGGATTCAGACTCAGTGGAAAGTTCGAAAACCCAAGAGAATGAGGCAACTAGGTCCATCCTCTTCATATCAACAGAAAAATGACCAACAAGGGGGCGGATTAGCACCCCCAACTTCCCTCCATGAATAATCCCAGCCTGTGCATTGTGTAATGCACACAATCATTTGATCGCTCAATGCCCAAATTTACGATCACTTTGCAAATGATACCCAATTAATCCAGTATTCCAAAGGAAGTGGAGAACTAAAAAGCACCAGTCTTGTATGATTTTTCAAGACAACCCTCACGCTCGACATTGTACTTACATCCCCCAATTTCGACCTATGTTACATGTCATATGCCCATTGGTCACCAAATACCTGAATGTAACAGGTTTCAAACCTGGGCAGCCAGGTGCAATGCAGCATTCCCCCCATCATCACCAAAACCCTAGGAAGGCTAAGGTGACCAACCATCCTAGCAGGGCATGAAACCAGCCAAGAAAAACATGTGTTATATGTGATAGAAAGGGCCACATGGTCAATCAATTTCGGGAACTCAAGAAACTCACTGACGATCTTTGCATGGTCACCACCATACCGCATATCCAACTCTCTAATCAAGAGAAGATCGCACGCTGCTATTGCAGGATTTCCTCGCAACTCCACCACACTTTTAATTGTGAATAACTCCCAAGGGTACGAGGCGCAAGAGTAGTGTTGAGTTTGGACTCCCTAAAGGAGCCACACCAACCATGACCAAGGACTCAGAGATGGTAGAAGCACAAAAATACCCTAATGCGCAATCATCTCCAAGCATCCACTTATGGCATGGAGAGTAGTGTTGGTTCTCACACCATCTACTCGATAGGCACCTTTACTCTATGCACCATTTGCATGAGCCATAAAAATGAAACAGAGATGTGCCCCATGATGAAAACATTTTGGCACCTCTGCATTCAACACAACTTCTAAGTACAGGAATGCGTGCGTACCCTTAGTACGTCGCCAGAAGAGCACGAGTTTTGTCTCAAACAAACAACCATAACGAAAATTATTGCACCATTTAACGATGAATACACACAACACCATATACGATTGATCTCATCATGCATGGGAACCATGACTCGTGTTGTTTGCTCATCTTTCATTGGTGTTAAGACCATTGTAACTACCACAAAAATAGTAGTACTATCTGTTGGCCACCTATAAAATTTGTTCTATCAAAAGGTGGCGAACACATTGTTTAGTCTTCAAGGAACAGTTTCATTGTGGAAAGTGTATCTCTTGAAGCCTCTGGAAGACATCATATCCTTGTTTCAATCTTCATTGCTGTTCCCATTTCAAGCTCAGAAAATTCTGCTGAATTTCATGAGAAAGACTGCTGCAAAATCCCCTTTTTCCCCTTCCTGCACTCAGAAACTAACCTTCATTGTTACTCTCTTGTTCCCCATCAAGATCCCTCATTCTCATAATTTTTCCATCTCCCCTTCATCAAAATCCCTTTCATAAGGTTTTAAGATCCTTTTTTGGCCTTATCGAAACCCCCAAAACCCTTCGAAAACCATTGAAAATCTATGAAAAAACAATTTTTCTTATTATTAAGGGTTTAAGCCCCCTTGGGCTAGGTCTCTAACCATTTCCTTCCATACTCCCTGGTGCTGGAACCAGGCACTGAGCCATTTGGGCACCTAACCTTATTTTATATTATCCCGCCCGAAAAATATTAAAAACCTTATGATTTTTCCGAAACTTTGGGTTTTTTAATTATTTTCTGAATTTTCGTCGGTTCAAAGCCTCAGCCGATCTCCGCCGTCGATCTGATCTACAGATCGACAGTGCGGAACCTATCGTGGTCGGTGGTCCCCGCCGCGCCAAACATTATGCAGAAACCGGCGGTATCCATCGCATCGCCTTCTGAGGGCTGGCGGTATTTTTCATTTCGGAGTGATTCCATACAACGATTGACGTGTGGCACCAGCACTATTTTAAAACCGCCCCCCCCATCGCGCATTATAGTTTGGAAATAAACCCCACGCGATATTGACGTGCACCGTCCGATCTGAGGCCGCTCATCGGACGGTGTTCGCTCGCCGGAGATGCACACGCGATAACTCAGGGTACGACACAGCGGAAACAACATCTCCGCCGTCGATCTGATCTGCAGATCGTGTTATCACTCAGGTTTTCCTAGAAGTTGTGTAAGAGGAAAGTATACCCGAGGTAACCAAAAACCAACCTTTTAGATGCAGAATCTAGCCAATCAAGTAGCTGTAAAAATAAATGGATAACTTGATTGCTTGTGATCAAAACTGGAAGTATGTTATGATCATGTTCCTTTATAATAAATGATATAATGTGTAAAGGCCAATTTTGATGTATTTGATCCTTATAGAGAAAACATGTTTGCAAATTTGGGCTCAAAAGATTCTCCATATAATCTAATATAGGATCAATAAAAACATGATGTATGTTATTTACTTCTAGACCTTCAATGACTAATTGTTCAATTGAATTATGAATATTAGACCATGAACTTATTTCTTCAGTCTTGTGTTTGAAAGAATAATCATCTTCAATATGCAAGTCAAAAGATAGTACAATTTCATCTTGCTTTGGAGAAGGAAGATTTTCAAAGAACTCTTTAGGATTTCGGAAATTGTATGACTGAATTTGAGAATGCAAAAGTTTGATTTCATTTTCATAATTTTCAGAAATTATATCAAGAAGCCATTTTTTAAATCGAGGAGAACATTTTCTTGATTTAAAAAGAAGAAAGAAATCTCTTAGAAAATCCTCATCAAACTGAAGTTTTGATAACTCATCCTTGAATTCATTTAAAATTTCATCAAATGGAAGATTTTCCATAAACCCTGTCATCCAGTATCACTATTAATGCTTTGGAATATGGATTATTTGGTTGTGGAATTGCTCTGAAACTTGAAGCTCTTGATCTCTGATCAACAGTGTCTTGATTGGAAAATGATATCAAAAAGTCAGAAGAATGAGGCTCAAATATGCATGGAGATTTTATATTTACAATTTTCAAAAGAGATAAATTAAAAATTACTCTAAGATCTTCTCTAAAATACAATATACATTGGAAAACCATATCAATTTAGAAAGAACATAATGTTTTGGATAACAATCCAAGTTGAAAGCCTGATCTTCCCATATTGTTCTTCCAGGTTCATTCCTCTAGTGGAGTCTTAGTAGTGAAATTGATTTTGGAGTCGCCAGGTGGATGATTTTAACCTTTGTGTGTCTGATCCCTGTCCACCATCATAGATCAGATCTAAACCTGTAAAACAATTCTGAAGAAAAAGTCAGTTCTTGAGGAAACCAAATTTTTTGTGAATTTTCAAAACAACTTCTATGATTTCTTTAAGAAATTTAAGATTTTTGATTAAAATTTTCTCAAAGATTTATTAAACTAGAGAGTCTGATTAAACATTTGAAACTAAGGTTCAATGTATAAGCTAAATCAGAGATAGACTGAAGCAGCTTTTATTTACTTTTGCAATTGCAGAGCAAAAGCAATTTCAAAGGCTACCTGGCTGATATTCAGACTCTGTCCATAGCTTATAAATCAAACAATAGTATCAATAAAATGATTCAGATCCCCAGTATGGTCGCCACTATGTTATCACTCAGGTTTTCCTAGAAGTTGTGTAAGAGGAAAGCATACCCGAGGTAACCACAAACCAACCTTTTAGATGCAGAATCTAGCCAATCTGCATCCAGAGAGGGCTCTCTCTTTATGATTTATCTTTGTTCTTGGAAGGTTTTAGGCTAGTTATAGATTCAAAGTTTGTTTTGGGAAAATGGTGGAATCCACAAACTAAGGGCAAGGTTGAGAGCTTTCATTCCATTGGGCTATGGAATCAAAGGATGGCTTTACTGGATTTCTATTCTAAGCACAAGATGGTATTACAGGGCAAGATAGCTAGACAGAGAACAATCCTTAAAATTTAAAGTGGATGGGATGATCTTGAAGGGATGAAAGGCAATTAAGAATCTTTCACCATGTTCAAAAGAAAGAAGTGAAATGACTACAAACAAAGAGAAATGAAGAATTCCGTGTTATAGTAATCAAACAATGTTTAAATTAGCAAAGCAGGAGCATTTAAGAATTCATGCTTATAGCTAATTTAGAAGAAAACATTAAGAACAATCACATTTGAAAACAGAGTACAATTAAGCAAATTCTGTTTTAAACCTTTATGTAAATTATTCAGACATGGATATGATGGTATTATAACTAATATAAAATTTCAAACAAAGGGAAGAAACACTTATTGAACTGTAGTCCAACACATGAATCCTGCAACAAGTCCAGTGCTTCAAATCGTCATCCAGTAAGCCACAAGTAAATTTGTCCAAAAGCTTTTATTCCGAAAATCTCAATGTTACAGCAGAGTAATAGAATCCACCACAAATGCTTCCAAGAGTGGAGTATTTATACAAATTTTAAACTAAAATATCTTGAAACAAATATCAAAATTGGTTCACAAATCTCTCCAACTATTTTACATAAATAGAACTTAATTAAAGGAAACTCAAACTAATGCATCTATTTGGCACTATTTTGTATGGATAGGTGATAACAAAGAGAAGAATTCGAATTTGATCCAACTCTTAGTTGATGATGAGGCATCCAAGTCACTAACTGCTTCCTTTCTTTGTGCAATCTGCTCCAACAATTCTGCAAACTTGGGGTCCAATGATATCTTTTTATTTCTCAATCCGTAATATATATGTAAAAAGTGAAAGAGGTTATTGTAGATTAATATTTTGGTGAGATAAACCTCTTTCACTTTCCTAAAATTCCTCTCCAGCTGTGCGCAATAGGCTCTGCAAAACGATGTGTAAAACAGAGTTTTACAGAGTCTGAAAATAAGCCTCTAACGATGTGCATGTATCTCTCATTCTGAAATCAATGTCCAAAAACTGAGATAGGTTTTTGTAGATGGGTCTCTTAGGAACAAAAACCTCCTTCAGTTTTGTAAGATGTATTTCGGATTGGCCACAATATTCTCTGCAAAATGATGACTTAACTGTAATTTTCTGCAAACATTGCTTTCCAACATTGTTTAATATTTCCAAAACAATAATAGCTGTTAGAAAAGTGAGAGAGGTTTTTGTAGATAATCCTATTAAGAACAAAAACCTCCTTCAGTTTTGAAAAATTCATCTTATATGGATCACAATAGTTTCTGCAAAACAATGACTAAAATATGCAATTTCTGCAAAAATGTTCCTTCTTGTTATGTTTTTTCATCTTTTTACTTTCTTGCTCTTTTGACTGTTTTACTTTCACTTTAGACAAACCTCACTATTGGTGAAAGTATTCTCATCTTTTTTTACCATTTTATTGCCTTCTGTATTTAATTTTACTGTTTACCTTTGACTGCTCTGTAACTTCATTTTAACTTTCACTGACTTTTACCTGATACACTTTAACCACTGATACTCTTTAGCTGTTATGCTTTCTAACCTCTGTTTGAATAGATTTGATAACAATATTGGAGTAAACAAATATTATGACTAGTATTAAGACTGTTTATCCAAGGATGTTATCTTCTGATCACCTCTTCAGGGGACAACCGAGTAGATTTTTCAAGCAATTCCCCAATGGACAAGGGAGTGAGGTTTTGACCAGGTTCAAAATGGAGCATTTCATTGATAGCTTGGGGAGTAATGGGAAAAAGAACACTCTGGTCAGGGGATATTACAGCTCTTTGAGTCAGATCATAGTTAGAATGGCAATAGTGTATAATTTCTGGGAAAGAAATGACTGAGGGGATGAGATATCTCGGGAGATTGGATTCCCACAACCCAATGACATATTTCCCCTTTGAATAATCGTCTCTGCAGCGACAATAACTCAGAAGGGGACTTTCATCAAAATGCAAATATTTAATCTAAAAATCTTTATCTACTAAAGGCAAATATTCTAACTCTCTGTGGGGGGCATTCAATGGAGTCACATTCAGGGCTGTCGGGGCTTCCATTTTGGTTCTTGTGGATTCAAAACGGAAGTTTCTGGGTTTTCTTCACAGGCCGGGTGCAATTTCAATTTTAATGAGGGAAATTGGCACAATTGCAGGTTCGGGGGGAACAATTCACAGTTTAAAAATCAGGGAATGATCTTAGCAATAAGATTTTAACACTGATCCAGCGGAAAAACAAGGAACACAGAGTTTCTTTTCAAGTTCGAAGCACAATAGAAGAAATACCTGTTCTTGGAAGCAAACTGGGTTTTAACAGGTATCAGGTGGTGGCAAGATGATGCTCGAACACAGGTCCGGCGGAATTCTGGAGCGAAGTCGAATGGAACAGTGGATTTCAATGAAAATTCGAAAACCGTAGCAGAGAGCACAGTCGCTTTCAAATAACGAAAATAACAGAAAAACACGAAAAATGGCTTTATTTACAAGTTAAAAGGGTTTTTGATTTTTCCGAGGTGTGACGTCATCGACGTACGGGCTGACGTATGCAAGGTCGGGTGGTAAGCGGTAAGCGGTAAGCGGTAAGCGCCCGCACCGCTTTTGGTCGAGGGTGGTATTGATCGCGGGGGGAGCGATTCCACAGAACGTTTGCCACGTGGATGTATGACTTTTCAAATACTGCTCGTTCCCCGCTGATTAACATTCTCACAAAGGATGGCTAGCGGGGTTCACGTGGACCATTGATCTGCGGATGGTTGATCCGACGGCTGAAGCGATGGGGGAATAGGCGGAGGTTTCAGATGTGGGCCCGTCGGGCTTTAAACACTTTTTAACGTTGTTTAATCGCTCCGGGGAATATTTAATAAGCGGATAAAAGGTTATTTAATTAGTCCTGATGACTAATTAATCTCGAATGTGTAAGAAATGGGTTGCGGCGGGGTTTGGTTAGGTGGAATGCCAGGTGGACAATCCACGGTGGCGCAAGACTTCTCCGAAGTTTTATTCATATTTTTGTATTTAAACATACACATGGCATGTTTTAAAGTTTTTTGTATATGTATTTTTATTATATGGTAAATTAATTAATACAACTAATTCACCATAGGGGCGGGATTAAGGTATAATGCTATATTTTAACCAAAGGGCTTGTAAAAGCGGGTTTTAATGAATATTAGGGAGGTAAATACTTTGGTCAAAACATTAGAATAAAGGGGTTTTTGGGTTATTTATAAAAAAGGGATTTATATACTTAGGATAGGGTTTTTGACTAGGGATTTAGTAAATAAAGTTAAACATTAATATGACAAAGGGACAGGGAAACTCAAAACATTTTTGCACATCCAAGAAAGTGAAAACTTTTGAAGTAAATTGCAATATCTGATCTCCAACACTTAAACTTAGAATAGCAAGTTATCTTGAGGGATTTTTCTGGAATTTTGCATGATGTTCCTAAGTAAAATGGGATTTTACTTAGGACCAGGTTAAAGATGGATGATTATAATGATGAATTATCTCAAGTACTTAGGTCTTTTTGATCATTAGGCCGAGGGTCCGGTCCCTCCAGAAGTCAAGGAAATGCCTTGAGCCCTTTTGATCTCCAAATACCTTAGTACTTTGGGGGAAATTAGTAAAAATTTTAAGGGGAAAGTGATGAGGGAAGTTAATGATTTTTAGCTTTGCTTGCTGTGATTTTCCAGTGTATTTCCTGCTTTAGTACTTGTGATGAAGTAAAGGATAAAAAACATGTAGCAGCATCACTCATCAGATAACACTTTGCAGCACCATCTACCTACCCTATCTACTTAACACTACCATTTTCTCTTCTTTATTAGGGTGCATTTGGACTTGCAAACCCTTTTTCAATCTTTTCTTTTTACATGATCAATCTATCTATTTCTACCTTTATTACATCCAAGGGCTCAGATTAAACTGTTGAGCACCTTTTATTCACTCTACCTATCTACTTATCTGCCAAGATTAAACTGTTTGGCTAGATATTTATTCTCTAATCTATAACATGAAATTGAAATATGGCTAAGTCAAGTTTAAACAGTTTGACTTATTCATGAATTGTGGCAAATTTTGACAAGCTGCACACAATCACTTATTTACAAAAATGAAATAGTAGTGGCATTTAGATTTGCACACTTTCCTTGGTCTATTTTTTTGCTTGGGGTTCATTTCTTTCACTTTTTTGACCATTTTATTCTTTTTACCCTTTGATCTTTCTTTTAGGGTATACCCTCTTTACATTTTTTAACTTTTTTGATTTTTTGGTTTTTTTAAGAATATGGAACACCTTTGCTCAAGAAAGAAGGTTTGAACATATTCCATAGTTCAATCAAGACAATCATGAAAGATGAAACCTATTGGTATAGGAGTCTAACAGATCGACGACCCAAATTTCATCACCCGATCCCTCCACATTATTTTTCACCTCCGCTTCCCACCGTCGATCTCTGCGCGATCGATGGTTCTGATTTAAACTTTTCTTCCGCCGTCTCTTTGACTTTTCTCGATCAATCTCGACCACACTCTCTCCATGTGCCTTCTAAAGCAGTCAGCCTATAAATGCAGGATTTTTTAATAGTTTTTCATATTTTTGCAGGGTTTTAATTGATTTTTTCCGCCATGCTGAAGAAAAATTCACAGGTCGAGGGTGACGATCCTCCCGCCTGCGATTCACCACAAAATCACTTGCAGGGTTGTAAATTCGCATTTTATCAATGAATTCATGAGGCATTGATGCTGTTGTACATATCCCCTTCCCCATTTAAAATTCGGCCAACACCTTCGCTAAAATCCATTTCTAGTGTTTTTGAGAGCAAAACCCCTGGGCCCCGTTCAATTCTACCATCTCCGCCCGAAAATCTGCTTCAGAACGTTTTAAATTGTATATTTCATATATCGGGCCGAAGCCCCTTAAACCTTGGCCCCTCCCGCCTTGATTTTCATGTGACCCGAGCTACAGGACCGCGGGCTGGGAGAAACGGGGGCTTATCACTTATATCCCGGGCGCCGTCACAGCCGTCCGATCCATGTTCAATCAACGGCACAGATCAAGGAGTGAGGGCCCTACCTCTGACCCCGGCGCACAGCAAACCGGCGGTTTCCCCCCCGCACCGCTCTTGTCGGCTGGCGGTATTTACCGCGGGGTCAGCGATCCCACACGAACAATGCCACGTGTCTTTGGTACGAGCGGGAAACCGCTCTCTCCCCGCGCGTTAATATTCGGTCGATGTCCGGGCAGCGGGATCCACCAGCTCCGTCCGATCTGCCTACCTCCATCCGACGGCTGATGTGTCCTTGAGCTGATCGCTCATTGCCATGTCCCGCCACGTCCCACAGTCCACCACCGTGTCACTGTTTCACGCCCCCTGCCCATCAATTCACTCGCCACGTCGTCTCCTGTTTGTTCTCCGCTCGCCTATGTGTCTCTCCCCCCGTACACTCATATTATATCCTCGCGCCGATATATATGTATATGCATGTGTTTTATATGTCTAATTCATAATCCACCGCTATTCTTCTTTCACGACCATACTGTGTCTTATTTCGCCCGTTCACAAAAACCTCCGTCGTCTCCATTCCACTATCCCGAGTGTCTTCTTCCTCCGTTCGCATCTTTCCCATCTGCCCCATTTTTCACCTCCATCATTCACGCCTTCGTATGTGTCCATTTCTCTAATAGTTTTGAGGGTTTTGCAGGTTTTTAAATTAAACATAGGGGGCGCATCAATCTGTCGCCTCCATTTCAGAGGATCAAGAACATACCAGAAGATGATCTCCTGTGGGCGAAATTAATTGGAAAAAGCTGAAGCCGGTGCACGAAATGACTGCTATTAAAGAGAACACAGACAGAGAGTCTCAGAACCCTCCAGAAAAATCCGCCCCGCATTTAAGGTTCAGAATTCAAATTCAGAATTCAAAGGTCAAGAGTACAGTACCAGAGTTGCAGGCCAGCTCAGGCCCCTCACGGCATCAGATTTTTCTTCAGCTAAAGGCATCCCGATGTATATATTTTATTATTTTCGTTTTGTACATAAGGAGATTTTTATCTCCCGGCATTAATTTCTGTATACAGGTTGTTAGGTATGTTCATTTATAGCTAGTCATTCATGAAGAAGGCGCGAATGCTCACCGCCTTTCTTATTCAAATTAGATCAATAAATATGGATACCTACCTCTCCCTCCAGAAGTTTCTCTCCTCTCTATAAATATCAAAAAAGAAGACATTGTTAGGGTTCCAGATTTCTGTAAGCAAGCTGTGCAGCGAGAAGACTATTGTATGCATCTTGTGGCGTTTCTGTATGAGGTTTCAGAGCCCGTTGGGTCTCAGTGAGGAGGGGTTATGATTGTATCGAGGATTCTGGTCTTTAGTATATTGCAGTATGTAATTTCTCTCATGTGTTAATATATCATCCTTTTCATGCAAACTTTCTTCTTGTATCATGTTCTAGAATGCGAGTGGCTCACTAATTTGCAGTAAGGATTCATCTTAAATGGTGCCCTTTCTGGAATTGGTCAAGCGCTTTAAATAGGCCTAGAAGTGATATGTTGTTCCATGTTCACTCCTTCCATAACTTCTTCTATATTAATGGCTTAAGGATTCGTAAATTGGTGCGCCCTTTTGTCAATAATATCTTCTCATGTTTCCTTCCTGCACGCACTCCTTGATATCTGATTTCTGTAATATATTACTTGAATCGGCCCTCATTACAATAAAGCGGTCTCTTAGCTGTCTGATACTATCATGCTGAAGTTTTACCTGATGTCTTTACTTTATTCCTATCTGTGTATCAGCCACTGAAAGAGAATTGGGACCAATTCATCCTATTTCAATTTCCTTGTTTAAAACAAGAGATAGTAAGTGAGTCCCTTGGACTGACAACCCAAACTATAAAGGACTCCTTGCTATATTAAGATGTCCTAGGCACTGGTCTATGGCAACTCTAGGCTGTCTCTAGGAGGGTGACAAAATCACCTACAACATCTTTTTGGCGCCGTTGCCGGGGAACGAATTCAAGAACATCAGTTTCCCTGGGTTTTCGACATTTTATTTCACTCTCTAATCAGGTGAGCACAGAGAGGTGAAGAGTTGCAGATTTCTCACCTTGGCGACTCCACTGGTCCTTATTTGATAAATCTCATTAGTAGTCCTGGCTTCTCGTAGGCCGCATTTGAGGTCAGATACAGCCCAACTGAAAACACCCTACGTGTCTGACCCAGAGAAAATTATTCATAAAAAAGTCTGGAAGGAGAGGAAGTCAACCCGTGCCGAAAATCCTGAGTGTTCTGTTGAAGATTATCCGCCCTCTTCTTCTCAAGAAGTTAGAACAGAAAATCCCGAAGTTTATCTAGAAACCCCACGTAGGGGAAATACTTTATTTGGGGAAGAACCTTATCCTGTTTACGAGGCTGAGGAGATTAAAGAGGTCACTGAAGTAGCTCCCGTCAACCGAGAACTATTCCCGTCCACACCTCAGACCTCGGTCCAATATATTCCCATTGTCATTCACACTCCGCTGTCCCCTACCCCTCTCCCTTCTTTTGTTTCTCAGATTGTTGTGCAACCCCCACCGCCTCCAATGGCCAATGTTCCTGCTTTTCTCCTGAACAAATACGCTCCTCTGGCCTTACCCCAAGTGTTGAACGATATGCCACAGGATTATCTGAAGATTCTGCCAAGGTTCAATGGTGAAAATGATGTGGATGCTTAGAAACATCTCGAGACCTTCTGCTCTTTTGCAGAAAATTTGAATGTTGAACACCTGGATGTGGTTTTGAGATTATTTGTGCAGTCTTTAGAAGGTGAAGCTAGAAAATGGTTTAAAACATTGGGTAATCGTTCCGTAACAACCTGGGATCAGATGGAAAACGTTTTCCTCAGGAAGTGGGGAGAAAAGAAGGATTTTGGAATGTGCCTTACTGAGCTAAATACCATCAAGAAGAAACAGAATGAAGGGGTATCAGAATTCATCAAAAGATTCAACAAGTTATATCTAAGCTTGCCCCCAGAAATGAAGCCAAACGAAGCTGCTGCCAAGATAGTTTTCATAGCAGCCTTCGATTTTGACTTTGGATTCTCCTTAAGAGAAAGAAAGCCTGCCAATTTAGATGATGCACAAGCAGATGCTCTGGAACTAGAAGCGAACTTTGCCTCCACAGGAAAGTTAAAAGGGAAAATTGAACCAGATGCCAGAAGAAAAGGAAAAGAAGAGGTTTCTACCTCTAATCAAGAAAAGGATTCAGATAAAATGGATGAAATAAGTAAGATGATAAAGAAGATGGTCAAGATGGAACTGGAAGCCAAAAATGCAGCTCCTAAAAACTATTACAATGCTCCAAACAGAGGATATAATCCTCAGTATAGAAAGCCCCCATTGCAAATACTACCAAGAGAGACAAGGGAGCAGCAAGATCAGGTACCTCACCCCTTGTACCTGGAAGGACCAGCAGATGACTCCACTGGAAATGCAGCTTATGGGTTAGAAGATTCAAATCTGGCCTTTTCAAATAACGATGATATGGAGTGCCCAGTGCAAGCAGAGGATGAAGAAGCTGAGATTGACCATTACTGCAAGCAATTCGCTGACTTCATGGAAGCCCAATTCAACGTCAGATATGATCTCAGATCCTCAAGGAAGAGGACCAGAACTCAGGAGCAGGAGGAAGAAATACCTCCGAAAGAAGCATCTGCTCAAAAGGAGTCAGCAACAAAGAAGAATGTGGAAAAAGGTAAGAATTTTCTAAATACCCCCTTGCAGTCAAACGATCAATTTCCTTCTTCTTCCAAAATAGCTAGCCCTCCTAATGCTGAACCAGTGTCCCAAGAAGTCAAGTCCTCAGTTGATAATAAGGAGTCAAAAGAGGTAATAATAGAAAAGTCCACATCTGCTTTTAATCTGCAAAAAGAGCTTGAAAAGATTAAGATTCCTGTTCCTCTGACTGAATTGTTAAAACAGCCTGTTTATCAGTCTCAGGTCACTTCTTTTATGCCTCTTCCTGAACCACAAATTGTACCTGATAGTCTAAATCTTCAAGAAGAAAGACCTATGGTAGTCTTTGGCCCACACGTTGAGGAGATAGACCCTTCAACTCCTCCCTTTTATGTGTCCCTAGTCATTCATGACCTGCTGCTTCATAATTGTATGCTAGATTCTGGAGCCTCCCACAATCTTATGCCTCTGTCCGTCATGGAGCAACTAGGGCTGCAAATTACAAGACCATATAAAGATCTATATTCATTTGATTCTAAAAGGGTTAAATGCTTGGGAATGATTAAAGATTTAGTGGTCAATCTAGCTCAAATCCCAGCAAAAAGTGTGGTCATGGACATTGTGGTCGCTGATATCCCAGCTCGCTTTGGCATGCTGTTGTCAAGGTCCTGGGGTACTAAGATTGGGGGATCGATTAAACTTGACTTAACATATGCCACTGTCCCAGTCTTTGGTGGTCAGGAAAGGAGGCTGTATAGGGAGACCAGATTTGTTAAAATGGTGACCACGGTTGATCGCTCGGATAATTCTCCAGTTTATAATAAAGAGGGGGACTTCTCATGTTTTGTGTTAGAAGAGAGTCAAGACTACGCACATGAATTCCCCTCTGGTCAATTCCAAGCCGAGCAATCCAAGAAAGGCCAGGAATCAGAAGTATGGACTTTGCATTTCGATGGAGCAAATTCCAGAGAAGGTAATGGGGCCGGGGTATTGTTAATCTCCCCCACAGGAAAATGGGTGCCGCTGTCTTTCAAATTAGAGTATGAAGCTACAAACAATGTAGCTGAGTACGAAGCTTTGTTATTGGGCCTACAGACAACTAGAAACATGGGCATTCAATGTCTGAAAGTGTTTGGAGACTCTGAGCTAGTAGTGAGACAGATTAAGAATGAATGCCAAACTAAGCATCCTCGACTCAGAGCATATAGAAACGAAGTATGGGACATGATAGAAAATTTCTTCTTAGCATTTAATATACAGTTCATGCCCCGGGAGCATAACAGAATAGCAGACTCCCTTGCTGTGGCTGCTAGTACGTTCCGACCTCCTCAGAACCCATTGTTAAGATATGAAGTAGAGGTACGTTACAGACCATCTATCCCAGACAATATTAAGCATTAGCAGGTCTTTGAAGATGACGAACAGATGAAGAGATTCATGGAGACAGTGGGAGAATTCACAGGTATGGAAATTGATGATGATGAGGAGGAAGAAGCTGAAAATATTGCTGAAGGTAGATGGGAAGAGAATATAGCAGGAAACAGAGTATTGCAGTTAAAAGGAAATGTCATCCCTAGAGGACTAGTACCTCTAGAACGACTATTCAACAAGAATGATGTTCCCATGCAGCCAAACAAAGCAGTAGAAGAAGATCAAATGAGAGATTTAAATTTGGGCACCACTACTGATCCCAAGATTGTTAGATTATCCAAAAGAATCTCAGAAGAATATAAAGAAAAGTATTTGAAGTTATTTCATTCTTATAAAGATGTTTTTGCTTGGTCCTATGAGGACCTAAAAAATTTTGATGTAAATATCATACAGCACAAGATCCCACTCAGGGAAGATGCAAAGCCATACAAACAGAAGCTCAGGCAAATTAACCCTCTGCTTCTTCCCTCAATTGAGAAAGAAATTAGAAAATTGTTGAAGGCCAAAATAATTGTGCCCTTGAGGTACTCAGAATGGATAGCGAATCTTGTTCCTGTCAGAAAGAAGAATGGAGAAATAAGACTGTGTGTAGACTTCAGAAATTTGAATAGGGCATCTCTCAAAGATAATTACCCACTGCCTAAAATGGATCACATCCTGCAGAAAGTGGTGGGAGCATCCAGAATGTCAATGATGGATGGATTTTCAGGTTACAATCAGGTAGCTGTTTTCCCAGAAGATCAGAAGAAGACTGCGTTCACCACGCCATGGGGAACCTTTATGTATGCAAGGATGCCATTTGGACTGATTAATGCAGGTGCTACTTTTCAAAGGGCAATGGATATAGCCTTTGTGGGAGAACAGGACAAGTTCCTAGTAGTATATCTCGATGATATCACGGTGTTCTCAAAGAATGATGATGAGCATATTGGGCATTTAAGAAGAACTTTTGAAAAATGCAGAAGGTACGGCCTTTCTCTTAATCCTCAAAAATCTCTATTTGCTTTAGACGAAGGGAAACTCTTAGGACATATTGTGACTAAGGATGGTGTAAAAATTGATCCTAAGAGAGTCGAAGTAATAAATAGCATTTCTCTACCAAGAAATAAGAAAGAAGTACAGGTGTTCTTGGGTCGAATAAACTTTTTAAGGAGATTCATTCCTAACTATGCAGAGATAGTTAGGCACATTACCAATATGTTGAAAAAGGACAGTGAAGTTAAGTGGTCCCAGGAGTCTAGGGATGCATTCACAAGAATTAAACAAGCATTTGCCGAAGCTCCCGTGCTAGCAGGGCCGGATTATAGCAAGCCATTTATAGTATTTTCATTTGCTTCACCTCATACAATTGCTGGAGTGTTACTGCAGAAGAATGAAGAAGGATATGAACAGCCCATAGCTTTCTTCAGTCAGGTTTTGTATGATGCTGAACTAAAATACAATATACTGGAGAAGCAGGCATATTCCCTGGTAAAGTCCCTTAAAGCTTTTAGAGTTTATATTTTGCAATCCCATATTACTGCTTACGTTCCCACAGCAGCTGTAAAAGACATTCTAGTTCAGGGGGACAGTGAAGGCAGAAGGGGAAGATGGATTGCAAAAATCCAGGAATATGATCTAGACATAAAGCCTACTAAATTGATCAAAGGACAGGGACTTGCCAAGATGTTATCTGAATCTAATCATCAGGCTCTAGGCATTAATTTATCCATAATGGCAAATGAAGAATCAGAAAAAGAAGAGGAGCAACATGGACTAGAAATGGCCACACAAAGGGTACAAGTGAAGTATCTGACTAGTCCATGGTACAAGCAAATAGTTGAATACCTGTTGACACTTAGTTGTCCTCCAGGATGTGACAAGGAAAACTACAGAGCTGTAAGGATGAGATCCCAGAAGTATGTCATTGCCAATGGACAGCTCTATTGGAGAGACCCTTTGGGTATATTGCTGTTATGTCTCACAGAAAATGAAGTGCAGAATATAATGACATAATTCCATGAAGGAATATGCGGAGGACACTACAGCTGGAGGGCTACTACCAATAAAATCTTGAAGGCTGGTTTTTACTGGCCAAAATTATATTCAGATACCTTTGCCTGGGTCAGAGCATGTGACAAATGTCAAAGATTTGCAGAAAGACAGAAGTTAGCATCATTGCCCTTAATTCCTGTTCATGTAAATGAACCCTTCCAGAAATGGGGATTAGACTTCATAGGAGAAATACACCCCCCATCAAGCGGCCAACATAAATGGATACTCACAGCTACAGACTATTTTACGAAATGGGTGGAAGCCATACCTACAAGAAGGGCTACAGATGTTGTAATCATGAATTTTTTAGAAGACAATATCATATCTAGGTTTGGCTGTCCTGCAAGAATTGTAACTGATAATGCTCAAGCTTTTAAGTCTGCCAGATTTGTAAATTTCTGCCAAAGATATAATATTGTATTAACTCACTCCATAGCGTATTACCCCCAGGGGAACGGTTTAGCAGAATCATCCAATAAAACCCTGGTGAGGGCCCTCAAGAAAACAATAGCTGAAAATCAGAAGAACTGGGACTCTCAGTTGAAGTTTTCTCTATGGGCAAACAGGATAACCAGCAAAAGAGCAACAGGCAAGTCTCCATATGAGCTGGTGTATGGGCGGGCTGCAGTATTTCCTGTGCAACTGGCATTGCCAGTGGCACGTTTTATACAGGAAAACCAAGAAGAACCGGATGAGATGATTAGAAGAATTCATCAGTTGGTAGAATTGGATGAGACGAGGAATCAGGTAGACTAGAGACTAATAGAATACCAGGAAAAAATGAAGAAGGTTTTTGATCAGCACGCAAAGGACAGGAATTTTCAAGTTGGAGACCTGGTTCTTAGATGGGATGTTCGCAGAGCAGAAAAGGGCAAGCACGCTAAGTTTGATCCATTATGGTTTGGTCCTTTCAGAATCGTGAGCCAAGGGGGAAATAATACTTTTATGTTGGAGAACCTACAGGGTGATTTGTTGGACGCCCCCGTGAATGGTCAATTCCTCAAGCCGTATTTTCAATTCTGACCCAGATTGGAAACGCCCCACTGTATATATTGTACATAAGCTGTTTTTGGTCTCTAATTTCTATAAGGGAAAAAGGGGGATGCTGATAGTTACCTGAAAAGAAAACGTAGCAGAAATTGAACAGCGGAATGAAAATTTTGAATGGTCTGCGTGTTCTCGACATGCCCGAGGACGAGCACGCCGTCCCCAGATGGAGCCAGTGTTGTACATATCCCCTTCCCCATTTAAAATTCGGCCACCACCTTCGCTAAAATCCATTTCTAGTGTTTTTGAGAGCAAAACCCCTGGGCCCCGTTCAATTCTACCATCTCCGCCCGAAAATCTGCTTCAGAACGTTTTAAATTGTATATTTCATATATCGGGTCGAAGCCCCTTAAACCTTGGCCCCTCCCGCCTTGATTTTCATGTGACCCGAGCTACAGGACCGCGGGCTGGGAGAAACGGGGGCTTATCACTTATATCCCGGGCGCCGTCACAGCCGTCCGATCCATGTTCAATCAATGGCACAGATCAAGGAGTGAGGGCCCTACCTCTGGCCCCGGCGCACAGCAAACCAGCGGTTTCCCCCCCGCACCGCTCTTGTCGGCTGGCGGTATTTACCGCGGGGTCAGCGATCCCACACGAACAATGCCACGTGTCTTTGGTACGAGCGGGAAACCGCTCTCTCCCCGCGCGTTAATATTCGGTCGATGTCCGGGCAGCGGGATCCACCAGCTCCGTCCGATCTGCCTACCTCCATCCGACGGCTGATGTGTCCTTGAGCTGATCGCTCATTGCCATGTCCCGCCACGTCCCACAGTCCACCACCGTGTCACTGTTTCACGCCCCCTGCCCATCAATTCACTCGCCACGTCGTCTCCTGTTTGTTCTCCGCTCGCCTATGTGTCTCTCCCCCCGTACACTCATATTATATCCTCGCGCCGATATATATGTATATGCATGTGTTTTATATGTCTAATTCATAATCCACCGCTATTCTTCTTTCACGACCATACTGTGTCTTATTTCGCCCGTTCACAAAAACCTCCGTCGTCTCCATTCCACTATCCCGAGTGTCTTCTTCCTCCGTTCGCATCTTTCCCATCTGCCCCATTTTTCACCTCCATCATTCACGCCTTCGTATGTGTCCATTTCTCTAATAGTTTTGAGGGTTTTGCAGGTTTTTAAATTAAACATAGGGGGCGCATCAATCTGTCGCCTCCATTTCAGAGGATCAAGAACATACCAGAAGATGATCTCCTGTGGGCGAAATTAATTGGAAAAAGCTGAAGCCGGTGCACGAAATGACTGCTATTAAAGAGAACACAGACAGAGAGTCTCAGAACCCTCCAGAAAAATCCGCCCCGCATTTAAGGTTCAGAATTCAAATTCAGAATTCAAAGGTCAAGAGTACAGTACCAGAGTTGCAGGCCAGCTCAGGCCCCTCACGGCATCAGATTTTTCTTCAGCTAAAGGCATCCCGATGTATATATTTTATTATTTTCATCTTGTACATAAGGAGATTTTTATCTCCCGGCATTAATTTCTGTATACAGGTTGTTAGGTATGTTCATTTATAGCTAGTCATTCATGAAGAAGGCGTGTATGTTCCCCGCCTTTCTTTTTCAAATTAGATCAATAAATATGGATACCTACCTCTCCCTCCAGAAGTTTCTCTCCTCTCTATAAATATCAAAAAAGAAGACATTGTTGGGGTTCCAGATTTCTGTAAGCAAGCTGTGCAGCGAGAAGACTATGGTATGCATCTTGTGGCGTTTCTGTATGAGGTTTCAGAGCCCGTTGGGTCTCAGTGAGGAGGGGTTATGATTGTATTGAGGATTCTGGTCTTTGGTATATTGCAGTATGTAATTTCTCTCATGTGTTAATATATCACCCTTTTCATGCAAACTTTCTTCTTGTATCATGTTCTAGAATGCGAGTGGCTCACTAATTTGCAGTAAGGATTCATCTTAAATGGTGCCCTTTCTGGAATTGGTCAAGCGCTTTAAATAGGCCTAGAAGTGATATGCTGTTCCATGTTCACTCCTTCCATAACTTCTGCTATATTAATGGCTTAAGGATTCGTAAATTGGTGCGCCCTTTTGTCAATAATATCTTCTCATGTTTCCTTCCTGCCCGCACTCCTTGATATCTGATTTCTGTAATATATTACTTGAATCGGCCCTCATTACAGTAAAGCGGTCTCTTAGCTGTCTGATACTATCATGCTGAAGTTTTACCTGATGTCTTTACTTTATTCCTATCCGTGTATCAGCCACTGAAAGAGAATTGGGACCAATTCATCCTATTCCAATTTCCTTGTTTAAAACAAGAGATAGTAAGTGAGTCCCTTGGACTGACAACCCAAACTATAAAGGAATCCTTGCTATATTAAGATGTCCTAGGCACTGGTCTATGGCAACTCTAGGCTGTCTCTAGGAGGGTGACAAAATCACCTACAACAGATGCCATTCGACCCCTGTACAGCCCTGCACACTGGAAAACATAGTTAATCGAGCACCGATCAAAGAGTATCAGTGTCGAAGACAGAACATACCAGAAACAGGAGATTGAAGACCTAAAACACAGTTCTCAAGTAAATTAAAGGTGTTTTAGGGAAAAACGAAGACATCTGTCGAGCTGAGAAACCCTCCACCGCCATAAGCAGAGGCCAATTGAACCCTCTCCAGCTCCTAAAGACACCTGCAGCCTCACAGAAATCAAAGGAAGCTTAGTCATTACCCGAACAAGAGGTGTTTACCTGAAGACAACCGAAAAATTAATACAAATAAAAGAATCTTATCTCTAATTGTTGGCAGAACCATTTTAGAAGATTAAGAATAGTTCAGAATCACATCTTTCGATCATTATGCCTCGAAAGGCAGGAATAGACGTTATGGAGCAGAGTTAGAAATGATTACATAATTTATGATATTTGATCCTTGGGAAATCCTCCCACTTCCTCATTTCTCTATAAATACCTCTGTAGAACATAAGAAAATTTTGGTCTCTGGACATCTGAATGCATGTAATGGTTTTCTGAAGCTACTGATGCACTGTGTGCAATTTGAAGATAAATAAGCTGATATGAGAAGTTTGAAGTTGTAGAGACCCTCCGGGCTTGCTGATTGTAACTGGTTTGAACATCAAATACAAGCTGTTGATTTATGGGATCCTGATTTGTGTCAATGGTGATGTGTTCCTCACTGTCAATTGTTTATTTTCTTTAAGTTTTCACTCTGTTCAATTTCTCTGATAAGGAACATCAAACATAGAGCTAGGACTTACTCTCAGTAGTACCCTACTCTTACTGAAAGCTTTATTTTCTATGTTTGTCTCTTGTTAATACTGAGTATATTAAAGCAGGTTGGTTTCAAATCACTTGCCTGATCTAGATTGCTCATTATGTTGATCATCAATGTTTTCCTTTAGAATATGCTGAAAGCAGGTTGGTTTCAAAGTACTCACCTGATCTTAAGCTGTTCTAACTATTTTTGAATGTTTTTTGACTGGAAGTACTTCAAAGCAGGTTAGTTTAAAAGCACTTACTTGATCTCAGAATGCTTTTATATTTTGTTTCTCTAAACTCAAATTACTTCAATGCAGGGTAGTTTAAAAGTACTTACCTGATCACAGAATTCTTCTATGTTTTGTCTCCCTAAGCACATGTTGAAAGCAAGATAGTTTAAAAGCACTTACTTGATCTTAGACTGTGCACTGTTCTTCATTTTGTTTTGTTCTCTACTTCCATTCTGTTTCACTCCATAAATCACCTTAAGAGATCCTTTGACATAAGTGACTTGCCCCATGGATCCTTCTTGAACCTTGCTGTCCAATTAAAATCCTCCTATGACTTCATAGCCCAATGGGTTAAAACTATCTTTTCCTTTTTATATCAGCCAAATCATTCCTTCACTTGCAGACATCTTCACCCTTCATTTTGAACTACCTTCACCTTCATCATGTCTTTTCCCAACCAAAACAAACAAAACAAAATTCATGCTCTTCATAACTAGCCTAATACCATATTTTAGGCTTTAAAGATCACATATTTAAACTCATTTATAGAGAGATCCCTCTCTGGATTCAGGAGGGATAGATCCTTGAATCCCAAAGCAGTTTGATGTTACCCCTGTAGTTGGACTTTTGCCAACCTTGCTAATTACAGAGACCCTAACATAATGGCGACTCCACTGGGGAACTTTTAGAGTTCATAGTTTCTTAGCCAGGTTTTATAAACTCTTTAATTTTCCATACAACCACAGAAAATAACCTAAAAATATTTTAGGTTGGTATTCAATAAACATGGTAGTGAACCATTAACCCTTTTACCTCCAAAAGAGCTAGAAACTTCCACTTGGCGACTCCACAATCCTTAACAAACCTTAAGACTCCACTAGGAAGAACCCTATCATTGTAATATCATTCAAACTCAGTTAGAGGACTGTAGGGTTAAAATTTGTATAAACAGATTAGTTGACCTTTTAAAGATTGTCATATCTGGTTAAACTATTTTGGTTTAAGTTGGGTCTGAAAAACACAGCATACTAGCTCCTAGAAAGATTCACACTAGAGCCTATCCCAACCCTGGTCCACCTGAGATAATTGATAACCTAGAGAGTATCCTTATGAGGTCTCCTAGGATTAAACTCTCAACTATTTTCAGATCACCCTTGAGAGCTAATTCAGTCCCTGAAAATCTTTCAGCTCTACCACAATCACAATCTGACTTAGTAAATCTATTTAGAACTAGGTCTCTTAGTGACTTAGGTCAGTCAGATTCTGAGTCTTCACTTTCATCTCCTGAAACAAGTGAACATCCTGGTAGCAGAGAAACAACACCTCCTAATTCACATTTTCTTCACAACTTAGGTGTCTCTCATCCAAGATCAGCCCAGCAATACATTCCTGGTCCATCCATTTCTGTTCATCCTACATCCACTGTTCAAACCACCCCACTTCAGCCCACTTTCTTTCCTGTGAATCCACCCCCACCACATATCATGGCAGCATGGTATGCTCCCTTAGTTCTTCCTGTACCATTAGTCAATCTTCCATAGGACTATCAGTCTAAAATTCCATTGTATGATGCTAGCAGTGCTACAACTACATCACAACATTTGGATAAGATGAATGACTACTTTGACAGAAATGAAATTGATAATGATTCTGTCAAGCTTAGATTATTTTCTCAGAGCTTAGGGGGAGAAGCAAGAAAATGGTTTAAAGGTTTAACCCCCCATAGTATTAATGATATCCAAGCCTTCCATCAAACATTCTTAAACAAATGGGAAGTAAAGAAAAACCTTCTCCAAGTCCTTTCTGACTACAAGAACCTCCATAGAGACGCTGGGGAAAGTGTGCAAGATTATTGCACTAGATTCAATAATGTGTATAATGCACTCTCCCCAGAAGTAAAACTTCCACAGGGCTCAGCTTTAAACAAGTTTCCTGAAGGGTTTGACCCCGAGATGGCCTATCAGCTGAGAGAGAGAGATTTTGAAACTCTTGAAGATATGCAAAAGGGTGCTCTTTCTGTGGAAGTCAACTTGATGGAGAAGAGAGCAAGAATGAAAATTGAAAAGAGAGTGTCCTTTAGAGAGAAAAATGCACCTTCTACTTCCAACTCAAAGATGGAAAAAATGATGGAGGAGATGATGAAGAAAATGAGCATCCTTGAGAGAGCACAAGCAAGTAAAAAACAAACTACTCCTCAAAACAAAAACCAGAACCAAAATTAGAATTTTAGAAGGAACCAACCTCCAAACAGACCTAGGGAAGATGATCAACTGATCACTCCTCCTTTTCATCAAAACTATATAAGTGAGGTTGAGGAAATAGATGAGATAACAGAGGAAGATGATATCAACATGTTGGGAGTAGATAATGATGACTTTGAGATTCATTATGATAGAAAACAAGGTCTTTATACCCCTTATGATGACAACAGAGATGATGATGAAAGTTATTTTCAAGACATGGAAAATGTCATCCTAGATTCCCAAAAAGATTATGACCTTAGAAGCAAAACCAGTCAACAAACTCTCAACACCAAAACCTCTGACAAATCTTCACAAAAAAATACTACAACCAAGCCTAAGGTTTTCAAACAAAAGGATAAAACAGTGACTGTAAAATAGAGTGCAAACATTAGTAGTACTACCACTTCAGTTAGTACTCATGTTAAAACCATTTTGTCAAATACTAATAGAAAAAATCAGCAAGCTGATGTTGCTGATAGATTGGCAGCTAGTAAGGCTGAGACAAGTCCTTCGAAGAGCCAAATTCCTTTCAGCTTTGAGCAGGAAATTTCAAAGATCAGAATCTCTGTCCCCCTAACTAAGTTAGCTGCCCAGAGTGTATATAAGACCCGAATTTTGAAGGCTTTAAATATTGAGGACAACAATGATACAATAAATCTTAATGATGACCAGCCAGAGCTCATTTTTGGTCCTAATATTGAAGGTATATATCAAGAGGGACCTGTTCCCCCCTTTTATGTGAGTTTAAATGTTCATGACAAGATCCTGCATAATGCTATGCATGACTCTGGAGCCTCTCACAACCTTATGCCAAAGGTGATAATGGAAAGGTTAGGACTAGAAATAACCAGGCCTTACAAGGATTTATATTCTTTTGATTCCAACAGAGTGAAGTGTCTAGGTCTAATCAAAGACCTTTGTGTGAGTTTGACCCAAATCCTAGCCAAGTGCATGGTGATGGATGTTGTGGTGGCTGATGTGCCTCCTAAGTATGGCATGTTGCTGTCAAGATCATGGGGTGCCAAGCTGCAAGGTACCATACAAATGGATGGAACATATGCCACTATTCTTGTCTTTAGCTAGCTTAGAAGACTATACAGAGAGTCAGACATGAAATTCATGGCCAGTAGCTCAGAAAAGCCTGAAAATTATCCCATTTATTCTGTCCATACTGACCTGGATTCGTTTATCTTTTACAATAATGAATCCACAAAGCAGTCAGAGCTAGAACACAGTGACTCAAATAACCAGTTAGAGGCCCCTAATCTAGAAATGATGGCAGTTCTAGATATGGAAGAAAACGAGAGAGAAACTGTTGAATAGTGCGCTGAAACAACAGACCAGAGTGAACAAAGCCAAGATGGTAAACAACAGACTACCCCTCACGCTCAACTCCACAAAAATCTTGAGGAATCAAAACAAATACAACTAAGTGCAGAGATTTCAAAACAACCCTTGAGCATGTTGGTTGAAGGAGACAATAACCAAGATGAAACCAACAATTTTCCTCTGTGGAGTATGTATTTTGATGGGTCATGCAATAAGAACAATCTGGTGCAGGTGTCTGGATTACCAACACTGAAAACAACCACAAAGAAAACATTTCTTGCAAATTAAACTTTCAGTGTTCCAATAACATAGCAGAATATGAATCCCTTCTCTTAGGCTTACATCTATTAAAAAAGTTAGGAGCCACAAGAATTAATGTGTATGGAGATTCAGAACTAGTCATTAAGAAAGTCAATGGGGAATATAACGCAAATCATCCCAGACTTAGAGCTTACCGAAACGATGTCATGGACCTTTTGAAAAATTTTGAGGATTCCAAATTGATTTTCATTCCAAGAAAAAGAAATATTGCCGCCCACAATTTAGCCTTTGCAGCTAGAACATGCTTAACGCCAATTGAAATCAAACACTGTACAACTCAAATTAAGTATAGACCTGCAGTGCCAGATAATGAAAAATATTGGCAGGTCTTTGAAGGCGACAAGCAGATAGAGAATTTCCTGCTTGGCAGGAAAGAGTTTGAATTATCTGATTCAAATTCTAAATCTGACGAAAATTGCCTCAACAACGAGTCCCCTGAAGGAGATAAAATATTTGGTTCCATTAAAACTAACATGTTAACTAAAAAACTTGGAACTCATACTGAAGAGTACGAGGACACAAAAAACGAAGACATTGAGATATTTTCGTCAAAGGACAAGAACGTACCTTGGGGGTTAGCACCATTAGAAGACCTATTTTATTTTAACGACGTAGCAAAGAAACCCACTGTAGAATACACAGAGTCTGATGTCGAGGAATGCAACATAGGCACCAAAGATCAGCTTAAAATGATTAAATTAGCTGGCTCCTTGTCAACAGACATGAAAAAGAAATTCATTGACTTATTTAAAGAGTTTGTTGATGTGTTTGCCTGGAGCTATGAAGACTTAAAAGCCTATGATACACAAATCATCCAGCACAAGATCCCATTGAAAGAAAACCAAAAACCCTTTAGGAAAAAACTGCGTTGAATAAATCCAATACAACTGCCTCTAGTAGAAAAGGAAATCAAGAAAATGTATGAGGCAAGAATCATAGTCCCTATGAGGTTTTCAGATTGGGTTTCTAACCTTGTAACTGTGAGGAAAAATACAGGAGAAATCAGATTGTGCATTGATTTCAGAAACCTTAACAGAGCCTCCCTAAAAGACAATTACCCTCTACCCAAAATGGAACACATTCTACAAAGGGTAGTTTGTTCAAAGAGGATTTCTCTGTTAGATGGTTTTTCAGGGTATAACCAAGTTTTAGTACTCCAAGAAGACCAACTCAAGACAACTTTCACCACTCCTTGGGGCACTTTCATGTATGTGAAAATTCCTTTTGGGTTAATGAATGCTGAGGCCACTTTCCAAAGGGCCATGGACATTGCATTTTCAGAGGAGATAGGGCACTTCATTGTAATTTACCTTGATGACATAACAGTTTATTCCAAATCTTATGAAGAGCACCTGAAACATCTAAGAAAGGTCCTTGAAAAGTGTAGAAGGTTTGGATTATCTTTAAATCCCAAAAAGACAGTGTTTGGCCTACAAGAAGGTAAACTCCTTGACCATATCATATCATAAGAAGGGATTAAAATAGATCCAAAGAGAGTTGAGGGAATACTAAATATTAGCCAACCAAGGAACATAAAAGAATTACAATCCTTTATTGGAAAAATTAACTTCTTGAGGAGGTTTATTCCCAACTTAGCAGAGCTCCTTAGAAACATGAATAATATGCTCAAGAAAGAAGTAGGAGTGAAATGGACTGTAGAAGCCAAAAGATCCTTCGAATTGGTAAAACATGCACTCACCCAAGTACCTGCCCTGATCAGCCCTGACTTTTCAAATGATTTTCTTATTTTTTCCTTTGCCTCAGAGCATACTGTAGCTGTTGTCCTATTGCAGAAAAACCCAGAGGGGCAGGAACAACCTATTGCTTTTTTTAGTAAGGATTTAAGGGATGCACCCTTGAAATATAACATAATGTAAAAATAGGCCTATGCTTTGGTAAAGGCCTGAAAGGACTTCAGGGTGTATATTCTACATTCTAACATCATTGCTTATGTGCCTAACATAGTGGTAAAAGACATCTTGTCACAAGACCCAGATGGAAAGAGGGGCAAATGGATTGCAGCAATACTAGAGTATGATTTGGAAATCAAACCCACCAAACTCATTAAAAGTCAGGGCTTAGCTCAATTAATGGCTAGATCTAATCTACAAGCCCTTGACATCAACATGGTAGATGCCTTGGATGAACAAGAAGAATTACCTGCTCCCACTGTGGAAGAGCAGTTTCAAAGCTCACCTTGGTACACTGATATCTTGTATGTACTTACAAATCTTAATGCTCCTCCCGATTTATCAAAAACAAAGGCAAGGTTTTTAAATTTGAAAGCTAGGAACTATTGAATTTTAAATGAATGTTTATAATGGAAAGATGCTAATGGTTTATTGCTTAAATGTTTGCCTGAAGTTGATGCAGCAAGGATCAAGCATGAATTCCATGAAGGAGAATGTGGAGGTCATCTCTACTGGAAAACCACAGCCAATAAAATCCTTATAGTTGGCTATTACTGGCCCACCCTCTTTCAAGATGTCCATAAAATGATAGTAGCTTGCCACAAATGCCAAATTTTTGAAGGCAAAAGAAAACTCCTCCCTTTACCTTTACAACCTATCACTGTTGAAGCTCCTTTTCAACAATGGGGCCTAGATTTCATAGGAGAAATCCATCCTGCTTCATATGCCCAACACAAATGGATTCTCACAGCCACTGACTACTTCACCAAATGGATAGAGGCCATACCTTCTAGGAATGCCACATATTCTGTCATTATAAAATTTTTTGAAGATCATATCCTGTCTAGATTTGGCTGTCCTAGGAAGATTATTACCGATAATGCTGCTACTTTTGGTTCCAAAAAGATGATTGATTTTTGTCACAGGTATCAGATTACACTTGGTCATTCTACTGCTTACTACCCTCAAGGTAATGGGCTAGCAGAATCATCAAATAAAAGTTTGGTGACCATCATCAAGAAGCTACTTGAATAGAATAAAATATCATGGCATAACAAGTTGGTGCATGTTTTATGGGAAGACAGGTTGACCACAAAGAAGTCCATTGGAATGTCTCCTTACCAGCTTGTTTATGGAGCAGATGCAGTGTTTCCTACCAGCCTAGGTGTACCACTGATAAAATTAGTCCAAGAAATACAGTCAGAAGATGACAGCATGATAAGGAGGATCAATCAGACAATACATCTCCATCAGATAAGGGAAGAGGTTTACAATAGAGCTCAGAAGATGCAAGAGAATATAAAGAAGTTGTTTGACAAAAGAACAAAATCTTGTGACTTCAACATTGGAGACAAGGTACTCAAGTGGGACTCCAGAAGAGAGGATAAGGGTAAACATTGAAAATTTGACTGTTTGTGGCAAGGTACTTACATTATTCAGTCCACCATTGGTCCAAATGCCTTTTTTCTGCAAGAGTTAGATGGCACATATCTGTTTGGGGGTTCTGTCAATGGCAGGGCTCTTAAGAATTACTACTGCTGAGTTCAATTTTGAAGTTTTCATTTCCATTGTAAATACCATTGCTTTGTTCAGTATCACAAAAGGAAAAAATACCAAAACAATAAAAAATGAAAGAAAAGAGGGCATATTTCATTAAAAAAAAAAAAGGAAAAAAAAAAGGTATAGCCCCATACCAAAAAGATAAACAAATCTGAAAGTGTGCAAGCTCAAATGCCACTCCTGAAAAACACACTCCTAGTTAGTCAAACAACCTAATCTTGACTAATTATTTTTAAATTTACTTCTGATAGGATAGTGAATTTGATTTTCCAAACTGTTTAAACTTGGCTTATCAGTAGATAGATTAGGTTAGAAATTAAAGGTTCAAACCTGCTCAAAACCTAAACCTAAGTTTCCAAAGAGAGATGACTCAAATCTGTTTCATTTTCTGAGTCAAAAAAGATGTAAATCTGGTTCTAATTAGCTCAAAATCTGAACCAGAAAACAAAGAAGGAACAGCTCAAACAAAAGTCAAAACAGAGCTGTTAAAAAGATGAAGGAAGTGCTTTCAAATTTCAGATCTCAAGCCTTCCATTTTTGTTTTAAATTGTGTGAAAAATGAATATCTATGTGCAACTTGTTTTTTATGCCATAGATCACAACAAGTCAAACTTCTTAATCTTGACTTGACTATTTTTAAATTTCTGTTGTAGAATTTAGAGAATAAAATCTGTTGGACAGTTTAATCCCAATAGATAGTAGATTAGGTAGAGAATTATATGGACTCAACTGTTTAATCTGAATCCATGGAGAAATAAGGAGTAGAAATAGATTAGATTTCATGTTTACAAAAGAAATAAAATGTTGTAAAGAGTTTGCCAGTTCAAGTGCACTCTAAAAAGAAGAAAAAATGTTAGATCAGTAGGATTGGGTAGGTAGAAAGCTTGTTGATGAAGATCCATTGTTTTCCATGGTTGCTAATATGTTTTCAGGAAAAAGAAGAGCATCCAAGCAAAGAAGGCAGCCCAATGGATAAGGCATTGATCAACCCCCCATAGAATGCAAGTCTGAAGTTCTTGATGCCTTTAGGAAGGCACCATCCCCAAGTGGAGCCACTGTTGGCCACCTATAAAATTTGTTCTATCAAAAGGTGGCCAAAACATTGTTTAGCCTTCAAGGAATAGTTTCATTGCAGAAAGTGTATCTCTTGAAGCCTCTGGAAGACATCATATCCTTGTTTCAATCTTCATTGTTGTTCCCATTTCAAGCTCAGAAAATTCTGCTGAATTCCATGAGAAAGACTGCTACAAAATCCCCTTTTTCCCCTTCCTGCACTCAGAAACTAACCTTCATTGTTACTCTATTGTTCCCCATCAAGATCCCTCATTCTCATAATTTTTCCATCTCCCCTTCATCAAAATCCCTTTCATAAGGTTTTAAGATCCTTTTTTGGCCTTATCGAAACCCCCAAAACCCTTCGAAAACCATTGAAAATCTATGAAAAACCCTTTTTCTTATTATTAAGGGTTTAAGTCCCCTTGGGCTAGGTCTCTAACCATTTCCTTCCATACGCCCTGGTGTCAGAACAAAGCACTGAGCCATTTGAGCGCCTAACCTTATTTTATATTATCTTGCCCGAAAAATATTAAAAACCTTATGATTTTTCCGAAACTTTGGGTTTTTTAATTATTTTCTGAATTTTCGTTGATTCAAAGCCTCAGCCGATCTCTGCCGTCGATTTGATCTGCAGATCGATGGTGCGGAACCTATCGTGGTCGGTGGTCCCCGCTGCGCCAAACACTGTGCAGAAACCGGCGGTATCAGTCGCATCGCCTTCTGAGGGCTGGCGGTATTTTTCATTTCAGAGCGATTCCATACAACGGTTGACACATGGCAACAACACTATTTGAAAACCACCACCCCATCGCGCATTATAGTTCGGCAATAAAACCCGCGTGATATTGACGTGCATCATCCGATCTGAGGCTGCTCATCGGATGGTGGTCGCTCGCCAGAGATGCACACGCGATAACTCAGGGTACGACACAGCGGAAACAACATCTCTGCCATCGATCTGATCTGCAAATCGATGGCCCAAATTTCATCACCCGATCCCTCCACGTTATTTTTCGCCTCCGCTTCCCACCGTCGATCTCTGTGTGATCGACAGTTTTGATTTAAACTTTTCTTCCGCCATCTCTTTGACTTTTCCCAATAAATCTCAACTGTTGGATGATGCCATCCAATGACCACGCTCTCTCCATGTGCCTTCTGAAGCAGTCAGCCTATAAATGCAGGATTTTTTAATAGTTTTTCGTATTTTTGCAGGGTTTTAATTGATTTTTTCCGCCATGCTGAAGAAAAATTCACAGGTCGAGGGTGACGATCCTCTCGCTTGCAATTCACCACAAAATCACTTGTAGGGTTTTAAATTCACATTTTATCAATGAATTCATGAGGCATTGATGCCATTTGACCCTTGTATAGCCATGCACACCGGAAAACACAGTTAATCGAGCACTGATCAAAGAGTATCAGTGTCAAAGACAAAACATACCAGAAACAGGGGATTGAAGACCTAAAACACAGTTCTCAAGTAAATTAAAGGTGTTTTAGGGAAAGACGAATACATCTGTCGAGCTAAGAAACCCTCCACCGCCATAATCAGAGGACAATTGAACCCTCTCCAGCTCCTAAAGACACCTGTAGCCTCACAGAAATAAATGGAAGCTTAGTCATTACCTGAACAAGAGGTGTTTACCTGAAGACAACTGGACAATTAATACAAATCAAAGAATCTTATCTCTAATTATCGGCAGAACCATTTTAGAAGATTAAGAACAGTTCAGAAGCACATCTTTCGATCATTATGCCTCGAAAGGCAGGAACATATGTTATGGAGCAGAGTTAGAAATGATTACATAATTTATGATATTTGATCCTTGGGAAATCCTCCCACTTTCTCATTTCTCTATAAATACCTCTGTAGAACATAAGAAAATGTTGGTCTCTGGACATCTGAATGCATGTAATGGTTTTCTGAAGCTACTGATGCACTGTGTGCAATTTGAAGATAAATAAGCTGATATGAGAAGTTTGAAGTTGTAGAGACCCTCCGGGCTTGCTGATTGTAACTGGTTTGAACATCAAATACAAGCTGCTGATTTATGGGATCCTGATTTGTGTCAATGGTGATGTGTTCCTCACTGTCAATTGTTTATTTTCTTTAAGTTTTCACTCTGTTCATTTTCTCTTATAGGGAACAGCAAACATAGAGCTAGGACTTACTCTCAGTAGTACCCTACTCTTACTGAAAGCTTTATTTTCTATGTTTGTCTCTTGTTAATACTGAGTATATTAAAGCAAGTTGGTTTCAAAGCACTTGCCTAATCTAGATTGCTCATTATGTTGATCATCAATGTTTTCCTTTAGAATACGTTGAAAGCAGGTTGGTTTCAAAGTACTCACCTGATCTTAAGCTGTTCTAACTGTTTTTGAATGTTTTTTGACTGGAATTACTTCAAAGAAGGTTAGTTTAAAAGCACTTACCTGATCTCAGAATGCTTTTATATTTTGTTTCTCTAAACTCAAAGTACTTCAATGCAGGCTAGTTTAAAAGTACTTACCTGATCATAGAATTCTTCTATGTTTTGTCTCCCTAAGCACATGTTGAAAGCAAGATAGTTTAAAAGCACTTACTTGATCTTAGACTGTGCACTGTACTTCATTTTGTTTTGTTCTCTACTTCCATTCTGTTTCACTCCATAAATCACCTTAAGAGATCCTTTGACATAAGTGACTTTCCACATGGATCCTTCTTGAACCTTGCTGTCCAATTAAAATCCTCCTATGACTCCATAGCCCAATGGGTTAAAACTATCTTTGCCTTTTTCTATCAGCCAAATCATTCCTTCACTTGTAGACATCTTCACCCTTCATTTTGAACTGCCTTCACCTTCATCATGTCTTTGCCCAACCAAAACAAACAAAAAAAAATTCATGCTCTTCATAACTAGCCTAATACCATATTTCAGGCTTTAAATATCACATCTTTAAACTCATTTATAGAGAGATCCCTCTCTGGATTCAAGAGGGCTAGTGTTGTGGAGGTAAATCCCCTCTGCGGACAGAGGCGATCCCTACTAGCCCAGACTGGGTCTAGCAACAATCGTCACACGCTATAGTGCAGGTTCCTAATTGCAAATAAACAAACTAGCGATGAAGGCTTACTTGGAATCCAATGTTGTCGCTTGTAGAGAAAGTAGCGCTCCTGTTCCTTAGCTCCGGCAGATTACAATCCTCACGATCTCCGTGATCGGACACCTGCACACGCAAGAAACAAAACAAACGCAAGCATAAAATCCAGTATATGCAACTATATGTTAGTCAGAGAAGACATAACTCATCATCATAATCAACAACAGGAGTGGAACCATAACCAATAGTCACTTATCATTAATCAATCAAAGAAGAATACAACCATAGCCCTGACACTGAATTCTCCTTCGGAGGGTCACCAGCAGAACACGTCTCGAAAAATCCTGTCGGGGATGGGAAAAACCTCTCTCTTCGGATGTCTCGACAATAATCTCCTTGCTTGGATTTGGACTTAAGGGAATGAATCAAGGCTCTTGCAGCATAAGGCTCTGATGGCTCTTAGGAACTTGGAGACTAGCTTGCAAAGGAGATGAACAAGCTTTTATAGATGGAGGAAGGGGAGTTGGGATCCCTATAATCATGGGATTGGCCTTATCCTTAAGGAAGCTTCCATGAGAGGTGGCAGACCACTTCCTCTACATGGAGATCCGAAGCCAAACCTCCCAATTCAAATTAGATACCAGTTTGTGGATTGGTTAGGACGAAAATTCCGCCATTTATTTTTAAAAAACACTCCTTAAAATGGTTGGCGCGAGTGCGACTCTGAGACAGAGCGCCAATTGGTGCGCCCTCTTTGAAGGATTTCCCCCATTAGCGCGGGTACTGAACTGGCTTCCCATGCCAATGCAAAAAGGGGTGTTTTTAGGGTTTTTTCACAAGGACTTGTCTTCAGAGCAATGAAAGTACCTGTTTAGGGGAATGCCATGAAAGTGTTTTCAAGTTATGTCACTGCTCACAGGTCACAGAATGAGCCCTCCAATTGTGCGGGATGGGGAATTGCAGGGACGGTGACAACTTGCTGTGTAACAGATGCCCCCTAAAGCATGAGGTCCGAGAGAGAGAGAGGGGTGAAATTCTTTACGAGAACGTGTCCAACTAAAAACACCACTGTCGGAAAACCTGCTTAGAGAAGTACAACTGATGTCTCAAATACATGATATATACGTGGTATGGGCGCAACCATCCATAACAGAGTATGCAATAATCCAGATCCGAGGCATGGACACAACCATCCAATGAGGATCGATAAATAGACTCAGGTATGGTCGCAGCCATCCAATCAGTGAGTCATGTAACTAATCATAATAATCCACAAAATCACAGCCTGGATTATAACAGGCAGAATCCAGGGTCTTGCGCTCCATCTCGACCCGAACAAAGTACAAGTTCAAGCATGTGAATAAGTTTGCTGAAGTCGAACATGCAAGAATATCGTCTGATTACCAGCCAATGATGAAAGCTGTTAACAGACGCGAGAGGTACCACCAGTAATGCCAATGGTCCTCAAGGTACTACAGGTACAATCCACGGCATGTGAACAATGAGCTGACGTCAAACACCTGCAAAATCACTCTATTGGAGGCCAATGATGAAAACCTCACGTCGAATGCGAAGAACCTGCCATTGAGGCATGCAGGCTCCAAGGTACCAGAAGGGAGTCTCTAGATCCGTTCCTGGATAATGAGCTGAAGTCGACAGGAAGTGACCTTGATCGAAGGTGGGCCATAATGTTTCCCACATCATCAACGCGAGACAGAGGAACATAATGTCTTTGTGAATCAGGATCAGATGAGAATCAGAGGAAGGTTGATACTTGCAGAGGTCAACTTCTCTTGAACACATGGCGACACGACAGTGAGTTTGGTAGTATTTGAAACCAACGGATCAGAGGTCATGGTGACGAGGCAAAGAGAAGATGAGAGGTCAAAAGGGATCACCCAAACCCACAGAGGCAAGTGAAAAACGAGATGAGATGTCCCCAACCTGACACGAATGCAGACAAGTGCCATGTTCAAGAGCGACATACTGTCGACACGACAATGATGCTGGTTCCATTTTCCCCCACCATTTCCGGCGAGTACCCCAATTATTTTGATAACAAGCTTGAAGGGGATAGCATATGCTTGTAATATAAGTTCATCCTTCGGATGAATCCATCCTAGTACATTTAACAAGCCCTAGGAAGGAGCGACTCGATAAACGTCATTACGACTGAATCCAATGTCATCAGGGTTTAACGAGTTTGACAGAGGAAGAACTCGGCGTCTTTTCATATTTATATTGAAAAGACAGCGGAAAAGTAAACTCCAACGGTCCCTTTTCGTAAATAGTTCCTCAGATCCGAAAAGGTAGAAAACTATGTCTGAGAAAACCTCCTAGTCGCAATAGGCTAGGGTATTCCTTTTTCATAAATAATCTATCCCAGCCCGAAGAAGGGGTAAACGTATACTAGGTAGATGTCGTTTCGGGGCCACTTTAACGAGATCGAAATGACAAGGGCCTCGGCAATATTTTCATGTTTAAAGAGTCAGAAAAGAGCTGAAAGATGACTCCAAAATGACTTTTTCGTGTACTTACCGAGTCCTAAAAAGTATAAAATACAACTCGTGTCACCGTTTAAGTTGCGTGAAAACCTGTTGCTACACATAAAGGCAAGTGTAAAATCCATTTTTGACAAAACATATCAAAATATAAATAAAAAATGACTTTTAAAACCTAATTAGATTTCAAAAGTTATAAATAAGTCTCAAATGGTAAAAAAAAAAATTACTTTTACCATTTACCTCATTGGAGAGCAACAGTGGTCCATTCTATGTGCAAACTTCTGACGGTGACTACAACTGATCCGGGACGTTATTCAGTTCCGTGTTTGTTCTAGGTAATAGGCGTTTCCTTAAGCTCCATTCCAATCCATTTTTTATATGTTTTTATTATGTATTAGACTTCTGGGTGAACCATTTTGAAATTTTAGGGCTCGCTCCATTGGCACAGGTATAGGGCACGGACCTGCGCCAATGGAAATTTCTTCACAAAGAGGTCGCGCCAATGGCGCAACGCAATTTTCCACTCAAAATTTTGAAAATGTGAGCTATATATGTGGATTTTCAAATGTTCCAGAGATCTAACAATGTATTTTTTATTGTGTTGATGCAGATATAAAGGAAAAAATGGTTATTGAATGGAAGGAGAGGGAACATGGAGAGGAAGATGAAATGGCTATCGAGAATGAAGCCTGCATGACTGCACTTGAGAACTCTGGACTTAAGAACTTCTTCCTCACACCCTGTTTACGAGCTTAGCCAGAGCTGCTACAGTACTTGGTCAGTATATGGGACGAAAATGAAGAAGTATTTAAACTTTGGGACCAAGTGCTGGAACTGGAGGTTTCCAACGTATATTTCATAACCGGATGGTCGTGCAGAGGTCCGGTGCCCATCCTGACAGGCAGCAGACCATCTGGAGAAAAGATGGAGCAGGTAATGGCGAGGGTGTGCCTAGGGGCACGAACCGGATCAGGAAGCTGGAAGGTGGACATCCACACTGTCCAAGATCTAGCACTGAGAGTAGTTCTACACACCATTACGCGGGTTGCAGGATCGCAAGCGCCGCATGAGGCGACCAAGGCCCAACTCATACTAGCCTCCAAGTGTATGAGCCCTACATTGTTTTATTGGGCTACTACAGTGACAACAAATATCAAAAGGCAGCTTACAAGGTGCAAGCAAGTCAAACTGAAGCAGTTTGGCCACGGTTCCATTTTGGTATCGTTCATCCTGGAACGACTACTTATCTTTCAGGGCCAAGGGGCCATAGTTGCTGAGCCGATACCAAGAGAGCCAAGGATGGCTCGCTGGGCAGCACTTATGCCTAGGTCAGGAGGAGGCCAACAGATGTCCTAGAGGCCGGAGTTTTTTGGATGGTTATGGCGTCAGTTGATCGTGGTCGAGGATTGGCCCTATGCCGGGACCGATTTCACTGGAGACCCAGATCTCCCACTTCCAGAGGGGGATGACAGGGAAGAGGAGTTGGGTATGACCTCTCTTTTTGATTTTTATGTTTTATGATTTTTTTTTGGGTAATACATGTCCATTCTAATAACAGTTTTATGTGTATGCAGATGTCGGCCCAGAGAGACCTGTCGGTATGTCTCCCATTGCACGGAGAACTCAACCCGCAGCTGACCCTCAGGTGGAGGGTGCCGAGGGAGGAGAGTTGATCCAAAACCTTGAGGGGATTGCCCGGGGGATTCCAGACTACGCCCAGCTGGTAGATGTCCCGATGGCGTATCAGAGACATACGGTGGGAGTGCCTAGTCACCTCCACCGACTTTTGAGACGCTTAGTGCATGCGGTAGCATGTTACCATGAGCACCATGTAGATTAGACACCTAGGGCTTCTTTCATGCATATCTTTTGAGAGACATGTCGTCTCCGGATGTATTAAGACGAACATGTATATTTTTTGATCTTATGTGATGCACACTATGTAAACATTTCGACACGTATATATATACACACCTATTCCTAGATGGATCTTTCTACATGTGATGATGTTTTGTTTATAAATTGCACAAATTTCTATCTAAAACCAAATTAGCTACTACATCTGTTAATGTATTCATATGTCTAGGTATGTTTTGATATGTAATATAGTCAAAATTTCTCTCCAGCAGACGAATATGCAAATACAGACGTAAAATGGATGGATTTCTTACTGAATAATTCCCGTTAAGCTATAATACTACAAGTTGTGAGTCTAGATAGACAAGTAATTCACGAATGCAGAGGTCCACAGCCTCCGTTAATAATTCCAATACAACACTATATTCTGTGATATTATTTGTAGCAGGACCCAGACATACACCTTGCAGGTTAATCAACTCACTAGCAGGATTATAAATTACCCAGGCTGCCGAGGAAAAATTCCTGGTACTGCGGGAGGCACCATCCGTGAAACCCACAAATGGAGTAATGGACATCTGCATAATCAGGAAGACCCGATCAGCAGAAAGACGCTTACATCACACACCACACCACACATGCACACAAATGAATATACACACGTATGTACACACACCACACCAAAAATAACTTCAAGCGTAGTATTTCTTAAGGTACAACCCATTCCTAGGTTGCGCCAACGGAACTCCTTCATAATCAATGAGCTCATAAGCCCCATTTTTCAATACTCGTTTTACTATGTAGGGCCCATGCCACATGGGCTGGAGCTTTCCTGCCCCGAGTTTGTCGTGCGCTTGGTCGTATAGGAGGAAAAGGTCCCCTTCGACAAAGGAACGTAGAGAGACAGATTGATCAAAGTGCACTTTGACCCACTTTTTCTGTGCCTCAATAACTAAGGCAGCCAAGCGTCAGGTTTCATCCAACCGTTCCAAATACAAGAGACACTCTTCTTCATGAGAAGTATCGGGCAAAAGTTCCACAGCCAACTTTAAGGAAGGAATTTCACATTCAACCGGAAGAGTTGCGTCCAGACCATACACCAATTGGAATGGTGTGAATCCGGTTGCACTCTTTGCTGACGTCCGATATGCCCATAGAGCTGAGAAAAATTGGAGGTGCCAATTGGACTTATGAATTCCAACTGTTCGTTGAAGCATTGTGACCAAAAATTTGTTCACAGCCTCAACCTGGCCATTTTCCTGGGGGTAATATGGCGTTGGGCTATCGTGTCGTAAGACCAATCTTGATGTCAGCTCGGCCATCATGTAATCTCGAAAGTGAGTACCATGATCGGTAACAATGACCTGAGGGACCCCGAAACATGCAATGATGTGGTTGAAGATAAATTGGGCAGTTGTCTTACCATCGACGGCTAGTGTAGGCATCGCTTCGGCCCACTTAGTAAAGTAGTCGACAACGACAATTATATATGCATGCCCCCCGGCCGAATGAGGGTTACACATCATGAAATCTACGCCCCATTTTGCGAAAGGGCCGACGATAATGACAGGATGCAGAGGGAGGGGTGGCGCGCGCATCTTGTGCTGAAAAACCTGGCACGCGTGACATTTGCGGACTGCAACAATACAGTCTTTGAAGATTGACGGCTAGAAGTAACCCGCACGTAGAATCTTTTGGGCGGTGGCATATCCAGACATGTGACTGCCACAGGCGCCACTGTGACAGTCATTCAAGACTCTTTCGGCCTCTTCCAAACTCAAACACTGACGGAGCACCAAATCTACTCCAACCCGGTATAATGTATCTCCTACAATGCGGTAGGGTTGAGACTGATGCCAAATCTGACTTCGGGCATCTTTGGTCAACTCAGAGCGGAAGGTTGACGTCTGAAGATACACAATAATATCGCCATACCATGGGTCATGTGTGCTGATAAGGAAGATGGTTTCGTTTGGAATATGTTCTTCAGAATGAGATGGGGGGGAGTATGTTGGGAGGGAGCAAATAAGATCCGCGCAAACCAGTGATTTGGTCGACTTAGCAGTAGTAAAGTCTAGGTCGAACTCCTGAAGGATAACGATCCATTTGGAGTATTTGCCCCCCAGTAATTGTCGAGAAAGAATATATGTCATGGGGTTGCAATCCGAAACCACGGTTACAGTACGCAGCAGGATGTAGTGGCAGAAACGTTGCACAGCTTGTACAGCTGCTAAAGCTAGCTTCTCGACGTGAGCGTAACGCGTTTCTGTGTCGAGAATATTCCGTGATAGATAGTAAACAACATGTTCATTGCCATTATCGTCATCCTACACCAGAACCATAGCTATGGTGCTAAAGGCGGAAGCCAAGTATAGAGTGAAATCACGGTGATAGTTTGGAGGCCGAAGCAATGGAGCATTAACAAGTAATGTCTTAAGCTTCTCAAAGGATTGTTGAGCAATGTCGTCCCAATGAAAGGGAACGTTCTGCTTTAAAAGACGCGTGAATCCTTTGGCTACTTCCACGTAGTTCGGTATAAAGCGTCGTAGGAAGTTAGCTTTTCCCTGCAAACTCTGCAATTGATATAACGAAGAGGGTGATGGGAGATTGAAAATGGCCTCGACCTTTAGGGGATCGAGGCGAATCCCGTCCTTGGAGACTATGAACCCCAAAAGACTGCCAGAATCCACGCAAAAGACGCATTTATGAGGATTAAGTCGGATATTATAGCGTCGACAGCGAAGGAAAATCTAGCGGAGGTGTTCTGGGTGGTCCTCTCGCCGAGCTGAGTGAGCTGGAAAATCGTCCAGATAAGGCTGAAAGATATGGTGTATGTCGTGGAGCGCGTAAGACATAGCGTGCTGGAATGTGGCTCCAGCGTTCTTCAAGATGAACGTGAGATTTTTATAGGCAAAAGTACCCCACGGACAGATGAATGCAGTCTTGTGTTGATCAGCAGGTAGAATATTTATTTGATTATACCCATAAAAGCCGTCCATCAGGGAATAAATCTCACTCCCGGCACATTCTTCAATGATTTGATCTATGAAAGGAGTGGGGTAGTTGTCCTTTGGAAAGGCCCGATTAATATCTCGATAGTCAACACAAACTCTTATAGTACCCTGTTTCTTATCTACAGGGACAATGTTGGAGACCCATTCTGTGAGGGGAATTGGGTAAATGAAGCCCGCGTTCAGAAGTTTTTCAACTTCTTCTTTAATGGCAGCGGCTTTGCGAGGGTGCACCGGGCGTAGGCATTGGCGCACGGGTTTCGCACCAGGATAGGTAGGAATATCGTGCACTACTATGCTGGGATCAATCCCAGGCTTTTTCTCATAGGACCAGTCGAACACGTCTCTGAATTCTCGAAAAAGGTCAGTATAAACTCGTATCTCATCAGGAGAACAAGTTACTCCCACGTGTATGTTCTCAACTATCCCCGGTTTAACGGAGATGTCGATTGGAATGGTTTGAGTAATGTTGCTCAGGTTTCCCTCTGAAAGCACCTCATGTGTCAATATGGGCGTCTGGAGAGGTGGAGTGGGAACCTGAGATGCAAAACGCTCTAGACAATCTGACATTGCCCCCAAGCGAGGCATGAATGAGGAACGGTGATGTCCATCACTCCAAGGTAGCTCCTCAAGAGACATTGTTTCAACAATGGCATCATCAGAAGGGAAAATCTCTTTAAGAGGATCAGGCGAGCCAGCCTTGTCGAGCCAGGGGGATTGAGAATAGATGTCTAAAGCCATGCTCGAAGGAGCATGCTGAGGAGGGGGAGGATCAGATGCGGCGACGATTTCACAGTATTTAATCTCTATCGGAGTTAAGGGCATCGATTCTCCAAACTCAGTCACCTGCTCAGGCGAAGGGATGAGCCATGGGTCGTCAGACCTAGAGATCATATCTGCCTTCCCAGCTCCCTGATGCGATTCGTTGTAATCCTTCGAATGCGTAGCAATAGAGATAGGTGCAGCACCATTCATCATAAAGACCTGGGACCCAAATGGTGCAGATGGTGAAGGTTGTTCAACCATCTGGATCTGCTGAGATGGGAACGGTTCTTTAAGAACTGCCGGAGTCCCTTTGGAGCCTTTTAGAAGTTGACTAACCTCTTATCGTTGTGGAAAATTCTTGGTGTAATGATCTCCTTAACAGATGAGTTAGGGGTACTTCAGTTTGCGTTGGGAACCATCCTCGGTACGGGGTTTGGAATATTCTGGCTTTGGAGCGTTGGATTTGGATTTACCTTTGCCCTTCTTATTTCCTTTGGAGGCTTTTTCCGTAGGATTAGCCTGAACGACGTTAACCTCCGCAGTTTTTCCAGAATTGGAAGGGGCGGGAGGAGAAGAATTATGGGATGAGTTGGACTTCTGCTTCCCATTCGAAGATTTTTTCGAATTCTGAGACACAGAACCAATAACACCATCCACCGTCAGGGTAGGTGGAGTTTTAGAGGTTCCAGACCGTGGAGCATCAAGCAAAATATCATAAAGCGTGCCAGACTGAGAGTATACTAGATCCAGATATTGGGCACACACTATGGCTTGTTCTTCAGTCACACACGTTCCCATAGCAATATCTTGGGCGATTTTGTTAACGAAGGAGGTGGTGAACCAATGAGTTAGTATCTGATCAGGTATATGGAGCTTGATTAGTCTATGACGACGTCGCCACTCATGAATGTGATCAGAAATGTGGGTGGCTTTGTCCTGCTTCAAAGAAGTCAGGAGGTGCGTCCCGGCTTCATAGCGAAATGGTAACTGAAAGTGAGTCAGAAAAGCCATGGCTAACGTATTGAAATCTTGAAAGATGCCACGGGATAATTCAATATACCACTTAGCGGCAGCACCAATCAAAGTGCACTGGAAGAGGTGTAGACGAATTGAATCATCCACCCAAGAGTTGGACGAACACCAAAGATGGTAAGTCATCACATGAGCTTGGGGGTCCTCCCCAGCTTTACCCTCAAACTTGGGGCAATCATCGGGTACCTTGGTAGGAACCGGAGGCCAATAAGGATTGTGCAGAATTGGATCATTAGTTAATTTCGAAACATCCGGTAATTCCAAGGTAGCCAGGAACAGCAATGGCGGATTGGACGACATACCTGGCCCTGGATAAGGACCAGTACTTGTAATCCACGCTGGTTGAGAATATCCTTGCCCCCAAGGGTTCTGTCCAGTAGGATTCTGACTGTAGGGGGTATAGGTCGTATAACCAGCCCGATTCGGTTGCTGGTAACCAGCCTGATTCAATTGTTGGTAACTAGTGTACGGGGCTTGATAACTAGAGTATGGACCCTGATTGTAAGTCAGCCTCGTGTGAGAAGCATGTGGATTTGGCTGCTGAGCATAGGTGTAGCCGGGTTGTTGAGAGTAATAGTTAGAACCTTGGGGCTAGCTATAATTTGGTCGATATTGACTATGAGAATAGTAATCGCCTTGAGGTTGAGTGGGCTGCTGATAGGTGGGACCCTGCTGAGCCTGATAATTAGGGTGCAACGATTGATTTGGCTGCGACATTGAATAAATCGGCTGTTGGGCAGGGTTGAGAGGATGAGCAGGCTGGCCTGGCTGAACAGGCTGACCTGGCTGAGCGGGCTGCCCTGGTTGAACAGGTTGACATGGATAAACAGGTTGTGCTGGTTGTGCAGGTTGTCCTAGCTGTTGAGGAGCACCAGGTTGTGCCGGATGGGCCGATTGGCTTGGTGGAAGGACACCAGGTTGTGCCGGATTGGCCGGTTGGCCTGGTGGCGGGATACTAGGTTGTGCCAGATGGGCTGGTTGGCCTGGTAGCAGAATGGAGCCATGTGGTTGTTGATAACCAGTTTGACCCGCAACAGGACCATAAGATGGTCCTGGCTAATATGCAACATTGGGACCAAGAGGATACTGCGGTTGCAAAGGTTGAGAAGGTTGGACTTGCCCCCCAGGACCATATACTGACCCTGGTTGGTACCCTGGTTGACCTGTGAGTCCTTGAGGTTGCCCAGGTGGGACTCTAGGGAGAGGCTACACGAGTTGACCTGAAGGGTTATAATACTGTCCTTACGGACCGTACAATGGCCCTTGCTGGCCCGGAGGGTAGCCCTGTATGGGCTGTCCCTGCGGGTCATAAGGATAGCCAGGTTGGCCCGAAGGTTGGCCTTGAAAAGGTTGTCCTTGCGGGTTGTAGGGCTGTCCAGCCTGGTTATACGGTAAACCCTGAGCATGAAGTTGAGCCTCAGGAGCAGGTAAAATTAAAGGGTTCCCATGCTCATTGTACTGATATGGAAAAACGTACACGGGTGTACCATCCTATGCATAATGTGAAAAATACGATCGGTTGGGATCTTGAGAGGAATGTCCGACCTCGGGGTTCGATTGTTGCAGGGACAATCGATACTCCTCCGGAGAGATTTTCTTCGGCATAGCAGATGCTATATAGATGTCTTCGGGGAGCGATGTGGTCCTTACGGACTGGGTAGTAACATCGGGTGCAGATGCGGCCACACAAACAGTGGGCATGGAGGGTATAAAAGTGACCTGAGGGGATGCCGTAATGGGTGTCCGTGGAGACATCCCCAATGAAGGAACAACCGGCCTCGTAGAAGGAGCTAATAACCCCATAGAGGCAGCGGCGGCAATAATATGACCCAAAGATCTATACCCAATTGGTAATGAGGGACCGGGTGATGACATAACAGATGGTTCAGGGTTGCCTTCTAGAAATAACTGTCAAGGGAATAACTGGTAATCTTCACCAGACGTGGGGATTTCCACACTAGGAGAATCACTCATATTTGAACATGCCGCTAGATCTCATAACAGACGGCAAGGACTAGGAGGAATAACAGTAGCTATAAAAGGCGAACCCGATGTAAGAGGAGGGAAATATTCCCCTACTCCCAATCCAAACCAAGGGTCGGAAAAGGGCCAATTGAACTCAACTGGTCGTCCAAAGGGCTTCTCAGACAGAACCGGTCCCTCGTCGGGAAACTCGGATACGATGGGCTGCTGGGGTTCAGTAGAGGACTGAGAAGCCTCTGATGAATCGTCCGTATATGGACTACCAGTAGACGAAACAAAAGGTTCCGCCACTGTGAAAACAATGAAAAAAGATCAAGCACAACACACACGGGCTGAAAAAGAGTCAAGACACACAATCAAATGGCCAACAAGCAAAATCTAACAGGGTGTGCGATCGCGGGTGATTTATTTTACCACATTGAAACTTAGAAACTTCACCGTTTCATGTTTTAAGAGTCGAGAAATAGATGAAAGGTGACTCTATCTCTTTCAGTTTTGAAGCAAGCGTGAAAGGACAAGCACTTGGTGATCCTTTCAAATTTAAAGAGTCAGAAAATATCAAATGACTACTCAGGAATACCAGGCAAAGGGTGTACCAAATAACCGTGAACTGCAATATACACCTTGGTTTCAAAATGAAAGAGAAATCAACCAAGGACTTAACGTACGTGCAGGAATCTCCCCGAATGCTGTGTCCGGTGTATCACGGGTATAGGGCGGCAGACTCGGCTTCCTATGGATAAAGGATAGAAACCTAGTGGGGTATCCCTTTATATACTCGACGGTACAGGGAGCACAAGTCTGTACTAGTGCTGTCTAAAGCCAAGAGGCGAATGACAACTACTAGGTTTAAAGACGTCGGAACACGTCTCTAGCCTAGACCACTAAATGTTGCGTTAATGTTTCAATGCTGCCTTAGTGTAAATTGAATAAATTTTAATGTTTATCTTCAATTACGATTCAGTTTTCAGGCCCTAGTGAGTGTGATGTCTCAAAATTTCATAAATGCACAATATATGCCATAGTATATCATTTCATTCGATGAAAGCTAATTATGAGAGAATTGAGAGCTTTTCACGCAAACAAAATGATCAGAAAACAACCAACAAAGTCTCTAATGCAGCTAATGTAAACCAAAAAATTTTCTCTCAAAGTCACTAATCACTACTAACATCGAAAAGATTTTAATTTTCACTAACTAGTCGAAAGCAAAAGAGATCTTTTTATATTTTCAATGTTTAATAGCAAAGTGCACTAAACAAAATGAAAACTAATGAAAAGAGCAATTTGAGAAGTGATGAGGAAAGAGAAAAACACACAAATTTCACTCAACGCAAACACACAATCAGATCTCCAAATTGACAAAACAGTCCCTCAAAACCAAGAGAATCCCAAAGACCCAAATGGACCATGTAATCTAGGCCCAAAACGAGATAAAGCGAAATTCGAATGAAGGAGAGAACAAACACTCAAATAAGGCAATAAAATGAGAAACAACCACCAAACGAATGTAAAGAAGCAATCAAAAGGTCGACTGAACAAATAGAAACCAAAAACTCCCAAGGGAGCCTCGACACACAAGAGCACCTAGATGCCCTAGGGCTAGAATGTGAAATCGATGTAAACAGGCAAACAACCAAAGGACGAAGGTCACATCCAGTCAAACAAGGCTCCAGAACACTCAAGCAGTTGAAAAAACAAAACCAAACACACTGATCAAGCTCAAGAAGGTCAAAACAGGGCAAACCCTAGTACCTCACAGGATTGGCGCGACTGTGAGGCTGAAACTAGCGCCAGAAACGAATTGGCGCGGGTAATACACTAGCAACCTGTGCCAATGGGCGCGACTGTCAAGCTGTAAAGCGCGCCAGTCGAGTTTGCTATGGAATAATAAAAAAAAACACTCCAACAAGCAGACCAGTGATGATCAAGCTGACCAAAAGCCAAAATCACAAAAAGAGCCAGCCAAAAGAGCCGATCAAGCAAGCAGAATCGAGAAACAACCGAAAAGACAAGACAATACTCCAAGTGTTCAGTTCATAAACTAAACCGGAGATTGACTGAAGCAGCTTTGATCTACTTCGCTAATGTAGAGCAATAGCGTTTCGAAAGCTATCTGGCTAGCTTCAGGCTCCGTCTGTAGCTTACAAAGCAAAACAAAAACAAGCTAGATGATCCCCAGTGGAGTCGCCAATTTGTTGTGGAGGTAAATCCCCTCTGCGGACAGAGGCGATCCCTACTAGCCCAAACCGGGTCTAGCAACAATCGTCACACGCTATAGTGCAGGTTCCTAATTGAAAATAAACCAACTAGCGATGAAGGCTTCCTTGGAATCCAATGATGTCGCTTGTAGAGAAAGCAGCGCTCCCGTTCCTTAGCTCTGGCAGATCACAATCCTCACGATCTTCGTGATCGGACACCTGCACACGCAAGAAACAAAACAAACGCAAGCTAAAAATCCAATATATGCAACTATATGTCAGTCAGAGAAGACATAACTCATCATCATAATCAACAACAGGAGTGGAACCATAACCAATAGTCTCTTATCATTAATCAATCAAAGAAGAATACAACCATAGCCCTGACACTGAATTCTCCTTCGGAGGGTCGCCAGCGGAACACGTCTCGAAAAAGCCTGTCGGGGATGGGACAAACCTCTCTCTTTGGATGTCTTGACAATAATCTCCTTGCTTGGATTTGGCCTTAAGGGAATGAATCAAGGCTCTTGCAGCATAAAGCTCTGATGGCTCTTGGGAACTTGAAGACTAGCTTGCAAAGGAGATGAGCAAGCTTTTATAGATGGAGGAAGGGGAGTTGGGATCCCTATAATCATGGGATTGGCCCTATCCTCAAGGAAGCTTCCATGAGATGTGGCAAACCACTTCCTCTACATGGAGATCCGAAGCCAAACCTCCCAACTCAAATTAGATACCAGTTTGTGGATTGGTTAGGACGAAACTTCCGCCATTTATTTTTAAAAAACACTCCTTAAAATGGCTGGCGCGAGTGCGACTCTGAGACAGAGCACCAATTGGCGCACCCTCTTTGAAGGATTTCCCCCATTGGCGCGGGTACTGAACTGGCTTCCCATGCTAATGCAAAAAGGGTTGTTTTTAGGGTTCTTTCACAAGGAGTTGTCTTCAGGGCAATGAAAGTACATGTTTAGGGGAATGCCGTGAAAATGTTTTCAAGTTATGTCACTGCTCACAGGTCATGGAATGAGCCCTCCAATTGTGCGAGATGGGGAATTGTAGGGACGATGACAAATTGTTGTGTAACAGCTAGATCCTTGAATCCCAAAGCGGTTTGATGTTACCCCTGTGGTTGGAATTTTTCCAACCTTGCTAATTACAGAGACCCTAACACTATCAATGGTGCAAACTCAACCTGTCTGCACCCTGTCAACCTTGTCTGGTTCCACGACATCAACCACATAATCATATTCATGTCTGTCGACCACCATTATTAGGCCTAAACCAATTCCTCACAGCCTCACACAAACCAATTCCCCCTTATACATCTTGTTCACTCCGACAAAGATATTCTAGAGGCCATGACGGAACTAGATTGTTTGTGGGACTCAATGCATCACCACCTGTTTTTCCTTCAAGAAAAAAAGTTCGGGCCTAAAAACCAAGGATATATATGCCATTGAATCCAAAAAATTCCTTCCATTTGGGAAGGTATTTTGGTTCAAAAACCATATCCTAGTGCTCGATGCATTCGAAGAAGGGAATTTGTTGAATATTTCGCTAAACATTAAGGTGAATATCTCAAGGAACCAGGAAAAACTGAATAAATCTCGCTAGGGGTAGCATGCTCCCCATACGAGGTAGTTTCTTATAAAGACTTATTACAAGAGTATATGGATATATTCGTATGGGATTATTTGAAAATACCAGGGCTTAGGCCTACCATCATAGAACACCACATTGATACCTGAACTGACGTATCACCAGTATGCCAAAAGGAGTGTCAATTACACCCATCCAAAGCAGAAGCAATCAAGCAAGATATTGACAAGCTTCATAATGTCGGGTTCATCTACCTAATCACTTACACATCATGGGTTTCCAACCCTGTATCCGTCATGAAAATATAGGGCACCATCCGAGTCCGCACCTATTTTCGAGATTTAAATAGAGATTTTCCCAAGGACAACTACCCTACCCTATTTATCGACCAAGTCATTGATGCTTGCGCCAATCATGAGGACTTGTCCTTCATGGATGGATTCTCAAGATATAATCAAATTCAAATTCGACATACAGACTAGTACAAAACGACGTTAAATACCCCTTGGTGCATGTTCACATATCAAGTTATGCCTTTCAGTCTTAAAAATGCTGCAGCCACCTTCCAGTGAGCCATGAATTATATATTCCAAAACCTGGCTCACCTCATCTTATCTTACTTGGATGACCTCATTGTATGATCCAAGAAATGAAGTGACCATCTGGAGGACTTACGGTTGGTATTCCAACGGTGCTGACACTACAACCTATGCTTGAATCCCCTCAAGTTTGTCTTCTACGTTAATGCAGACATACTATTAGGATTCATTGTATCCCAACAAGGGATCAGAGTTGACCCCCTCAAGGTCCAGGAAATAAAGGAAGTTCCACCACCTAAAACCCTCAAACAACTTCAAAGCCTGTAGGGGAAACCCAACTTCTTACGATGCTTTTTCCCTGACTATGCCACTTGCATGCAAGGTTTCCTACGCCTACTCCGTAAGGACATTCCATTCAAATGGGATGATCAGGCTCAAAAGTCGATTTATGCACTTAAATATGCATTGTCTTTAGCCCCTTTGATCAGTCCACCCAATTACGACAAAGACTACACCTTACATCTATCGGCATCAGACACAGCCATAGCTGGGGTGTTTTTCCAAGACGGGCTAGATAATAAAGAGAACATAATCTATTACGTCAGTGAGAACCTATTTGGCCCTGCTTTAAAATACAAACCGAAGAAGAAAATGCCCTAGCCCTAGTACACACAGTACAAAAAATTTGGCATTACATCATCCTTAGGACTACAATAGTCATAGAAACTATCAACCCCATGAGATATTTGCTAAGCCTCTGTCTCATGAACCATAAGTACGCTCGATGGGTAGTCATACTGCAGGAATTCGACCTCCAGTTTAGCTCCCCCAAGAGAAAAAAAAAATTAATCTTAGCTAAGTACATCACTGACCTTCCAAGTCTGACTCAAGGATCCCCAGTTAACGACTCACTACCAGATGAACATCTATTCTTAGTGATGACCGAGGACCCTTTGTATGATGATATCCTCTTATTCTTGCAAACTTGAAAGTTCAAAACATAGCTCACCCATCATGAAGGAAGGCTCATACGCCATCAGGCCCCCTCATACCTTCTCATGGGGGATGCCCTTTATCGAAGAGGCGTTGACACTGTTTTACGGCGATGTCTCGCACATGAACAAGCTGAGTAAGCCCTAAACGACTACCATAGTGGTGCTTGTGGAGGTCACCTCTCAAGGATGGCCACTGTTGAAAAATTCATGTGGGCTGGTTAATTTTGGCCCACCCTATTCCATGATTGCATTCAAGCAGTCAAATGGTGCAAGCGATGCCAACGCCTCGCCCACAAGGCAAGAGCACCTCCCGCTCCTCTGCACCCAGTCATTGTAGCAAGTCCTTTTTGTAAATGGGGAATAGACCTTATGACTTACAACCCTGCATCGTCTGGAAACGAAAAATACATTATTGTAGCCGTCAAATATTTCACCAAGTGGGTAGAAGCCATGCCTACATATGACAACAAGACAAAAATCGCAGCTCGGTTTCTCTTCAACCATGTCATCGCATGATTCGGTGTGCCTAAGGAATTAGTCTCTGACCAAGGAAAGCATTTCAATAATGAAATATTCAAGGAATTGTTCCATCATCTAGGATTCACACACGAGTTTGCGTCTCCATACTACCTCGAGTCCAATGGTCAGGTAGAATTTGTTAACAAAGTGCTCAAAACGATGTTACAACGTATGGTCAACAACTATAAAACTAACTGGAACCATATGGTTTTTTCATCCCTATGGTCATATCGCACAACAATTAAATCTTCAACATGATCCACACCTTTCTAATTGGTATATGGAGTGGAGGTCGTGATTCCCATTGAACACGAAATCCCCAACTTACATGTAGCTATCGAACTCCTTGATGATACCCAGACTTTAGAGCAACAGTTGGTATAGTTAGAACTCGTTAATGAAAATCGATGAGAGGCTCTCCAAAATAATGAGGCGCATAAGAAAAGGTTAAAAGCATCATTCGACCGCAACATCACCCTTCCCTCATTCTTAGAGGGAGAGCTAGTCCTCCATTACGATATTGAAAAAGAAGCCTTGGGACCCGAGAATTTTGAAACATTATGGAAGGGTCCTTACATCATAAAATACTGCCTCCTGAAAGGAGCATACATCATGTCTGAGCCCGATGGTACATGCCTAGCTAACCCCGTCAATGGGCTCTACTTAAAAAAATTTCACCTATAAGGGAAGGAAATCTCAGCCTTAGAGATAAGATGTATGTAACAATTTTTTTTGAGATGATCACAATCATCAAGGACTTGTTCTAAAAAATACTCTTGTGTCATATAGATGGATCGCCCCCCATCCACTATTTTGGATTCGCTCACTGAGCCTCGTGATGGTTGCAAAATTTAGCAGCAACCGCCTGGGCGATATACTCTCCTGACCGGTCACCGTTCCTCACTAATGGAGTATGTATCAGATCATCTACCAATAATGAAGCAGAATGTGATGGAGTCATCTGGTTGTTGAGAGATGCCTCCAATCAGGGAATTCACCATCTACATGTCTATCTTGATTCCTAGCTAGTGGTATCACAGTTAAACCAAGCTTTTGAAGTACAAGATTCACACCTATTTAGGAAATACTTGCATGCACGACGGTTGAGTTGTCATTTTGATCACATTACATTTACACATATACCAATAAATCAAAACCAGACAACCAATCACATAACTAACCATATCCTAGACTGGAATGCATCTCATATAAACCATCATCCATAAAAAACAAGGCATAAAGAATAAATATCCATCATAGGTACATGAAATCCATCATAAACACAAATAATAAACATAGACACATCATAAGAGCTGCAAAAATATAGATCTTGCATATATACATCAAAAAATATATGAGTCCCAGTATACAAAATAGGTCCCTGACCATCATGTCAAACAAAAATATACATGTCATCAAAATAGGGAAGCATTCTCATAATGGGAGCTTTCCATAACCCTGCAAAAATCTCTAGGGTTGAGCCTCGCCTGGTGGGTACTCTAGACCCATGGCTGTACCTGGTGCCAATATATGTGCAACATCCACAACCGCAAGTGCCACCCGGCGTAAAGTTGGGCGATGCACCCTCTCTCGAGCCATCACCGTCTCCAACTTGACGTCTTCCAAGTCATCAAATAAACCTTGAGTCGACATAACTCGACTCAACCTCTCTAACTGAATCCATGATCAAGCTAGACCTTCTACAGGAGCATCAACAACCTCTGCCCGAGCCTCTACCACCAGCACTCTAAGGTCAGCAACAACCAACTACTCCTCAATCGCCGCTACTCGTGCCTCGACTGCCTCAGCATGAGCAAGGAGAGCAACATCCCCACCGGTAGCTGCAACACTGCTGTCCTCCCCTAAAAGGCCTCCTGCACCACCCTACCCACCCACCAAGTGGGCACTAGGACACCCTGTCGAACCCACATATGCAAGAGAAACCAAAAATAGTATCAGTGTCACCATCAAAGACATATATATATAATAAAAATACTCAAAATGTAGAAAAGCATAAAAATTCATACCTGTCGAACCCCATGCATAACCTACAGGAAGACCCATATCTGGGTCCCCCTAAAAGTCCATCCTAGAGTATAGGTAGTCAAGAAACATCTGCAGGTTTGACTCGAACCATGCCTCAACCGTCACATCCCAATAGCGACCTGCCTCTCCTCCTCCACCACAAGGCATCACAGGTGCCCACCGACACATCCTAAGATCCCTCAAAGGGCCCAGGGGCACTGCCACTAAAGGCAAAAGCATCAAAACCCTCTCATACATGATGTTGTAGAGGATAATCGCGTAAGAGAAGATCTTAATGGTCCCCCTCTTGGATTTTCCCATTTGTGTAACCATGCCCTGGTAGACATAGCGAGCTAGTCGAAGAAGTCATTGGCCTGAAGCCGGCGCAAATTTGCAATATGTGGGCCCAACAATCAATGAGGTGTTTTCAACCTTGATAGGTGAACTATCATCGCTAGGGCAACCCTCTCAGCGAAGTCCGTCACAGAGCTCAAATAGATGCATCCCTAAGTGATCGCATCAGGACCACAATGATCTTGGGCCCAACAGCAGATGTTCACTCCCCCAGCTGGGAGTGGATATGGAAGAGCCTCCTGTTGAGGCAGTAGACCAATCACAAAGTACACATCAGTCTCCAACTAGATCATGATGTCTTTGCGACGCAACACCATAACACGTCATCTTATGTTCTAGCAACGGACCAGGTATCACAGTAACCCATCCTATGATCTCAGTAAGTTGTTCTCTAAAAACTGGAGTAGCCCATAATGAGCCAAAAACCCCTGAGCATTGGGGCCTTGGGCCACAGTTGCACAGAGATCAGGCTAGTCTCTCTCCCGCCACAACATCTTGTCGCCAGAGAAAAAACCAAAAATAAATTTTTAAACCAAAAATAATTTTTTTTTTCAAAAATGGACTCTGTTGCGCATGTGAAAATCTTAGGCATGATGACTGCGTGTATGTATCAAATACAGATGCGCGGTCTATCACACACATTTTTTCTTGATCGTGATGGCCTTGCACAAAATTTACCTTCCACGCGAGGACCGCGCGAGTCAGCCTTGATCGCCCATGTGGTCAGACCAAAAAATGGGTATAAATTCCATACAAATCCATATTTGTACAGACCCCCCATGGAGGAAAATGAAAAAAATTAAAAGCAGGACATTTAGGGTCCTACCTGACATTGACGGCACGAATCCTGGGTACTCAGGCTGACCACAATGGCAGGAGAAGCCACGGAACAAGTGCTCAACTCAGACCTCAGACCCTCAAAAGACACACATGAGTTGAAATGAGCCATATTGGCCGACATATCGCCCTTTTCTCATTATTTGACAGACCATAACTAGAGCTCAGAGTACCTGATCACAAAATCGCGAGAAACACAGTGATCAATGCTTCATCATGTTCAAAACAGGCTGCATAAATCCACGCCATAGGTATGCCCTCTCTTATTTCTTTACCTTCAAATTATTTCGAATATGTTCTTATAAAAAAATATTCTTTTACTTGGGTTATTGGTTTCAGGTATTACAAACAGGCCAAATCACCATATGTCCTAGCCAAATAAGGTACAAGAGCAGGTATCATTCTACCCCTAGCATGATAGGCTCCCCAAGAAGCTTTGCATATCCTAACATAATTTATTCAAATAACTCAATCCTAGGTTTCATTCACCCGAACATATTTATCATCACCCCACCTTGTACATGATAAACACCCTTTCAGGTTGGTAGATGATCAGGTGATCATGTCCAAGTTATGAAAATTGCTCAAAAATGAAAGTGTTAAAAAATGGTTGCACTTTGAATGACTGAAAAGGTCTCGTCTTTGTGATTCTAGCGCCACGAATGGTTCTCAAAACCGAGGTCGCATGTGAAAGTTATTAAGGTTTTAAGTGTCCAGTAAACTCCATTTTTCAGTTGACCAAGTTTGAATTTTCCGAATTTGGAAAAATTTAAAAATAATATTCCAAGGAATATTCTAGGAATATTCCACAGGGGCGAATTGGATTTGGACAAGTGAGAAGTTTTGGTTGGAGGCTTGTTTGACTGTGTTATAGCGGACCAATAGTACGTCGCCATGTGGCAGGCCCAGAGGCTGCCACGTGGCTCAGGTACCGTAGTTCAATTTTTTTATGGAGGACCAGGGTTTCGAACACCTGACATCCCGTGAACAAAGCCAATGCTGAACCGACTCACCTGCACATTAGTTCCTAACATATATCAGATTGAGGTTTCATTTAAAGTTTGAATTCGGAACCGTCAGAGGGAAAAGGGGCTAGCCTGGAGCTCACATGACCAGTGTAGTGGAACCGAAGTTTTAAAGTCCCGGCGGGTGGTTAGTTAACAGTTAGCACGAGCTCCATATGGCCACGTCTATAACTTTTAATGCTAAGGTTTGTGTTAACCATTTTATAAGTGGTCAGTTAAGACGGTTAGGCAGAGGTCATGTGACCACATAAATGTGCCCCTCCAAACAATTAATGCCAACTGTTAACGGTTCCACCCAATTTGGCACCTGCTGCTAATTTTGGGATAAGGCCTAATTTGGCGCTCCTAACTGGAGTTCCTCCAATTTTGGAGGAGGTTTTCTAGTAACAGTAGGAAAAAATTTGTTTTGGTCATAACTCTCTCAATTTTCGACCAAACAAGATGAAATTTTAGTCAATTTTGGGTTTCTTGAGCATTCTAAAGAGTGTGGGACAGGTTTTAGAGTGAACAGAGGTGATCTACAATAGCTTTTTCTTCGATGAAGTTGAAGGAGCCATTAGGGCCCTTAGGGAGAAGGCACTGTATTGGGTTTTACTTCACTGTTTAAGGTGATACAAAAGCCATTTTTAGCTATTTTAAATCTTTTGAAGCTGAATTTACTACTGGTTTTTCTTGTTTAGGCATATTTTTCACTATATAACCATTTTGAGAAAATTAATAGAGCAAGGACATGCCATTGGGGAGCCTTGGATCGGTAGATGTAGCCCAGGAGGGGTGAACTACCTCAACATTTTTTTGTGTTATGTTATTGTGAATTTTACTTGCCATGTATTTCTGCTGTGATATGTTAAACAATAAATTTAATTAACAAATCCTCACACATAAAACTCAGAAACATTACCAAAACTACTTTGTTTAACCTGCAAATCATGGAGAACACTTTTCACACTAAATTATATGGAAATGGATACTTTGCATAGCATTACAAATAGTTCCATTTTTAGATTAGTAGAGCCTTAACCTCCATGGCATCCATCACTCATGTAGACCATACACCAAAGGTCTGGAGCCATGACCATAAAAACCCAAGCCCGGGAAGCACTTCATGTTCATTCATCCATGATACATCAAGTCAGGGTTTATCCATGTCATGTTAAAAACCCTTTCTTGGGTACAATTCTCAAAATCATATCAAAAAAAACATCACCACGTCTCACACTTAGCCTATCACAGCCCCATCAACATAGCCCATTTGCGAAACTTTTCATCCGCTTCATCACCCTTGCACCAACACCAACCAATGTGGCCCCCACCCTCAGAAAAACACACTCATCACACCATAGCGACATATTATTTCATGTTTATAGGGGCACGCATCTCCGAGCTTGTACATTCAAACCCATTCTGTATTCTTTTAAAAAGTGTACAAATATTTTTTAGGAGAGCACTCCCACCCATCCATTTACATTTCTCACCTGGCAGCAGTCCCTGTTCACCCTTGGTCGGAGCTACGCATTATTTTACCACACCAAACCATGACACTCATAGAAAATATACACCCACCCTGGATTTCCTATCGACCCCAGGGATGTCTCACCAGAAATTTTTATGACTGCCGCCACTCGCATTTACAACTCTGACCTCGGGCCACTTAACTACCATCCTCAGTGATAACCATTTCCCTTCATCGTGCCTAGTTAACCCATCACACCATGCCCTGCTACATTAGAAACCCTAGTCCCTTGCATCAAAACTCATTTCGGTCAATTGATTCTTCCCTCTTGTTGGCTACAATAAATTTTTTTCAAGAAGGAGGTAGTACCTTGGATGACTCCTCACCTCAATAGGGGCATCCCCTGATGGCACTATGCGAATCATCATTTCCCATTGATGTCATCGATCCTCTTGAAATTCGACTTCAAGATAAGATTTCATGTCAAGATGGTATCGTATTTCATAACTGTTGCACTCTGTCAGAATTCGTCGAAGACCCGTAACTTGATAAGCATCTCTTTCAGCATTTCTTACACAGTAAGGTCCCCAATAGTCAAAGACCCATGAATACAATGAGCACTCATTATAAACAAATGTGTCATACCAAGATTATGCATGTGGTCACCACATTCAACCTTCTTTCAAAGAAAAATGCCCCTGAGGAAATCAAAAACCATCATCATTAACCAACAATAGGTCACTACCAAAAGTGGCATAAAAAAAACCATTATCTGTCAGATAAGCTTAACTAGTCAAAACATCACAAGCATGGGACATGCCCGCATTGTATAAATATTTTATTCATTCTATCGCTTGCAGGTTTCCAACAGAGCATGGTGTCTTACTGAAGGCAAAGGGTCTCAACTCAGTTCCAAATCAAGTCACTCTCTCTCTCTCTCTCTCAAAAGAATCACACAGAAAATAAACCATAATGTATTTCAGATATACAATTCTTCCTATACCTCACACATCAGGGGGAAACTGTTAAAATGGGAAAATCGTATAGGAAAAAGACATTAAAAATGTCAATAAGAAGGTACAGATAAAGGGTTTCCAGAGAATAAATACATTAGGAGGAGCCAAAAATTTAATTTTTCCTAAGGTCAAAGGACAAAATTTATGGACCACACACAGGTTACACTACCTCTTGGCACGCAGTGCGACTTTTTCTTTGATAGTCACGCATTGCGTGACTATCCCTTCGATAGCCACATGGTCCTGGGGATGATGGAATGTTACCATCTGGGACCACTTCGAACACTTGGTTAAAAATATTCCCACTCAACTTAATCAAGTACAGTCACCTTTGAGCCACCTTGAGGCTTTAGTGCAGCACACAAAGGAATCATACCCCCACTCTTGTGTCACCATTCATCTTGGGCCAAGAGAAAGAGGGAAAATTTGAAAATGGTCTATAAAAGCCATCCTTGGGAAGAGAAAGGAGAGACACATTTTTATGCTGGACAAATTGCTCCATAGAAAACCAACTTATGTTGTCCAGTAGCAAGAGGATTGGAAGGACTCAGTTGTTGGCCACCCACCATCTCAGTCCAAGAGAGATGAGTTCACCACATGTTCGTCGATCTACCATACTTTGAGAGGGAAGAGAGGCTTGCTAAAAACTTGAGGAGAAGAGACCCCCTTGCCTTGGATATTGGAGCTCTATAGCTCGAAGGATCCACTATAAGAGATTTAAAATTGTATCTTCTACTACTACCATCACCTAATAAAGGGAGAATCTCTCCATTGTTGAGTTATTAGTGTGTTTGATCTATTGAGCGTGTATCTTGTGCATGTTGTTTTGTTTATGATTCATTGTTTATGTAGCATGTTATGTTTCCTTTCTAACTTAGCTTATTACATGTCGAACCTGTTCCACTAACATTTGAAAAACCATTTTGACCTATGACTCTTATGTAGGTAAGCAGCCTCCCTACTAAGCAAAGTGTATTTTGTCCACCCATGCACTGAATACACTACCACACTCTTAGAAAAGAGGCCATAAGTGGTGAGCAAGGGGGAGTAATTTCAGTTCCCATGCCATCAACATCCTATGTTTCTACCTCCTGAGTTCCTTCCCCATTTCCTAAGCAATCTTGCTGATCCTACATTTTTTCGTCCCCTTGCTCCTCTAATTCCTTTGACATCTATTCCATTTCTTCTTCTTCAGGAAATGTTTCCTCTAGCCTTGTATCCATTATAGCTACAAATTATTCCTCTGATAATTCTACCAGATGCTGCCAAATTACAGGGGTTTGTAACAAGGCATGTATTTACAATAATCTAACAAGTCCATGTTTTGTAAGGACGGCCAACGCCTGATGTGCAGATTAGGCCATCAATTGTAAATTTATCAAAAGGAAGAAATGAATATTTACAACATGCATCTGACGGAATCAAAGACTGGATAGGAGCTTGAAATGATATATAAAAAGAACAGAAAACTTACCTTCACAAGTAATTTACCGGATTAAGAATTATGCAACATTTGACCAGGGTTGTGGTAGCGATTTTTTATCATACCCCTTTCCTTTCTGCACCACATTTTCCCTTGCCTACATGAACAACTCTGGAAACTATGGAAATGATACTTTTGTAATAAACCACTTATGTCCCTCCTGTGATAACTGACCGTTGAAATGACTTCCTTAGTCACTTAAATTTCCAACCCGTGGACCCTTGAGCTATTTCCTTCCACATTCAATTCAAATTCAATTGTCACTCCTTCATCGAATCCCTGTAACAACTCAAAATAAGTATGCCATCCAATGTTTTGAAAAATTTCCATACATTTGGTCAGCTCTGTATATGCTTTGTGTTCTCAAGTTCATGTCTTATAGTATGACCACCCGTTATACCTATCAATTACCATGTAGCAGCGTTAAGAGGAACAAGTAGTCATTGAGGGAAAAATTAGTCGAGGAACTATGCGGTAGCAGAAATGGCCATAAGGGAAGTGATTCTGAGAGAAGGTTATGGTAAAACAATGGTAATCATGGTAATAATTATGATACATTGGGAATAAACACAATTTAATGTTGGCATGTATGTAAATACATGGAGTATTTTCTAATGAATGTTCGTATGTGTGAAGGATACAAATGGAGATATGATGCGAATGGGTAATGAGATGATATTTAATGGTATGATTGGATGGTTTAAATGGTATCAATGAGGTACAGGTAATAACGAAAATGGTATTGATATTAATTCAATGCGATACAATCTCCCCCCAACTAAGGTATGGCTGTCCTCAACCCCGATTGGCTATGTCATCATTGAAATGTCTATTAAATTCATCAATTCATTCGGGGACGTGCCTGACGAGTTACCTTAGTGGAGTATCAACGTCAACATAGTATTAGCACTAGTGGAGTATCAACATCAACAGAGTATCATCACTACTGGAGTATCAACATTGGTAGAGTATCAACATGTTGAGGCCTCATAATTCCGTTGCCACAACATGGGGAAAAACCACCCAGTTCGAACCTTAGAGCAAGTCCTTTTTCGTTTGGTGTGGTGGCTCCGACTAGGGATGAAGGGACTAGTTTCCAAATAAGGATGATTTTGGGGCGTGTTTTGTTTATATAACATGCAATGGGAAATTATTTTAATCTATCATATGCATTTGTCTAATACTTATCTATTCTACTATATACCCGGGGTGTTTCTTCCTTCATGCGATCTAAAGAGATATCCTCCAACTATTAGTAATGAAGATTATTTAACAGTTGAAAGAGATGAAAATTATGTAAAGATGATTCTTTAAAAAAAATAGTTTGATTAAAATAATTGTGAAAAGTGTATCACATTCATATCTGTGATTATATATTAGATAAGAAATCATAGACAAATATTAGTACAGAAGTGCATTTAACATTCATTTATGATAACAGTTCAAATATATAATGAAAGTACAAGATAATTGTTAATCTAGAAGGAAAAAATTAATACAAATGAATAGAAGTACCATATATACGAAGTCCTACTCATAAACTGACAGTGGATTTTCTGCTCCTATTCACTTTCAAGAAATTTAAAGAGTACAATAGTGCAACATCAGTTAAACAACTTCAAATGTCAAAAGATAACAGATTCTGTTCCATTAATCCATCAAAGCATTTACAAACTTACAGAAGCGTATTCTTTGCAAATGTTTTTGAAAAATTATTGGACCCTTCTCTAAATGCATGAGAAGGGTTTAAATACTAAATTAAAATATTTTTAAAAATATATTATTACATAAAAATAAATAAGGTTTCAAACAACCATCCGCATAAAGAGAAAACTTCAACTACAATCTAGAAAATAAAGTAACAATATAACTATGAGTATTGATCCTCCTTTTTGATTTGATCCCTAAGTTTACAAATATCTAGCATAGAATTAAGTTGAGCTAGCTACAAAATTATTGATTTGACCTGGCCCTTGAATACTACATTTGAAAGTGTTGGTTGTGACATTTTTTTTGAATCAGTTAATGATTGCAGGGTTTGATACTGATGATAAGGTTTGGTTATAAAATTCCAACAATTTTCTTAATCAAACTTATTTACTTTTTTAATCATTTCTTCCTGCATTTTTGTCCTTTGTTTCCACTGTGCATCTAACGTCTTTATTTATGAGAGCACTTCATATGTGAACCCTTTGATAAGCTCAAATTTCAAAATCTATTCACAAATAGATTCAACAATTTTCTTTGTTAACCTAGATGCTTTTGTTGTTGCTTTGTCTGCTTGCCTTAGCTATGCTTCCCAATCCTTAAATAAAATTTCCTTGTGAAATTTATCTACCTGGGGTAGATAAGCTTCCTTTCTTGAGTCTAATTCTTTCCATTGAATGTATTCATTGATTTTTTTCTCGATTTTCTCACACTCAAGTTTCTTGATAGCCACTTGCTGGATTGAGATTTCACTTGAATCATAATAATAGATAGTGATTGAAGCTTGTTGGAAAAATACTTCTTGTTGTTGCTTTAGCTTAGCATTCACATCCAATGCTTCTCCTATGAATTTCTCTACCTGTGGCTGGCTTTATAATTTATTTATTGCTACTTCCAGTTGTGTTCGATTTTTTGTAAGCTGCACCTGATGCTGAAAAGTTAATCTTTCAAAATACTTTTGAAACTGAGACATTTTCAATTCCATTTTCCTGTTGGAGTTAGACTTTTCTTGCTCTAATAGTATCTCTAAATCTTGTATTTTGTCTTCTCTCTGCTTTAGTAACAATTGAACTTCAGTGGCATTGTCAATAGTGGTGGTAGCATATGCCCCTACAAACTGTGATAGATTAGTTAAATTTTCAGTAGGATCGGTTAGAGGATCCTTATATAGAACGTCAACAAATTCATTTGTTATATTTGAAACTGTATCATCCATTCTTATTCTTTTTCTTATCTTGACTACAACATTATGACTAGGACTATAGAAGACATCCAGGGAAGGAATTTTTTCAATTTGTAAGACTATCTGCTATGTAGGGTAGGCCAGAATGATCTCTTGATCATGAGTTTCAGGTACCTGTTGTAGTGGAGTAGTAGTTTCCACTAATTTATGAGAATGCTTTGGAATATGAAAACTAGTAGATTAATCAGTGTTAGGACTTGGTTGTGATTTTTGCAGTGCCTTAGAAAAATTTTCCCATTCATTCTTCAAATCCTTTGGCTAAGCATTTTCTCCCTGATTAGGTGTATTTTGGCTGTGCTCAATTTCTTGGGAAGACGATCCAGTTCCATTAATTCCTCCTTTCTCTTGCATTTCAATCTCTTCGATTACTTTATCAATTACTTTTTCTCGGCTCTCATTTCTGTTCTCGGATTCATTATCAGAATGATCTGAATTCTGAGATTGATGTTTTGATTGCCCTGACTCATCTTCAGACATGTCTTTAGCTTCATTATCCAAGCTAATACTTGGAGTCGGTCTGTGGACATCTTCAATAATCCATAACTTTAAAGTAATCATTTCTAGTCTCTTGTTTCTGTATGCTTGGAAGGATTCAAAGTTGTCTTGATTGAGCTGACTGGATGCAATCTTTAGTACATCTATAAATTTTTCAATACCTTCAAAGAAATCATCAAATCTATCTATCTCTTTCAAAAAAGGCTTCAATTTAAGCTCTGTGGTGAAATTATTAATCACATAATTCGGGACGTATGGTCGCTTTGGCATTACAGCCAAATTCAATAAATTAACATTTTAAGGTATGATAAATATCAAAAAGTGCAAAAGTACCACACTACAAAGGGAAATTAGGCCAAATTTCCTTCTTGGCATCTTTGAGTTGCTTCGAAATACCATTTACCAAAAGTTGGTAAGCAATCTCTCTAGCAAGTAGCTTGTTAGGAACATAATATGGCAGGATGTGGGGAGAAGCATAACTCTCGAAAACTCTGACATAGATGAAACTTTCTTCGGCAAACCATCTGGAAACGGGAAAAATGTTTGTACTAGCCTCTCAGGGAATCCTAGGGGCTTTCTTGTTAAATATAATTTGATGCATAGGTAGAATGACTCTATGACAAATTTTGTAAAAATGTAGATGAAAATCTGACTCCCAAAGGGCTATGTGGTAAATGTGGATTGGAGTGGGGTCTTGGGTCGTCCACTTCCATGCCATGGTAGGAAAACTCGAACAAAAGCAAATTGCGTCCATGACATAGGCACTTATGTAAAAGGGGGGCATTTCCCTAGAGGAAACACTTCTTTTACTTCTATACTCCATGATACTTATGACCAAGTTATCAGACAAGATATTTTCCCAATTCATAATTAAGGAATTGATGACTGCATCGATTAATGGGACCCAATCTACAGAAAACCTAGTAGTATCAGGCTTTGCAAACAATCTACACAACATTCCAGCAGCACAACAATAAGCGGAAATAATTTGTGCTATCGAGTACCTACCGAGTTTGTCCCATTTAAGCTTGCCTAATTCATCCTTCCATTCCTTTATAACTTTCATCGGGTCTGGATGTTTCTTTGTAAAGATTTTGAACAAAATCTTTGTCATAGTTCTGCTGCAAGATGGGTAAGTGGGACATTGTGTTCACATCTTTTGCCATGAATGAACCGATATTCTTGTCCTTTGAATTATTAAATGTCCTATCTTCTATGTTCAAGTGGTCAATTAACCACTTAACCATATCTGTATAGGGGATAATATTTGGCCTCGTTGCTACTTTATGAAGGAATGAGCATGCAACGTTGAAATAAGACGGGTCTAAATAAACTGGCGTGCCTTTTGTAGCAAATTTGGTTATTACGCTTCTCTGTTCATTCTCAAAGAGTTGGTACATTTCCTCCCACGAGGAACTGCCGAAATCCTTGTTGCAGGTGGTATCTGAGAATAAGGCAGTCATATCTAAGTATTCATTAGAAGATGCTTGTGAAATTTCCTTGCCTTTCTTGTTCATCCCTGTTATCCTTTCTCTGTTAAGCAGTTTCCTGAATTCAAGTGAATAGAGTGAAATTTAGATATGAGGTAAATGGAGAGAATGATAGAGTTAAAATGATATAATAAAAAATATGATGTTAAATCATCCAAAACACGCTCGAATTCAATATGAATTTCTCAAACCTTACTCCCATTAAATGTTGTTAATCACCCATAATTCTTCTAATCAAATCTCTTACACACCTTTACGTGAAATGTATATTCGATCAATTTAAGATGTTATATCTTATATCTGGTTTATTAGATATGAACCATTTCAAGCACTTGAGTAATAACTATCAATATCGCATATCACAAATCAAAACTATTTCTATTAGTTATGTTTTCTGTTACCAATGAATTTCACAAAATGCAACCTGTGCAAATCGGAGATCACAATTTCCATATGGTAATAAAACTTGCATTTGGTTATTTGCTGTGAAATGCGAAGTGCGCTATGGAATCATGCTGATGTGCTTTATTAGACATTTGAAGTTTTATGATTGTTTCTTTATTAATTCGCCGGGTCCGGCTCATCGGAACTCTTACCGAATTGTCATAAGTTGATTGTTTTACAAGGTGTGATGTGATTTATTTTTAAAGCGGTGTTTAAAGCTTTTGTGACGGGAGTTTTATATGACTCGAAGAAATGTTTAGCGCATATCGCAGCTCGCAACACTTAATATGTTTTAAGTTGTTAGGCTTGTAAGCTATGTGATTTGCGATGAGCGATAAGGAATCAAAGCAAAAAGGGAAAGAACTTTATTTTCTAAAGTTTTTAGACTTAGGCTAAGATAAAATCAAACAAATAAATTTCCTATTTATTTTAAAGGGTCCCCATTTAGTGAAAATAAATGGGGGGTATTGTATAGTACAACAATTAGCGATTCACTTGGGACAACCAACTATCTTTGATTATTTTTTGAAATTTATAAAAACTTTTTCGAAATAAAAATAGTTGGAGGAATGAATTTAAATAAATAATATCTCACTAATTAATCAAATATCTCCTAATTATAACTCATAATAATTCCTCTTTAAATTATGAGTATCTATATCAGTGTTTTCTCAGTTCAAAAAGATAAAGCATGTGGCTATTTCATATTAACTTTATAAATATATACTCTTTTATCACAGGTAGAGCCTATGACACAACAGGAAATTTAAGCTTTTGACAGGGTTATATTTTACCCATCAATGATTCATTGTTTCATCCAATATTTCTTACAATCTTCAAAAATAAATTCCAATTTTATATACTTCTTTTCTTTTGGAACTTGTTTTTTTTTGTAGATATTTTTCTATTGTATTTTTATTTACTTAAATGCCATTGTCTTGGCTTGGTAACCAAATATTGACAATTCCATTCACTAGTTGTAATTAAACTGATCAAGCTGGCTCTTGATGAGACCCCTTGTCCTCTTGATATAATCTAAAGTCATTAATCTATTTTGGTAGGTAGTATTGATAATGTCAGTTCAACTATTTCCCTATGAACATGGTAAAAAAGCTCTTGATGATAGTTATTATCTTCTAAGATTTTTAGCATAATTTTTTTGAATTTATTTCTAAAAAATGATAATTTTTCCCAGATGGGGTGAATCATTGGTCCTTTTGAGAATTCTGGATGATAATTTCTTGAGTTTTAAGATTGCTTTTCTGTAAAAGAGTCTTTACTATGTTAAAGATTATTTTCTTGATTGACAATAGAATAACCATGCTTTATAAATATGAGAGTTCATAAGAGAATAAATAACTTCAGTGAAGTTGCATCCTTCAGTAAAATAGAATCTATTTGATATTCAAATCTTTTCCTTAACATTTCTTATTTCTATAAGTGATAAATCAAAAAAAAATTCTAAGATGTTTACTTGAAAAGCCAAAAATCAATACTACGTAACTTTTATTTTCCTAAGGAAAAGAAAAGACAATAATATACAGGGAATAGAAGGGCTTACCTCCTATGAAAATTATTTCTTTAAAATCTGCCCATTAACAGGCAAAGAATCTCTTTTTCCTGATAGATCTTGCAATAAAAATGTTGATGGGCCTATTTCCTCAATGATTTGAAATAGTCCTAGCCAGAGTCTTTGGAATTTGGTGTGTTTACCTTTTTCCTCATGTGCTTTGTCCCATTTCAATACCAGATCACCAATTTTAAATATTTTTGGAGTGACAGAAGTTGAATCAAATGAAGCTTAAATACTATCTGTTGATGATGTGCATGAGTAACTTTAGCTTTTTCTCTTTCTTCTTCAAGCTTAAGAATTTGAAATTGTCTTATTTGCAAGGAAGAATAAGGAGATTCAAAAATAAATTGAATGAAGGTAAGAGAGGGAATAACTACATTGGTAGGAAGAACACTTTCTTTTCCATAAACAAGTTTGAATGGAGAATTTCCAATGGAGGCCTTCTGAGTTATTCGGTTTTCCCAAAGCGGAAATGTTAATGACTTGTGCCAATTTCGTTGGTTTTCATCAACAGTTCGTTTGATGATTATAATAAGGTTTTTATTTGTGGATTCTTCTAAACTATTTCCTTGCGGATAATAATTTGCAGAATACTTAAGTTTAAAACCTATTTTGATTGCAAATTCTATCATAGCAGCTTCTGAGAAATAAGATGCATTATCGAACATTAAAGCATTAGGTAAACCAAACCTAGTTATGATAAATTGATCAATGAATTCAATAATATTTTCAGAGTTGGCTACCTTTAATGGAATTTATTCCACCCATTTAGTAAAATAATATGTAGCTGTGAGAATATATTTATGTTGTTTGGAAGAGTTAGGAACGATATCACCGATTATATCTAATACCTAGTGTTCAAATGGTTGTTCGATATTAATTGGCTGTAATGGGAAGACTGGTTTCATTTGTCTTCCAGATGCACTTTGACAAATTTTCATTTTTTTGTATATTCATGAGCATCTTTGAAAAGTGTAGGCCAATAGTAACTTGAATGCAGGAATTTATGTGCTTTTGTATTTTCTCCAAAATGTCCTCCAGCTGGTCCATCATGGAGTTCCTGCAAAACTTTCTCTACTTCAGTTTTCTCTAAGCATCTTAATAACACAGAATCAAATTTTCTTCTAAACAATACATCATTGATTATTTCATATTTCTTGGCCTTTAATATCAAAGCACATTTTGTTTTATAACTAAGTTGGGTTGGGGCATATCCATTTTTCAAATAAAACTTGAGATCAACGTATTGAGATTGCACATCGTTGAGGCTTACCTCTGATATTTGCGCATTATTACCTGAATCTACCTATGATGATAAATGGGATGATCATGTGAACATTCTACAAAAACCTTCACCTCTAACAATTTTAGAAGGTCTAATTTTTACATCATACTCTTGTAAAGCAGTAACCCAGTTAGCCCTTTTCTCTCCTAATTATCTTTGCATCAATAGTTGTCTCACTGCAGAGAATGGAACTATTATTTTGGTGTGAGTTTTAAGGAGAAATGGTTTAAAATGATTTATAGCTTTAAAGACAACAAATTATTGTTTCTCAACAGACGAATAATTTAGTTCTGCGCCTTGCAATTTGGAACTGAAAATGATATTGGTGCTTCAATTTGTTGGTCATTAAGCTGTGTTAGAATATAAGTGTAAGATGTATCTGATGAGAAGGTGTATAAAGTAAAAGGATTAAGAAAATTGGGGGTAGTCAAGAATGGTGCATTTATAATGGAGTGTTTGATTAAATCAAATGCTTCTCTTTCGTTATGTCCCCATTTAAAGACTGAATTTTTATTAATCATGGTTTGCAATGTTAAAACTATTTGCAAAAATTCAAGGACAAATCTTTTTACAAAATTTATCTGTCCAAGAAACCACTGCATGGTTTTCTTGTTATGAGGAAAAGGAATTATTTTTATCTCTTTAATTATTTCAGGATCAATATAGATACCTCTCTTTGACACAATGAATCCTAAATTGTTTCCTTCATCTAAAGAAAAATATGAGTTATTTGGGTTTAATGAAATTCCATACTTTTTACCTCACTCAAAGACTTGCTTTAGGTCATTCACATGATTGGTTTCTTATCTAGAAAACAATGTAATGTCATCTAGATAACTAACCACTAATTTGTTGATGAGTCCTCTAAAAGCTATGTCCATGGCTCTTTGAAAAGTGACACCTGCACTAATTAACCCAAATGGCATAGTTTTATAGGTGTAAGTTCCCCACTTAGTCATGAATGTAGTCTTTAATCTGTCATCTGGATGTACGAGGATTTGCTTATATCCTGAAAATCCATCTAGGAAAGACATAAGTTCAAAACTAGCTAATGTTTGCAGTACTTGTTCCATGGTTGGTAATGGAAATTTTTCCTTTTGACATGATTTGTTTAAATTCCTAAAATCAATACAAATCCTAATATCACCATTTTTCTTCCTGACAGGAACCAATTTGAAACCCACTTAGAATTTCTAACTGGAAAGATGATCTTTGCTTTGAGGAGTTTATTCAACTCTGTTTTGATTTGATTTTCAAGATTCGGGTGAATTTTCCTCAACTTTTGCTATATAGGTTTCTCATCTGAAATCATAGGAATAGTGTGTTGAATAATGTAAGTGTCGTATGTTTTAAGATCAATTTAATTCCAAGTGAAAGCACTTTTGGACATCCTTAATAACTTGATAAATGATAATCTTTCATCAAAAGATAAACCAAGACCTAAATTGACATTTTGAGGTTTATCTTCAGTTTCGAGATTTACTAACTCAAATCTTAAGGTAGAACTTTGAGTTTTAGAGTTAGTAACTCTTTTAAACCTATCTTTTAGATCATAAAGGTCTTCTAATTTGAAAACTCACTTAGGAATTGGATTTTCATCCAGTTCATCCTTTATCTGAGTGTCATGTTCATTTAAATCTAAAATTTGATTATCATTAGATCCTTCATATGTAAGGAAATCTATGATATCTAAATCATTATTAAATACTCTTCAATTGGTAATATTGTCAAGAATAGATGGTCTAAATATCAATTCAATGGAAAATCTATCGGTACTAAATTATTGAGATGGAATTAATTTCGATGCTACATTAGCCAATAAATCTACACTAGCATTTTTTATTCTAGGTCCGGAAGAAATATTGAACGCTAAGAAATGAATGGTCAATTCTTGGACTAATGATTGGTAATGTTTTAAATGTCCAAAACGATAATGGATGGTATTTCTTACCTGTTTAACAATGATTTCTAAATTTCCTAGGGCTTTCAGATATTTGATGTTGATATCAATTGCTTTGTACAAAACTTGGATTAGTGATTCGTACTCTGCTATATTGTTTGTGCAATTGAATTCAAGTCTACAGGATAACAAGGTTTCTTCTCCTTCTGGGATTATTAAAATACAACCAGCTCCTACACCATCTTCTGATTTAGATCCATCAAAATAAAGAATCCAAAATAAATAATTAACTACTAGTTTATCTACAAAAATTTTACATTTAGAAGTGTCTGTCTAGGGAAAATTCTCGATTTGAGAGATAATTGCATTATCGAAAAAGGGTGATGGTTGAGCGTTAAAATTTCCAATAAATGATTCTGTTGAGTAGTTTCCAATAATATTATTATTGAATGCTATTATATCGTTTATCCATTCAAGATCGGTGACTGTATGCTTCATGAATTTCTAACAATGTGTAATATCCCCTTTCAGAGATATCTCTCAAACACGAGCAAACTCCAACCAGAGATGGACTGGGAGGGCGTTTACCAAATACGTCACCTCTAAAAAGAGGGTGAGATCTGGAGGCTACTTGGCCCTTTCCAGACTCTGTCTAAGAGTATGGGGAAAAACACACCAAGTGGTATACTATCTGGAATGCTCAAAGAGAGAAATAATAGTAGTGCAAGCATATAATAGCATATGTAGAATATGTAACAGATACTCAGAAATATAGAGAGAAAGCTAAACCATTTTATTATATTGAGAATATAAATGAGTACAATAGGTGATCAGAGTGATGGCACCTAGACTTGCACCAGGCAAGTGAAGGAAAGCTCTCAGAATGACAAAGAAATGGTTGCTCTCTGATCTGCGTCCAAGCTGCCAGAGAACTGTTGTGCTACTGCTACTGCTGGAACCAAAATGAGTATTTGGGGCTGCTCCCCTACTCGAAAAAGGCTGAAACTCTGGAATCCACCTCTACTCACCAAACCCAGAAAAGCCCACAGAGTGTTTCTGAAATAGCCGACCCCCGAAAATCACCCCCTTGAGGATCTACGCTATCCTCCAAGGCTCTGCGCTGACACTGAAGGAAATCCACCAAAATACTGCCCAAATATCTGCCAAAATCCTCTAATAGGCAAAGGTTGGCCCCTTGCTCAATCTCAAAGCTCAAAACCTCCAAAAGAAACCCAATCCGGAGCTCCCAAGAAATGGACTGTGTCCTCCCTCTCAAGACTACACAGTCACTAGATGCCAAGCTCCACAACCAAGCCTCAACTCGATTCTCCTGCAAAATACTGATGGGACTACCTCACCCGAGCAGGCACTCGAAGTCCCCTAGGGCTGAGGGTGAGATCTCTAAACGAAGACACTTGTTTCACTGAGCAGTGTTGCAGACTAGCTAAACAACCAGCGTGCTCAAGAAGTCGAAGTGACCAGCTCAATATCATAAACATTGAATGACCAAAATGAAGAGGCTCTCCTCCTTTTATAATGTTGGCCTCTCTCTCTCAAACTCTAGGCCCATCATCTCCAACGTAGCCTCTCTTGGCCCCATGCTGTCAACTCAGCCTACACAGTCCCTCCACGTGCTCTAGTGGGTCCCCTCTCTACGTGGTCTCTTTGCCCCCCTTGGCCCACTTAAGTTACAATGATATGTCTACTAGGGAGTGAACTTTATGTTTAGAGTGAGTCATGTCCCCTCTCTACTCACTTTATTTATAATTTAACTATAGTAGGAAAAATTGATCAAAATTAATATTTCCAATTAGCCATCGCTAATTGGGAATATTACAGTGTCCCCGGGAAAAATGTTGCTTGACCCCAAGCAACTGTAGCGATGGATCCTGCAAGATTTTCTCACTCTCCCAAGTGGCATCCTCATCCGGAAAATTCTTCCATCTCACTAAGAATTCCTGGATTGTCCGGTTCCGCAGCTACCTCTCCCTGGTATCAATAATGGCCTTTGGCTGCAACACCAAATGCCCCTCATCATGCATAGGCGGTAGCTCATCTGTCACTATCACCTACTGCCCCAATGCCTTCTTCAGGCATGATACATGAAAAATGTTATGAATCTTGCTGCCTGGGGGAAGCTCCAACTCATAAGCAACCTGTCCAACTCTGCGTATCACCCTGTATGGTCCATAAAAACGTGGCTTGAGCTTCTCAGCTCCCTTCTGCTTCAGTGATGACTATCAGTATCGTTGCAAACGTAGGTAGACCAAGTCCCCTACCTCAAACTGTCTCTCCACCCGACCCCTGTCGGCATACAGCTTCTGTTGATTCTGCGCTGTAGCCATTTTATCCTTGAGAGCTCATAGAATGTCCTGGCTCTCTTGGATCCAATATTTGGCTCTCGGAGCCTTGCTAGCACCAAAAATCACATCAGCAAAAGATAAAGAATGACATCCATATAAGGCATAGAATGGAGACATACCGATAGATATGTGATGTGTGTTGTTGTATCAGTACTCCCCCAGATACAGCCACCTCAGCCACACTCTCTGCTGCCCACTAACATAGTTATGCAAGTAGCCCTCCAGCCACTCGTTAAATATCTCTGTCTGCCCGTCTATCTGTGGGTGGTAGTTGGTGCTCAGTGTCAACTCTGTCCCCACCAGCCAGAAAAGCTCCTGCCAGAATCTACCCATAAAGTGGCTGTCCCTGTCACTGATAATGGTCTTGGGAAGACCATGTAACCTGAAGATCTCTCTGAAGAATAGCTCTGCCACTTGTGCTGTTGTATAGTATGTGGATATGGCAAAAAAGTGTGCATACTTCGTCAGCCGATCAATGACGAGGAATATACAGTCCTTGCCCTGCACCATGGGCAAACCTGTGATGAAGTCCATCGAAATGCTCTCCCATTTCCCCTCCGGAATGGGAAGAGGCTGCAAAAAACCTGCTGGATGGCTTGTTTCTCTAGAAAACCTCGCACTCCTTGATATGCTGGAGCACGTCCTCCTTGAGGCCCTTCCATGAGAACTTCTCTCTGATGGCCTTGCAGGTTTTGGTAAACCCCTGATGGCTGAAAAATGGTGAATCATGTGATGCCTGGAGTATCTTCTTCTTGAGCTGGGAGTCCTTAGTAAAGAATATCCTATCTCTATAGTAGATGATCTCATCTATCACCCTGTATCTATCATTTGTCACCTGACCATCCAGAACCTCACAAGAAAACCTGTCCTTGGAGTACTCCACCAAAATTCGAGCCCTCTAATATGTATCCAAGCTCATCAGAGACAACGTGGCTGGTCTACGTGAAAGTGCATCAACTACCACATTGTTCGTTCCCTTGACATACTCAATGTCAAAGTCATAAGCCTAGATCTTGCTGATCCACTTCTGTTGCCTCTCCTGTAGCTGCTTCTGCTCCAAAAAGAACCTAAGGCCATTGTGATCAATCCTCACCCTGAACCTGTTACCCACTAGGTACTGCCAGAATTTGGCCAATGCATGCATAATGACCAGCATCTCCTTGTCGTATATAGGATACAACCGCTCATTAGGAAGGAGCTTCCGGCTCTCATAGGCTATAGGGTGGCCTCCCCGCATCAACACTGCGTCGATCCCCTCTCCCGACGCATCACACTCCAAAACAAAAGGCTGTGTAAAATCTGGCAACGCAAGCACTGGGCAGCTACTCATAACCTCCTTGAGCCTGTCAAAGGCTCGTTGCGCTGTATCTGTCCAACTAAATGCCCCTTTCTTCGTCAGGTCTGTCTCTAGATGCTGAAGATGCTCCTCCCAAGTCCTGTTGTATATAAGGATATCATCAAAGAAGACCAACACAAACTTCCTCAAGTGACTACGGAAGATGTGGTTCATGCACAACTGGAAAGTAGTTGGTGCGTTGGTTAGCCCGAAGGGCATCACCAAGAACTTGAAGTGGCCATAATGGCACCTGAAATCGGTCTTGGGAATGTCCTGCTCCCTCACATGAATTTGATGGTACCCGAATCTCAAATCAATCTTTGAGAAGAACTGTGCTCCCCTCAACTCATCCATCAGCTCGTCAATCCTCGGTATAGGGTACCTTTTCTTTAGGGTCTTTTTGTTCAGGGCCCTATAATCAATGCACATCCTCAATGTGTCATCTTTCTTCTTCACCAATACCACAGAAGAAGAAAAAGGACTGGTGCTCGGTCGAATGTGTCCCAGAGCCAGCAACTCCTAGATGGCCCGCTCAATCTTGTCCCAATAGGCCTTAGGATGCCTATAGGGGGTAGTAATAATGGCCTGAATGCCCTGCTCTAGTTCTATAGTGTGCTTAAACCCCCGATCCGGTGGCTGGCCTGGCGGAATATCCCCAAACACCATGGCATACATTTCAAGGACGGACTGTATCTCTGGATGCACTGTCTGCCCTATAGTCCCTGCCTCTGATGCATGCAGCTATACTGCCCACTCTATGTCTCCCTTCCGGAAGTCTGCCTCCATCCGGTGAGCTGAAACAGTCTGAGGCGGATATGTGTGCTGACCCCGTATCTTCTCATGCCTCCCAGTCTTCTCATCATCCCACTCCATATCCAAGGCCTTCCAATCCGTGGTGACCTTCCCTAGAGTGATAAGCCACTATACACCCAATATCATGTTGGTGTCCGGGATTTTGACCACGAAAAAGTGGTCAGTCAATATGTAGGTTCCCATCATCACTGACAACTCTAGAACATATTAGGCGCACTGCATAGCCTGATCTCCTGGGACCAAGACTAAAAACCCATCAAAGCTCTCTGCCTGTATGCCTCTCCGCTCTACCATCTGAGCATCGATGAAGTTGTGGGTTGCCCCACTGTCCAACAATACTGATACTCGCTGCCCACGTACTGTCCCACGTACGCGCAGAGTCAAGTACTTGGGAACTCCTCGCAATGCTGCAAGGGTCCCTCCGGTAGGTGTAAAGGTCGCACCTCCTGCTCCTAGGGGTGGAGGTAGCAAAGGATCCTGTGCTGCATGACTGCCTCCTGCCTCCACGTCATCATCCTCATCCTCTTCCCCGCTACTCTTGGAGAAGACCTCAATAAAATGTGCTTTTCCTGCAGCACATCTGTGTCTTGGTGCCCATGGCCCTTGACAGGTAAAGCACAACCTCTTCTTCTTCAACTCCCACCTAGCATCATCATCTAGTTTTACCCTACCTTGATTCTCCTTCAGAGGCGGAATCCTCACATCCTTCCCCTTTGGCTGGAAAGCCTATCTCTGGGGGTAAGGTGTCCTGGTCCTGGGTAAGGCATCCTGCAAATCCCGGGTCCTGCCAATGGTGTCCTGGAGTGTCGCTGGTCTAGTGGATCTGACTAGATCCCGAAGTGGCTCTGCTAACCCCTCAACAAACATGTAGATCATCCGGGCTGCAGATAGATCTGGCACCATCACTGAAATCCTCAGGAAATCTGGGCTCCCGGTATGTTTGAGCCTCGTCAGCTCAACAAAGTGCTCCTCCGATCCCTCCGGTCAAATCTCTCTATCAACCTCCGAGTGAACTCAGCATAGGTAGTAACTGTGGAATGCTCGAGTGTAACCATCCCATGGAACCACCAGTCTTGAGCCTCGCCATCCAAATGCAGTGTGGCCACCTTGATGGCCTTCGTCTCTGCCATCTGGTTGAGCTGGAAATATATGTCCAGCTTCTCCACCCAAGACTTTGCTGAACTGTTTGATGAACCATCAAACATAGGCAAATGGAATCGGCTCGATGTATGTTAGGTGTCTCCATCATGATAATACAAGTGCTCGTGGTGATGTTCGCGAGGTCTGCAGTCCTGCTGGAGCTGAACAAAGTCTTTGAATGAAAGGGCATCCCTGAACTCCTTCCCATATGCCTGGTACTCAGCAAAATAATCACCCATGTGGCTAGGCTCTGGCTCCTATTGTGCTCCTGCCCTTATGTCTACACCTAGAAAAGTGGGCATAGTGGAACGAGTGGGGGCATGTGATGCCTGGTGTGGAATGGCATCCCACTTCTGCAAATGGTGGGATGTGCCCGACCCCTCACCAACCTGGAAACCCCTTGGTGTTTCACGCTGTATAGCCTCCACATCAGTGAATCTCTGACCCATCACCTCGATCTGCCTCGCTAGATCCTGCACTGATCTGAGGAGTTCTTCCCCAAACTGTTTTGCATCACTATCATCTGCCATTGGCTCTCCCTGCTCTGCGTCTACAACAGGCCCCTCCTGTTCTGTGTCTATCACAAGCTCCTCCTGTTCTGCGTCCACCACCCGAACGCAGTCACCCTCTCCGTAGGTGTTCTCCAACCTACGCTCAATATCTTTGTACTTCCTACCTCTGTAGCAGATGTAGGGTTTCTCCCCCAGTGTCATAGACAACTAGCTCCACAGGCTGAGCCAGATCTATGCTCTGATACCACTGTAATATCTCCTTTTAGGGATATCTCTCAAACATGAGCAAACTCCAACAAGAGATGGACTGGGAAGGCGTTTACCAGATATGTCACCTCTGAAAAGAGGGTGAGATCTGGAGGCTACCTGGCCCTTTCCAGACTCTGTCTAAGAGTATGGGGAAAAATACACCAAGTGGTATACTATCTGGAATGCTCAAAGAGAGAAATAATAGTAGTGCAAGAATACAATAACATATGTAGAACATGTAACAAATACTCAGAAATATAGAGAGAAAGATAAACCATTTTATTATACTGAGAATAACAATGAGTGAAATAGGTGATCAGAGTGATGGCACCTAAACTTTGCACCAGGCAAGTGAAGGAAAGCTTTCAGAATGACAAAGAAATGGCTACTCTCTGATCTGCGTCCAAGCTGCCGGAGAACTGCTGTGATGTTGCTATTGTTGGAACCAAAATGAGTATTTGGGGCTGCTCCCCTACTCGAAAAAGGCTGAAACTCTGGAATCCACCTCTACTCACCAAACCCAGAAAAGCCCAGAGAGCGTTTCTGAAATAGCTGACCCCTAAAAATCACCCCCTTGAGGATCTACGCTATCCTCCAAGGGTCTGCGCTGACACTGAAGGAAATCCACCAAAATACTACCTCAAACTCTTCCAAAGTCCTCCAATAGGCAAGGGTTGGCCCCTTGCTCAAGCTTAAAGCTCGAAACCTCCAAAAGAAACCCAATTCGGAGCTCCCAAGAAATGGACTGCGTCCTCCCTCTCAAGACTGCGCAGTCACTAGATGCAAGCTCCACAACCAAGCCTCAACTCGATCCTCCTGCAAAATACTGATGGGACTACCTCACCCGAGCAAGCACTCGAAGTTCCTCGGGGCTGAGGGTGAGATCTCCGAACGAAGACACTCGGTGCATTAAACAGTGCTGCAGACTAGCTAAACAACCAACGTACTCAAGAAGTCGAAGTGACCAGCTCAATATCATAAACATCAAATGACCAAATTGAGGAGGCTCTCCTCCTTTTATAACGTTGGCCTCTCTCTCTCTCAAACCCTAGGCCCATCATCTCCAACGTAGCCTCTCTTGGCCCCACGCTGCCAACTCAGCCTGCGCAGTCCCTCCACGTGCTCTAGTGGGTCCCCTCTCTACATGGTCTCTTTGCCCCCCTTGGCCGACTTAAGTTATAATGTTGTGTCTACTAGGGAGTGAACTTTATGTTTAGAGTGAGTTATGTCCCATCTCTACTCACTTTATTTATAATTTAACTATAGTAGGCAAAATTGATCAAAATTAATATTTCCAATTAGCCATCGCTAATTGGGAATATTACACAATGTTACCAATGAAACGAGAACTATTACCTCAAAACGGGAACTCTATCCCAAAAAGACTAAAAAAACATGAAAAAACGCCCCAAAAACAAAGTGTATATTCCAGAATGCATTTGTTTTTTTCTCAAGGTCAAATTTCACCTTTTTATAAAATTATGCTAAAAACGAAATTGTTTCTTGAAAAAATGATTGAAAAAACTCCCTCAAAACAAAACGAGTTGATGCTGGAATAACAAAAAAAAACATTGTGTCACACTTTTGACACATTGTAACAATGGAATTAAAGACAACATATTAGGACATTGAAAAATCGTAAAACTCTAAATATTTTGATAGATGATGCTAAATATAAACAAAAACATGTCTGAAGGGCTTATCATTTCGAACAATTTTTATCCATGTTGTTAAACATAAAATATCTTGACTCTAAACAACCCTAAAATTGTAATTATTTTCAACCATAACATTAAAGATAAAATTTTGTAGTGCATAAAAACCTTAATGACAAGTTGTAAATCTCAAGTTTCTAAATCTTAAGTTTTCAAGATACTTGAACCATGAAATTATGGAGAAATTATATGGCCTGAACAATTTTTAAAAATGAACAAGTAAATGAAAAATTTATTATTCATATATTTTTTTGTTTATATATAAAAACATATTTTTTAATTTTTTTTATTGTTTTTCTATATTTTAAATTATAATTGTTTTAGTTTTAAGAAAATAAAAATTAAAAATTAAAATCTTCTTATATATGTTTGTTTATATTTTAAAACATATTTTAAATTTTTTTTTAATTGTTTTTTTTTATATTTTAAATAATAATTGTTTTAATTAAAATTTTTTTATTTTTATTTTTATTTTTATTTTTATTTTTATATTTGTTTGTTTATTTTTTAAAACATATTTTTTAATTTGTTTTTATTGTTTTTTAATATTTTAGAATTTTAATTGAATAGTTTTTATTTTTATTTTTTTATGTTAAACAATTCATTGCTTTTATTATAATAGTTTTTGTTAAAAAAAAAAAAATTAAATAGTTCGTGTTTGAAAAAAAAATTGCCGCCCGCCAGGGGCTGGAGGCAGGTTGAGTAGCCTTCGAAGGTGCCGCCCGGTCGGCCTCTGGCCCCTGACTAGGTGGAGGGCGATTCCGAGAACCCTCGGTTGGGTGGAGGGTGATTCTCGGAATCGCCCTCCGCCCAGCCGGGGGCCGGAGGCAGGCCGGGTGGCACCGTCGAGGGCTACCCAGCCTGCCTCCAGCCATGGATGTAGGCTGGGCAGCCATCGATGTCGCCACCCGACTGGCCTCTGGCCCTCGGCTGGGCTGAGGGAGATTCTCGAAATCACCCTTCACCCGACCGGGGGCCGGAGGCTAGCTGAGCAGTACTATCAAGGGCTGCCCAGCCTGCCTCCGGCCCCCGACTGGGCGAAGGGCGATTCCAAGAATCGCCCTCCACCCAGCCGTGAGTCGGAGGTAGGTTGGGCAGCCCTCGATAGCGCCGCCCGGCTTGCCTCCAACCCTCAACTGGGCGGGGGGTGATTCCGAGAAACCCCCCGGTTGGGCAGAGGGCGATTCTGAGAATCACCCCCGGCTAGGCAGAGGGCGATTCCGAGAATCACCCCCTCGACGGCACTACCCGGCCTGCCTCCGGCCCCCGGCTGGGTAGAGGGAGATTCTGAGAATCACCCCTGGCGGGGCGGAGGGTGATTCTCGGAATCGCCCTCTGCTCAGCTGGGGGTGATTCTCGGAATCGCCCTTCGCCCAATTAGGGGTGATTCTCGGAATCGCCCTTCACCTAGCGGGGGGATGAAGGTAGGCCAGGTGGCGCCGTCAAGGGCTGCCCAACCTGCCTCTAACCCTCGGTTGGGTGGAGGGATATTCTCAGAATTTCCCTCTGCCCAGCAGAGGGCTAGAGCCAGGCTGGCCAGCCCTCAACGGTGTTGCCCCTCCGGCCTCCGGCCCCTGGACGGGCGGAGGGTGATTCCGAGAATCTCCCTCCGCCTAGACAGGGGCGGAGGCTAGCCAGGTGGCATCATTGAGGGCTTCCCAGCTTGCCTCCGCCCAACTGGGGGCTAGAGGCAAGCTAGGCAGCACTCGACACCGCCACCCGGCCTGCCTCCAACCCTGGGTGGGCGTAGGAAAATTCTAATAATTGCTCCTGGCTGGGTGGAGGGTGATTCCGAGAATCACCTCTGGTTGGGCGGAGGCCGCTCGGGTGGCGCCATTGAGGGCTGCCCAGCTTGCCTCCAAACCCCGGCTGGGTGGAGGGTGATTCTCGGAATTTCCCTCCATCCAGCCGGGGGTTGGAGGCAGGTCGGGCGACGTCGTCAAATGAAGGAGATTGGGTTTTGGATCTATTTTCAAGTTCAGGTAAGTTTTATTATACAAATTTAAATTTAAATAATTTATTTTTTACTTTTTATGTCTATATACTAATTTTCTTACTTATTTCTTTTGTACTTGATGATTAGGTACAACACTAGCATGTTGCCCCTACCAAAAGGAAGAAATTGCATTTCCATTAATAAAGACCCAATGTAATGCAAATTTATTCAACAAAGAATTAATGTTCTTGAATTCCTTCCAGATGCGAAGCAAGAAGTTGGTTTGAGGAAAGGGGATTTTAATGAATCGCGTGTGGCAAGAAAAGCAAAGGAACCTCAACCACCATTATATGGAATGATTGGAAAAGGACACTTTGGAAGATTTGCAGACATGAAATATCCATTAGAAGATGACAATGAACAAAATGAAGTAGAAAATGTTGTGGAAGAAGCCATCAATGATGTTCTAGATGATGTTGAACATGTATTAGTTGATATTGTTGAGGATCTTTAAGTTATGCTTGCAAACAAAGCTCATTTTTTAGATCTATTAATCAGTTTTACTTGTAATGTTTAGACTTTGATATTTTATGAGAAGAATCCTTATTTTTTGCAAAAAAAATGTGATTACTATTATTTTTTACATAAAATTCAATAAAAATGCTATTTTCTTAAGTTTTTTTGTTAAGATTTTCCCAAAAATTAGTTTATTTAACATGTTTTTTTTAACAAAAAGTCTCTAAAAGTGTATTTTTTGCATTCTATTTGTATTTTTTTGTCATATCGTTCAAAATATTGGTTTTTTAGTGACAATTATTTGATGTGCATTGAAAAATTAATTAGCAATACATAAACTTGTAGAAAATATAAACTTTATAATATTGACCCTTTTTTCATTTTTTATCTATGTGAAAAAGTGAAGATATCATTACAAAATTTTATTTTAAAAAAAAATATTTATTCTTTTTAAAACACAAGTACATAAATGCACTTAAAAATAAACATCTCATGGAAGAATAAGACATTAGAAAATGTATAGTGTTAAAATCAATCCTCTAAAAAAACGTTGGTGATGATATGCCGCCACTATTCAAAATCAACATAAAATGCATCACAAAAAAAAATATAAATAAATAAATAAATAATAAAAAATTAAAGTGCCAAAAACATGCTAAAAAAAAAATATTGATTCTGCATCACCACTTTTCAAAATCGGGTGTTTTTTTTGCTACATCAAAAAGTAGGTACCAATGAACTTACCTATTTCATCGGTAACAATGTTTTCTCTCGGTTTACCTGGATTTGATTTGATTTTCCATTGTGTGGTAGCCACATCTGTGACCAGTCTCTTATAAAATATCCATGAAGTTTTTTAGACCAGTCTCTTCTTAACACTAAACCATAAAACTCAGGAATATCAGCCACCAATATATCAATTATCTGAGCAACTTTAGGGTTTGATTACAATCTGATAGAGAGAGAATTTATTTCTCCTACAACCTCTACTTTAGTTCTATCAAGTTGTACTATATGAACAGGGGAACTTTGAGGAGTTATGTTCAACTTAGCACACACTGATTTTGGCATGATATTAGAGGAAGCCCCTGAGTTTATTAAGAAATTATGGACATTTTTATTATAGATCTCATAGGTTAAAAGAAATGGAGGAGTATGAGAGATGGATCAGTCACCTATCATAATCAAATCTGTAGCATCTATTTTAGTTGAAGGGGAAGGAGGTTTACCCATTTGATTAACATCTTGGACTACTACTAGAGCAGGTAAGGCTAAAGCAGTAACGACATTTAAATATCTAAGTAAGATTTTCTGTTGCTACTTTAACTTAGTAAGTTCATGAATTGAAATATTGGCCCTGATATTTTTCATATCCTCAACTACAGTATACTCAATAGAGTCAGAGACTACCATTTTCTTTGATGTAGGTGGAGTATCTGAAGTAGCAGGGTTCATTTGTGTAGCCTTAGCTGTGAAATTTTTACGTACTGTTTTATCTTTAGCAGGCGTTGAATTCTTCTGTTTCTGATTTGGTTGCGTTGATTCAATACTATTTTTTCTCCTTGTACTCACAGGTAAAGCTTCTTGTTGTTCCTCATTTGTTAGGATAAAATCCCACATTCCATTTAGTTCAACTTCTTCTTCTTCTTCATTTTCTTCTTCCTCCATTTTCTCTTCACCTGTATCTTGATCAGACTCAACATTAGATATGATATTCAGCGGTTGAGAATTAGAAGACTGATTTTTCCTGAAGGATCTGAAATTATTTTTTGAACTAGAACTTTTAGCAACTTGTTTCTTGATATCCACCATCTCATTTTTCATAGTCTTTAAAAATTTATGAAGACCTTCTACATCAAAAGGGTCTTTAGATGGCTTCTTTTTTGAATCATATTTGAAGGATACTTTATTTGATTTCCTATATTCTTGGGAATTCTTCTTTTCAAGAGAAATTATGCGTTTATCTATAGGTAAATATTCCTTCATATTTTATGCCAATGTAGGAATTTTTTCTCTATCAACAAAAATGGCTATATTAGATGGGAGAGACGAAATATTCCACTCAATTTGAACTTCTGCACCAAGAACTGCTGTAGCAGGAATTTTATTGAGCAATTTATTAAATCTTGAATTAAAATCTTTATTTTCTCCTCTTTTTTAGCCTTTATATTTGATAAATCATTGATGAGCGATGCAGTGGTTCTATCATCTCCGAACTTAGCTAAAAAATGTTCTTCATACATATTCTAGCTAGTTATAGAGCGGGCGGGTAATGAAAAATACTAGGATCCTACAGATCCTATGAGAGTATATGGAAATAATCTTACAACACAATCTTCTTCAACTACCTCTTTTAAATTAATGGCTAACATGTAATTATGAACGTGTTCTTTAGCTGGAAGACCATCATCAGGATTAAATTTACGTAACCATCTTTCAGGCTATTTTGGGAGAGGATGAAGAGGAGCAGGCATTTGTACAACCTTTGGATTGTTCCATGGTTGTACATTTGGTGGAGGTACTTGGTCTACCATTGGACCTTGGGTGGATATGATGGGTTGAGTTTGAGTTGGAGAAGAGGTAGGTTGAGTGTTAGAACTAGTTGAAGGAATAATAGTCTGAGTACTGGAACTAGTTAAAGTAAGACTGATTGTTGGAATGGAAGTTGTGGAAGTGAGTGGAGGTAATGGAGGTGAATGGGGTGGATGATTAGATAAGACCTCTCTGGTGATTGACTCTGATTCAGTCCTCTTTATCTTCCTTCGAGAAGTATCAATGGGAAATTCAAAAGGAGGAATACCTATCTTTTGAGTTTCTAATGGAGTTAATATTCTTCTGGGTTGTAAGGAGGATGAAACATTAATATTAGATTATTGAGAAGTTTAAGACTTTTCAGCATAAATGGATACTATCTCTAAATTTTCTATCAAAGACTGAACTTCAGGGGAATTTTGATGAAAATTAGGAGATACTATGGGTTGAGTATCACTAGAAGACTTAGGAGAAGGATGTTCAATTTCAGATATTAAAGATTTAGATCTAGCTAATGTTCTGGAAGTTGAAGGGGATCTAGAGGGAGAGAGACTCTTAGATTGAATTTTAGATTAATCAGATCTTCTTTCCATTCACAATTGGCCCTCCTTCTAGCGCCAAAATGTTGAGGCCTCAGAATTTCGTTGCCACAACATGGGGGAAAACCACCCAGTCCGAACCTTAGAGCAAGTCCTTTTCCGTTTGGTGTGGTGGCTCCAACTGGGTATGAAGGTACCAATTTCCCAATAAGGATGATTTTGGGGTGTGTTTTGTTTATATAACATGCAATGGGAAATGATTTTAATATATCACATGTATTTATCTAACACTTATCTATTCTACTATTCTTCCTTTATGCGATCTAAAGAGATATCATCCAACTATTAATAATTAAGATTATTTTACAGTTGAAAGAGATGAAAATTTTGTAAAGATGATTATTTTAACAAAGTAGTTTGATTAAAAGAATTGTGAAAAGTGTATCGCATTCATATGTGTGATTATATATTAGATAAGAAATCATAGACAAATATTAGTACATAAGTGAATTTAACATTCATTTATGATAACAGTTCAAATATATAATGCAAGTAAAAGATAACTGTCAATATAGATGGAAAAATTTAATACAATTGAATAGAAGTACCATATATACGAAGTCCTACTCATATAAAATGATAGTAGATTTTTTTCTCCTCTTAAATTTCAAGCAATTTAAAGAGTACAATAGTGCAACATCAGTTAAACAACTTCAAATGTCAAAAGATAATAGATTATGTTCCATTAATCCATCAAAGCATTTACAAACTTATAGAAGTGTATTCTTTGCAAATGTTTTTGAAAAATTTATGGACCCTTCTCTAAATGCATGAGAAGGGTTTAAAAAATAAACTAAAATATCTTTAAAATATATATTATTACATAAAAATAGAGGAGGTTTCAAACAACCATCCTCGTAAAGCGAAAACTTCAACTACAATCTAGAAAATAAAGTAACAATATAACTATGAGTGCTGATCCTCCTTTTGGAAGTGATCCCGAAGTTGAGAAATATCTTGCATAGGTTTAAGTTGAGCTGGCTGTGAAATTCTTGATCTGACCTGGTCCTTGAATACTGCATTTGAAAGTGTTGGCTGCGACTTTTTTTTTGAATCAATTAATGACTGCAGGGTTTGATACTGATGATAAGGTTTGATCAGAAAATTCCAATAATTTTATTGATCAAACCTATTTAGTTTTTTAATCATTACTCTATGCATTTATGTCCTTTGTTTCCACTGTGCTTCTAATGGCTTGATTTCTGAGAGAACTTCAGATGTGGAATATTTGATAAGATCAGCGTTCAAAAGCTGTTCACAAACAGATTCAATAATTTCCTTTGTTAACCTAGATGTTTTTTCTGCTGCTTTGTCTGCTTGCCTTAGCTGTGCTTCCCAATCCTTAAATAAAATTTCCTTGTGAAATCTATCTACCTAGGTTAGATCAGCCTCATTTCACAAGTCTGATGCTTGCCATTGAATGTATTCATTGATTTTCTTCTCGATTTTCTCACACTCAAGTTTCTTGATAGCCACTTGTTGGATCAGGATTTCACTTGAATCATAATAAGAGCTAGTGAATGAAGCTTGTTGGAAAAATAATTCTTGTTGCTGCTTTAGCTTAGCATTCACTTCCAATGTTTCTCTTATGAATTGCTATACAAGTGATTGCCTTTGTAATTTGTTTATTTCTGCTTCCAGTTTTGTTTTCTTTTCTGTAAGTTGCCCCTAATGCTGCAAAGTTAATATTTCAAAATCCTTTTGAAACTTAGACATTTTCAATTCCATTTGCCTGCTGGATTTATACTTTTCTTGTTGTAACAGTCTCTCTAAATCTTGTATTTTTTCTTCTCTCTGCTTCAGTAAAAATTGAACTTAAGTGGCCTTGTTAATAGTGGCGGTAGCATATGCCCCTGCAAAATGTGATAGATTAGTTAAATGTTCAATAGGATTGGCTAGAGGATCCTTCCATAGAACGTCAACAGATTCATTTGTGAAATTTTAAACTATATCATCGATTCTTCTCCTTTTTCTTCTCTTGAATACAACCTTATGACTAGGACTGTAGAAGACATTCAGTTAAGGAATTTCTTCAATTTGTAAGACTATCTTCTCTGTAGGGTAGGCGGGAATTATATCTTGATCATGAGTTTCAGGTACCTGTTGTAGCGGAGTAGCAGTTTTGACACAACGACAACAATGGATTTGAATAAGTCCACATGGACCTTACAGTCTTCACCCGCTCTTGTTCCTATCGGAACCAAAAATATTTGAATAGGCGCAAGATATTTATTTTATCTTCGCATTCCAATATAACTGTTAAAACCCTTTTAAAATAGTATTTGAACGCCCTTTATAACATTTCATATATATTGCTGCAACCTCAGAATTGGTTAATCCGACGGTTCAGATCAATTCGCAAATCGGTGATTTACAATGTGCAACAAGGCTTCGCATTCACCACGCTCCGATGCAATATCAATGTTCGTACTCCGATGCGCTCCACACTCCAATGTACGCTGATGCGATATCAATCGGTGATCGCAAATCGCACTGATTGATGTCATTACCCAACCGTTGCAGCTTCCACAACTCCAATGCAAAGTTAATCGGAAATCGGAGATCGCTATGATTCAGCGTCGCCTCTCGTAGTCTCGGCGATATCTTCCGAACCCGAACTCACTTCAAACCTGGATTATATCATTTCGCGTCTGTTTCATTATTATATGCAGTGATATGGAATGATTCTCCGATGCGATGCGATTTGAACACATCCAATCCGATCCGATGGGATTATCGGACCCGATATGTCATACAAATCAAATGATATGTTTTTTTAAACCTGCTCAAAGGTTTCACTAAGTGGATTCCGCCAATTTCCTGTGTTGATGACTTTACAGCTCACAAATTTCGACAATGTCAGATTTGCCTTAAACACGAGAATTCTTACAGTTTAAAATAATAACACACAGGCCACCATCATTTCAAGTAATTTCGCAGAAAAGAACAATGTTTAAACTTCACAACTCATTGTATAATGATGCATTCAATATTTATTTAATTCACAATAAACAACAGAATAGACTCTCGGCCTTAGGCCCAATTACACAATGAAATGACCTCTGTCAAACAAACACAGTTCACACACCACTTCTTTAAACTCTATGCTCCAATTTCACCGTTGCTCATCATACTTGACCCTAACATAACCGTGTTTAATTCATTGACGATCTCTCTCCGTTCAATTCAGAAATTTCTGAAACGTCAATTTATCAATGGAATTCGTTATGCCATTCTATGACTCTTGATACCGTCGCCATACTGATATTCCATCTCACTTGATAATTGAACAAATTCTCACAATCGGATTCAATTAGATTCAACCCATGTCTCTACATTCATATATAATTTGACCAGAACCTGACATTTCTGGCGTCCTCAATAAAAGAGTTCAAACCCCCATCGATTCTCCATTTAAATTCTTCACACAGGTTTAACTTATTCAAAGTTCAATTGTCTATGAACTTAAGAATTGTGGCTCTTATATAAATCCTATATCGATTAACAAAATCGATACCATTCCACATCACCGACGCAGTTAACAACAGTTGCATTCTCAAAAATCCAGAATTCTATCCATATAGAGTTTCATCGAAATTTTAAGAGACAAATAAAGCTACACAAAGCTTAACAATACAGATTCCTCCATAACACAATAATCTCAGAAAATAAGAAAGATCGAACCTTCCTTCCACACATCGAACACATAAATTCAATCCTACCCAAACTCAATAATGGGCATAAACTTTAGAAAACCAACTGTTGTATTAATACACATAATACTTACATAACAATCTCCTTCGTTGGCCCGATTTCCAATTCATTGGCCCTTTTACAATCTGCCCGAAGGCTTCCAAGTAGAACCCCTACTCTCTCCTCTATTTCTCACTCACACTCTCTCTCTCTTATTTTCAATGCCTTTGAGGCTTAATAATTTATAATAATTTAGAATGATCTATTCTAAGTTCAATCCCTTCAACTTCTCAACAAAATCCTAAAATCACTCTTGAATCCCTAAGGATCCTCTCTCACCCATAATTAATGAAACTAATTTCTAAATTAATATTTAGAAAAATCTCTCATCCCTTTACATCCTCAACTGACCAAATTCTCTCATATTCTTAATTATTTACAATATTTACATAAAACCCACTCAAATCATTTATAAAAATCTAGCTCCTCTAAAACTTAAAAACCCCTAAGTTTTAATAAAATACAAAGTAATTTTCCGAGCTAATGCTCCTGCATCAGACTCCCAAGGTTGAAAATGATCATGATATCCTGATCATGCATTTTAAGTCTTTGTCCTTGTTTTCCTGGATCCCACACTTTGTTCTGCAAGTCATCATCTGCTGTTGCTTGCTGCTTTTCTCCAAGTTTCCATATCTTGTTCTGCATCCTACCTCCAGCTATGCTTTCATACTCTGCTTTTGTCTTTCCCTTGTTGAAATTCTTCTGCTTTCTTGCTGTTGTCTGCTGCTTCTGAGACACCTTCATCATCAGTCTTATGATGCTTTCAATCTCTATGTCCAACCTTTCCTCTGTCTGGAAATTTCTTTGCCTACTGCTGCTGCCTCCAAATTCTGTTGTTTCATTTGCTGTATCTGCTTTGACTGTGACTGCTCTTCTTGTTGCCAACATTGATGTTGCTACTGTCAATGTTACCTTAGTTGCCTCAAGTTTTACTCCTGCAGATGTCACCCACATGTTGCTGCCTCCCAAACTTCCCGTCCCTCTGCAACATTCTTTTGCTCATCCCCTGCAAATTTATCTTCAGAAAATAAATTATCATTTAATTCTCTTCCTGCAATAACATACCCATTTATCTCTGTTTGTATACTAGTAAGAAAAATCAATTTTAACAAACTAGTATCTACTAATTTCACAACTTCAAGCAAATTTACTTCAGTGCCTGCAACTTCTTCCTCTGGTTCAAATGTCTCCAGCAAACATTTCAGCCATTTCTTTTCAAGTATTTCATCAACATGCTGCAAATTAGTTTCAGCATAACCTTCGTCTTCCCCTTTGACAATCTTCAGTAATTGTCCATCATTATCTTGATTGATTTTGGCAATCAAATCAAGTTCTTCAAACACGGTAGCCTCATCCTCTATCACTGTAGCAGTTCCAAAAATTTTCCCCACAGTCTTCTCTTGGCTATACAGACAAGCCATCTCTTTCTTGTCACCCCTGGTAATGAGCCTCTGCATATGACACATGACTGTCTCACCTTCTTTCTGCAACAATTCTTCTTCTTCCAAGACAATTCCAAGTGATGGACTGTCCTCTGTATCACCTGTAAACACAATCAAATTTTCAGCTTCAAAATCACAAGACCCAATGGTCTCACTTGTTGATTCAGTCACCAAGTTTTCTGTCTGTAGCTCCAAGTCTTCTTCAAGACTCAGGAAATCTTCACTGGCTTTCTCCTCATCTTTCTCTGGAAATACTTCAGTATGCTTCTCTGAGTTCCTTTCCAACTCCTTTGTCAACACATCAGTATGTTGATTTGCAATCATCATGGGACTATCAACTAGTCTCTCCTTCTTTCCATCCTCTGCTTCATGACTGTCATTCATGAAAACTTTCTTATATTGCTTCTTCAGCAAATTATTCTGTGTGTAAGTTCTTTGCCTCTCCAATTCTCTTCTCTGAAGATCTAGTTTCCTATACAATTCAACAATTTCATTAGGAGTAGAACTCGGAAACTTCACACAATTTTCCATACCTTCACCAGCTCTTGACCAATCATCAGTTGGTCCTTCTCTCTCTGCACCAATATTCTGATTAGAATCCTTTGTTTTCATTTCCTCCTGAGATCTTGCTATCTCAGCATTTATCTGAACAGACTTTAGATTCAATTCGTCCTGAACAAACTCTAAAGCTTGCTCATCTCCTTGTGTTGTACCTGCAAACATACACAACTCATTAGTTTTAAAACCGCAAGACTTTTCAGTCTTGAATGCTTCCTCCAACACTTCCTTCTGAACATATCTGCGTGTGGAATCTTAAAATTCCATCTCTGACTCAAGAAATCTAAGTTCTCCTTTCAATAAGGAAATCACTTTGCCTCAACTTCATTTGCAATGGTTGCCAACTCACTCTCTTTCCCTTCAGTGGAAAGATCCATCCTCCTTTCTGGTTTTCTTGCTCTTGCAGCCATTCTTGTAGTACCTGCAATTGTACCTTCATTACTGCAATTTCTCTTTCTCTAAATTTATCAGTCATCTCACCTCTGTGGCATTCCTTTGAACCTCTTCTCTGATCCTCCATGATCATCTTCTCCATGAGTTCCTCACTCACCATGAGTTGCACTAGCCCCTGCAACAACAAGCTCTTCTGCTGCCACTTACGTCACCAATCCGCTCCACTGGACCTGGTCTTTTGGTAAGTACTGGTTCACTGCCTCTGGAACCTCTTGAGCACTCTCTTCTGCTCTATCTAGGCTATCTCTTCAACTCACCTTTTCCTCAGAACACTGCAATTGTCCTCCCTATCCAGCCTTTAGCTGAATGTCAGGTTCACTGCCATCATCTTGTCTCTAACCATAAACTTCAATCATAAATTTCAAATCAGAAAATTATCTCACCTTTAAGATCCTGCATGATCTTGTCCTCCATTAATTTTTGCAATCCTATTCATTGCAATTGTGTACCTTTGCATATCAGATTTAGAACACATTCAAATAAAATACACTTCAGTTCTCAACAGAACCTTCTTGCACTCATTCAGAAAAACAAACATCTTCAATTCCAACAGAGCCTTCCTGCTCTGATACCAAAATGATGCAGCGGCAGCAATGGATTCGAATAAGTCCACATGGACCTTACAGTCTTCACCCGCTCTTGTTCCTATCGGAACCAAAAATATTTGAATAGGCGCAAGATATTTATTTTATCTTCGCATTCCAATATAACTGTTAAAACCATTTTAAAACAGTATTTGAATGCCGTTTATAAAATTTCATATATATTGCCGCAACCTCAGATCTGGTTAATCTGACGGTTCGGATCAATTCGCAAATCGGTGATTTACAATGTGCAACAAGGTTTTCCATTCACCACGCTCTGATGTGATATCAATGTTCGTACTCCAATGCGCTCCACACTCCAATGTACATTGATGCGATATCAATTGGTGATCGCAAATCGCACTGATTGATGTCATTACCCAACCGTCTCAACTTCCACAACTCCGATGCGAAGTTAATTGGAAATCAGAGATCGCTATGATTCAACGTCGCCTCCCGTAATCTCGGTGATATCTTCCGGACCCGAACTCACTTCAAACCTGGCTTATATCATTTCGCGTCTGTTTCATTATTATATGCAGTGATATGGAATGATTCTCCGGTGCGATGCGATTTGAACACATCAAATCTGATCCGATGGGATTATTGGACCTGATATGTCATACAAATCAACTGATATGTTTTTTTAAACCTGCTCAAAGGTTACACTAAGTGGATTCTGCCAATTTCCTATGTTGATGACTTTACAGCTCACAAATTTCGACAATGTCAGATTTGCCTTAAACACAAGAATTCTTACAGTTTAAAATAAGAACACACAGGCCACCATCATTTCAAGTAATTTCACAGAAAATAACAATGTTTAAACTTCACAACTCGTTGTATAATGATGCATTCAATATTTATTTAATTCACAATAAACAACAGAACAGACTCTCGGCCTTATGCCCAATTACACAATGAAATGACCTTTGTCAAACAAACACAGTTCACACACCACTTCTTTAAACTCTGTGCTCCAATTTCACCGTTGCTCATCATACTTGACCCCAACATAACCATGTTTAATTCACTGACTATCTCTCTCCATTCAATTCAGCAATTTCTGAAACGTCAATTTATCAATGGAATTCGTTATGCCATTCTACGACTCTTGAGACTGTCGCCATACTGATATTCCATCTCACTTGATAATTGCACAAATTCTCACAATCGGATTCAATTAGATTCAACCCATGTCTCTGCATTCATATATAATTTGACCAGAACCTGACGTTTCTGGCGTCCTCAATAAAATAGGTTAAACCCCCATCGATTCCCCATTTAAATTCTTCACACAGGTTTAACTTATTCAAAGTTCAATTGTCTATGAACTTAAGAATTTTGGCTCTTATATAAATCCTATATCGATTAACAAAATCAATACCATTCCACATCACCGACGCAGTTAACAACATTTGCATTCTCAAAAAGCCAGAATTCTATACATATAGAGTTTCATCGAAATTTTAGGAGACATAAAGCTACACAAATCTTAACAATACAGATTCCTCCATAACACAATAATCTCAGAAAATAAGAAAGATCGAACCTTCCTTCCACACATCAAACACATAAATTCGATCCTACCCAAACTCAATAATGGGCATAAACTTCAGAAAACCAAATGTTGTATTAATACACATAATATTTACATAACAATCTCCTTCATTGGCCTGATTTCCAATTCATTGGCCCTTTTACAATCTGCCCGAAGGCTTTCAAGTAGAACCCCTGCTCTCTCCTCTATTTCTCACTCACACTCTCTCTCTTTGATTTTCAATGCCTTTGAGGCTTCATAATTTATAATAATTTAGAATGATCTATTCTAAGTTCAATCCCTTCAACTTCTCAACAAAATTCTAAAATCACTCTTGAATCCCTAAGGATCCTCTCTCACCCATAATTAATGAAACTAATTTATAAATTAATATTTAGAAAAATCTCTCATCCATTTACATCCTCAACTGACCAAATTCTCTCATATTCTTAATTATTTACAATATTTACATAAAACCCACTCAAATCATTTATAAAAATCTAGCTCCTCTAAAACTTCAAAACCCCTAAGTTTTAATAAAATACAAAGTAATTTTCCGAGCTAATGCTCCTGCATCAAGTTTCCACTAATTTCTAAGAATGTTTTGACGTCTGAAAACTGGCATATTGATCAGTATTAGGACTTGGTTGTGACGTTTTCAGTGCCTTAGAAAAATTTTCCCATTCATTCTTCAAATTCTTTGGCTGAGATTTTTCTGCCTGATCAGGTGTATTTTGGCTGTGCTCAATTTCTTGGGAAGATGATCCAATTCCATTAATTCCTCCTTTCTCTTGCATTTCAATCTCTCCAATTACTTTATCAATTACTTTTTCTGGGCTCTCGTTTATGTTCTTGCATTCATTATCAGAATGATCCGAATTCTAAGATTGATGTTCTGATTTCCCTGACTCATCTTCAAACATGTCTTTAGCTTCATTATCCAAGCTAATACTTGGAGTCGGTCTGTTGACATCTTCAATAATCAATAAATCCAAAGGAATCATTTCCAGTCTCTTGTTTCTGTATTCTTGGAAGGCTTCAAAGTCATCTTAATTGAGCTGACTGGATGCAATATTTAGTACATCTGTAAAAAAATTCAATACCTTGAAAGAAATCATCAAATCTATATATCTCTTTCAAAAAAGGATTCAATTTTAGCTATGTGGTGAAATTCTTAATCACATCATTGGGTTCGTATGGCCACTTTGGAATTACAACCAAATTCAATAAAATAACATTTGAAACTTCCTTGAAGGTATGACCAATATCAAAAAGTGCAAAAGTACTACACTGCAAAGGGAAATTAGGCCAAATGGCCTTCTTGGCATCTTTGAGTTGCTTCGAAATACCATTTACCACAAGTTGGAAAGAAATCTCTCTAGCAAGTAGCTTTTTAGGAACATAATATGGTAGGACGTGGGGAGAAGCATAACTCTCGAAAAATCTAACATAAGTGAAACTTTCTTCGGAAAACCATCTGGCAGTGGGAAAAATGTCTGTACTATCATCTCTAGAAATCCTAGGGGCTTTCTCATTAAATATAATTTGATGCATACGTAGAATGACTCTTTGACAAATTTTATAAAATTGCAGATGAAAATCTGACTCCCAAAGGGCTCTGTGGTAAATGTGGATTGGATTGGGGTCTTGGATTGTCCACTTCCATCCCACGGTAGGAAAACTGAAACAAAAGAAAATTGTGTCCATGACAGAGGCACTCATGTAAAAGGGGGGTATTGCCCTTGAGGAAACACTTCTTTTACTTCTATACTCCATGATATTTCTGCAACAATTATCAGATAGGATATTTTCCCAATTCAAAATTAAAGAATTGACGATTATGTCAATTAATGGGATCCAATCTACAGAAAACCTAGTAGCATCATGATTTGCAAACAATGTACACAAAATTCTAGTAGCATAACAATAAGGGGAAGGAAATTGTGCTATCAGGTACATGCCCAGTTTGTCATGTTTCAGCTTTCCTTGGTCATCCTTCCATTCCTTTATAACTTTCATCAGGTATGAATGTTTCTTTGTAAATATTTTGAAGAAAAGCTTTGTCATAGTTCTGCTGCAGGATGGGTAAGTGGTACATTTTCCTCACATCTTCTACTGTGAATGAACCGATATTCTCCTCCTTTGAATTCTTAAATGTCCTATATTCTATGTTCAAGTGGTCAATTACCCACTTAACCATATCTGTATAGGGGAGAATCTTCGGTCTCGTTGCTACTTTATGAAGGAATGAGCATGCAACGTCGAAATAATATGGGTCTGAAGAAACTGACACACTTGTTGTAGCAAATTTGGGTATTACCCTTGGCTCCTCATTCTCGAAGAGTTGGTACATTGCCTCCCATGAGGAAATGCCACAATAATTAGGGGAAATTTGAGGTCTAAAATGGGCCTCCTAAGGAAAATGTACAATCAAAACTCACTTTATGAAAACCAATCACATTTTAGGGGATGACATCATCCCTATTGGTTGAGGTGGTATTGCTTGAGTTAAAGGTACTTACTTGTTATATTCTCAATGGTGGATAAAAACTCATGGTTAACAATGGTAGTGCTCTAAGTACTTTTAAAGTCAAAGTAAGTACTGATAATAAATGTCATTTCACACTTTTTGAATAAAATTTATACATAAAATAATATATTATATTTATTATATTATTTTTATATAGTACACTAATTACATGTTATTATACAATTTAGATAATATAAATTTTAATTAATAACATATGATATAATTAAGAATTTATGAATTTATATATATTTTTTATTTTAAGTTATTTAAGTACAAAGGACAAATGCATTAATTGTTAATGATAATGACTTTTTCTTGAAAAAAGCATTCTTATTTATAGTCACATCAATAAAAAAAATTTATTAATTTTATTTTGGTACAACTTTTGAATTGAATTTAACCATCATTACATGGATTATGGTGCAAAAAGTGATTTGCAAATTCATAAATATTATTTTATTGATTTAGCTATTATTTTATTATTTTCTTAGGAGGCCCATTTTAGACCTCGAAATTCCCCCTTGTTTTAGGTGGTATCTGAGAACAAGGCAAACATATATGAGTCTTCAGTAGATGATGCTTGGGCAATTTCCTTGACTTTCTTGTTCATCCATGTCATCCTTATTGCGTTAAGCGGTTTCCTAAATTCAAGTGAACATAGCGAACTTTATATCTGAGGTAAATGGAGAGAAGGATAGAGTTAAAATAATATAATCAGAAATCCGGTGTTCAATCATTCAAAACATGCTCGAAGTAGATATGAATCTTTCAAACCTTACTCCCATTAAATGCCGTTAATCACCCATAATTCTTCCAATAAAATCTCTTACACACTTTTACGTGAAATGTCTATTCGATCAATTTAAGACGTTAGATCTTATATCTGGTTGATTAGATATGAATCACTTCACACACTTGGGTAATAACTATCAATATCGCATATCGCAACTCAAAACTATTTCTATTAGTTATGTTTTCCGTTTCCGATGAATTTCGCGAAATGCAATCTGCACAAATCGCAGATCGCAATTTCCATATGGTAATAAAACTTGCATTTGGTTATTTGCTACGAAATGTGAAGTGCGCTATGGAATCACACTGATGAGCTTTATCGGACATTTAAAGTTTTATGATTGTTGCTTTATTAATTTGTCGAGTTCGGCTCATCGCGACTCTTACCGAATTGTCATAAGTTGATTGTTTTACAAGGTGCGATGCGATTTCTTTTTAAAGTGGTATTTAAATATTTTGTGAAGGGATTTTTATATGACGCAAATTAAGGTTTAGCACATCTCTTAGCTTGCAAGAGTTAATATGTTTTAATTTGTTAGGCTTGTAAGATATGTGATTTGCGATGAGCGCTAAGGAATCAAAGCGAAGAGGGAAATAACTTTATTTCTTAAAGTTTTTAGACTTAGGCTAAGATAAAATCAAACAAATAAATTTCCTATTTATTTTAAAGGGTCCCCATATGGTGAAAATAAATGGGGGGTGTTGTATAGTACAACACAACACTAGTGGAGTATCAACATCGACAGAGTATCAACACCAGTGGAGTATTAGAATTTGCAGAGTATCAACATTAGTGGAGTATCAACATTGGTAGAGTATCAACACCAGTGGAGTATCAACATCAGAAGAGTATAAGTAGTAGTGGAGTATCGACAATGCTGCAATTGAGACGAACTGAGATGATTCAATAAGGGTAGGAGCAGGGGAAGGGAAAAGGGGCGATGCAATTGAAGTAGTAGTAGGGAAAGGGAAAAAGGGTGCTACAACTAGAGTAGCATAAGGGAAAGGGAAAAAGAATGTGGTGAAACTGGAGTAGTAGCAGGGAAAAGGAAAAATGGCACCGAAACTGGAGTAGTAGCAGAACTTAGACTTTATTTTATTTTATACATATGTTTTTAAATTATATATATATATATATATATATATATATATATATATATATATATATATATATTCAGCAAGAAGTGCATAGGAAGGATTTTCTGCACAAACGATTTCAAAACTAGAATCATCAGAAAATTTTCTAATGAAGGAGTCCCTAGAGGTCAGACAGTGATACAACCTAAGGTGATGTCCATTTTCAAGTAAAGGAGTATGTGCATTGTCTATTGCTATGAGTTTAACAGTTCCATTGTTATGATTTTAATAGTTCCATTGTCAAACAGTGTGTTGACCTCATATGGACCCATCCATATTGAGTAGAGCTTTCCTTTAAAATCCTTGAATCTAGAATCATAGAGTAATGCCTAATCACCTTTTTGAAACACCTTCTTCTTAATAAATTTATCATGCCTCTTAGTTTTCCGTTGCTGGATGGTGGTAGTGTTATGTATAGTTACTAAACATATTTCATCTAATTCATTGAGTTGATTCAATCGACGTTTCTTGGCTGTTGTAAGATTTATACCTACTTCAAGGGTTGTCCTAAGCGTTTTTACTTCGAATTCAACTGGAAAAAGAGGGGACTTCCCATAAACAAGTTCATATGGAGAAAACATCGTTGTATTCCTCTATGTGGTTTTATATGCCCATAGTGCTTCAAGGAGATTTTCAGCCCAATTTTGTTGATGGTTAGCCACAATATTTGTAAGAATATTTTCTAATAATTTATTTGTGCTCTCTACCTAACCATTCGCTTGAGGGTGATATGGGGAGGTCACCCACTGTTTGATTACAAATTTCTTCATAAGCACTGTTGTTGAATGCAATGTAAACTATGCCCCTCCATATGAAACTATTTCCTTCAGAATCCCATTTCGAGCAAAGATTTATTTAAACAAGAATTCTAAGACAATTTATTTAGTGGCTTTTGAAACGATATTGGCTTCCACCCAACTCGTCACATAGTATGTATAGACAAGGATATGGAATTTTCGACGAGGTAAAGGATTAGATGGCCCGACAAAAGAAATGGCCATTTTCTCAAAGGGCTCGATGACTAGTTGAGCCTTCAGTGGCATTTCATATGATCAAATAGGCTGACACATTCGTTGATTGAGTCTAGTCATATTGGATATGTAATGTTTTGATACTAGCATGGTCATGGATAAAAAGTCCTCGAAATACTCCAAATTTTACAGTCTCAGATGGTCATGAAAATAGCACCAAGTTGAAGAGCTCGTTGCGCTTATTCCGGTAGTATATTTGGTTTGGAAAATGGCCTCCGTATGTGGGAGAAAACAGGTTTTGAAGTTTTTATGCAACAGGGGAAAAAGGGGCCATAGTAGGCCAAGTGGCAGTATCTTAGAAATACATGTGGCAGTCAAACAACAAGACACGTGACAGGTCATGGTGATTGCACATATCTGTCGGTCCAATATCAAGCGGTTTGATAGTATGCCATGGGTCGTCAATGCCAGTAAAGTTTCAACAATATATTACATAACACAGAGTTGGTATACAATATTATGGTTATAACCATATATAACACCATCGGTCAAATGTTATATCACAGTTAGCACCAGTTCTAATGGAGATATGCCACGGGGAGTCTATCCATACTGTTGATTCAACATTTATTAAAACTATATGCTAAAGTTTTTTAACGTGGAAGGGTTATATTTGTTGTAAAACCATACAATAGATATGGTATGCCATATATAAAATGACCAGTGCTCTCGAACTCCATTGTTAGACTTTTGTTACAATCACATGCGGTGTTAAAAACCTATTATTGTAAAAAAATTTCATAGTTTCCAAACCCAATCTCAAAATGTTTGCGGGTTTGACCCTGGGACCTTCCATGGACATATAAAAATAATTTCCACTCCACCCTTGACAGAGGAGTTGAATGGAGAGAAATTAAAATATATTTTATCAGTGCCTGTAATATAACTTTTGAGGCATAACTTGGTTAATATTGGGCCTATTTGAAATCTATAAGTTGTATTGGGAAGTTGAGGGAGAGGCCTATCTTCTGACAATAACCATTGATTCATGCGCGCATAGTCTAGAATGGTGAATTTGATGTAAAGAGACTTTTTGAAGCCTACATATTGCTTGTTGATATTGAGTTTTGAGTACGAGGACCTTTGCTGCATAGTCCTCCTTGTATTGGTGCAATCACTTCTTTGTAAAATTGAGTCAGTTTAGGGGTGAGAGTTCTCTGTAGGTGGACATTTCTCGAAGGGATACATTGCAACTTCGTCATCATTTTGACTCTAAAAGACAAAATTATTGATTTACCGAATTTTAAGTGAGATAAATAAAGTGGCTTAGCCTTTGAGTAGGGCCTCGAGACGTAGCCCAGGAGGGGTGAACACCGTCATCAATCAGTTGTGTCTCTTGCTTTATATCAATTTTATGCTTTGAATATTTCTCATATTTAAGTTCATTAAAATTCTATTATTCATATGTGAATAAATTATGAACTAAAAACATAATTTTTAAAGCCTGTAAAGTGTTAGAGGACGATCCCATGTTTTTAGATCATTTTTGGTATTAGAGCAGGTTCTGACCAAATTGAAACGATGGGTAAAAACATGAAGAACATTCAGATGCAAGAATTCAATCAACAATATTGGAAGTAGAATGTTGCATTGATGTTGGGTATGTGTTATATTCTTTCCACGACTAGTCACGTGCAGGGGGGTCACAGGGGGGGCGACAACCCCCCTTGTACGTTGCGTCAGGCACAACAGGGGGGTCACAGGGGGGCAGCAGCGCCCCAGGAAAAAAAAATTGGTCCTTATTTTCTGGTGGGCGGACCCACCCATGGTTTTGTGCATGGGTTTGCATATGGTTTTGGGGCATGATGGTTTTCGGCCCCTGGTATTTTTTAGATCCGGTCAAGGGAACTACGGTTATGTTCTAATCCAGGGTTAATGGATTAGGGTTTATGTATGCTTCGACATGTATATATATGTGTTGTAACACTAAAAGGAATATAATGAAAAATCAAGTTGGTCGTCCTGATTTGGGATCTAGGGGAAAATCTCTGTGTATATCTGTTTTATGTTTTATGCTCTCACTATTGTCTATTTTAGGTTTTTAAGATTCGTTTTCAAATAATTTTTGTACAGGGTTAAAACCTACATTTCAGTTTCAACTTCAAGGGGACGCCTTTGCTGGTGAGGGGGTTTTTGCTCAGGCCCGAGGTAGACCCTGTTCAGTGGGAGATCTGTGGGATTGATTCTTGCAGTGAAAGAAGATCCAGAAAATTAATAGTCAAAGTTTTGAGTTGTGGAAGCTCAAGATGGAGGATCTGCTGGTGGATAAAGATCAGTGGATCGTGGTAGATCCGAGTACTAAACCAACGACAATGTCAGATGAAGACTAGAAGAAGCTGGATCGGAAGGCAAATCAATACGGTTGTGTGTCTTAGATTCAGTATTGTCGAATGTATCTGGGGAAGCTACAACAAATACCTTGTGGGACAAGCTAGGGACTTTGTACCAATCTAAGTCTCTGGTGAATAAATTATTCCTACGGAAAAAGCTGTATAACCTGAGGATGAAGGATGGAGACTTGGTGACAGAGCATCTAAATGCCTTCAATGTTGTGGTAAGTCACTTGTCATCTGTTGATATTAAAATCTTAGATGAAGATAAGTGCATTAGTTTTTTGTGTTCTCTACCAAAATCGTGGGACAGTCTAGTTATTGCAATAGGTAGCAATATAACTACCTTGAATTTTGATGACATTGTCTCAACCTTGCTATCGGAGGAAATGAGACGAAGAAATATGGAGGGTCAGAATGGAGATGCCTTATCTGTACGAGGAAGGTCCCATAACAGAAACAAGAATAAGGTTTCGAATGGGAGATCTAAATCTAGAGGGAGATCTAAATCTCTTGGAAATTTTGTAAAGGTGTGCTGGAAATGCGGAAAGGAATGGCACTACAAAAAGGACTGTAGATCTAAAGCTCCTAAGAAAGGAAAGGAATCTCATGATGCTCCTTCTGCAGAGGAAAAAACCACCTAAGATGAAAGTGGGGATGTGTATTTGGCTTCTTCTTCAAATACACACGTAGATCATGAGTCATGGTTGATTGACTCGGGTGCATCCTTTCACTTCACTCCTCATAGGGAGTGGTTCTGCGAGTATGATAAATATGATGGAGGTGATGTCTTCTTAGGTGATGATAGGAAGGCTAGAATCGTTGGACGTGGAAAAGTCAAGCTGAATCTGCAAGGTGGAAGGATTAGAACACTTCCTGGTGTTTTGCACATTCCTTCATTGGCCAGAGATCTGATTTCTATAAGTAAGATGGATGATGCAAGTGTAAAAATAGTGTTTGAGAAAGATACATGTAAGATGGTTCAGGGAGCACTGGTATTAATGTGGGGATTTCGGATTGGAACTATGTACAAGCTTCAGGGAAACCCTGTTATTGTTGGGTGCAACAGTTCTGTGGTTCCCGAAAGTGGAGCGGAAAGCCTAGAGGTCTCTAGAGAAAAAACCATGCTATGGCATCAAAGGCTTGGACATATTGGAGAGAAGGGCCTTCAGATACTGCATGGAAAAGTTATGGTAGAAGGTATGTATAATAGCTCTGTAGATTTCGATTTCTGTGAACATTGTGTATATGGGAAGCATAATCGGGTGAGTTTTCCTTCTGGTGCTAAGAGGGTGAACAAGATATTAGAGCTTGTTCACAGTGATCTATTTGGACCTGTGTCGGTTCCATCACTGGGTAAATCTATGTGCTATGTTTCATTCATAGATGACTTCTCAAGGAATACATGGATATACTTCTTGAGGAAGAAATCCGAAGTCTTTGACAAATTTAAATAATTTAAGGCTCTGGTGGAAAACCAAAGAGAGAATAAGATAAAGGTGTTGAGGACAGATAATGGTGGGGAGTTCTGCAAGAAGGAATTTAAAGAGTTCTGTAATAAGTGTGGTATAGCACGGCAAAAGACTACTCCATACACACCTCAGCAAAATCGAGTTGCAGAAAGAATAAACAGAACGTTGATGGAAAGTGCAAGAAGCATGCTCAGTGGTACCAGGTTAGGACAAGAATTTTGGCATAGGAAATGGAGAATGCATGTTACTTGGTTAACAGATCAACTTTATCAGCTTTGGATGATAAGACTCCACATAAGGTATGGACTGGTAAGAAACCATCTCTTTCACATTTAAGAGTATTTGGATGTGATTCATATGTACATGTTCCAAAGGAGAAAAGGAGTAAGTTGGATAATAAATCTTAAAGGAATCTTTATTGGGTATAAGGATGGTTTAAAGGGTTACAAGCTTTGGAACCCGGAAAAAAAGAATGTTGTGTACAGTCGAGATGTGGTGTTTAGAGAGGTGAAAGATGTTGTTAAACATTAAGTCCTACCAAAGGAACCTAAAAAGATAGAGTTTGAGCTAAAGGAGGATGAATCAAACTCTACAACAGAAGAAGACTCAGAAGAGGAAGAGCCACAAAATCCAGCTGTGAGAAGATCAACGTGGGAAAGAAGACAACCATAAAGGTATAGTTCATCTACTTTTTGTTCAAATTTTTCTTTAACTATAACTGATGATGATCCCAGAACCACCAGGTAGGCAGTAGATTCAAAGGATGGAAAACTCTGGAAGGAGGCCATGGTTGATGAAATGTCATCCTTGCATAAAAATGAGGCATGAGATCTGGTAGAGTTGTCGGCTAGAAGGAAGCCCATCGGGAGAAAATGGTGTTTAAGAAGAAGATGAATGTAGAAGGCAAGGTGGAGAAATAAAAAGCTCGGTTGGTAGCAAAAGGTTATTCCCAGGTGTCGAGAATTGATTTTGGTTATATTTTTTCTCCTGTTGCCAAAGTTACTTCTATTAGATTACTTTTATCTGTTGTTGTTGCATTTGATTTTGAGGTAGAACAGATGGATTTGAAGACAACATTTCTTCACGGGGATCTGGAAGAGGATATCTACATGAAACAACTTGAAGGCTTTATGGTGAAGGGGAAGAAAGAACTGTTATGCAGGTTAAAGAAGTCTCTGTATGGGTTAAAACATTCACCAAGGATGTGGTATCAGAAATTTGATACCTAAATGTGGGGACTTGGCTTCACCAGAAGCAAGGAGGATCACTGTGTTTATTTTAAATTAATTGGTGATCGTGTTATTTATTTGGTCTTGTATGTGGATGATATGTTGTTGATTGTAAATGGCAAAGAAAGTTTCCAAGATTTGAAGACCCAACTTTTCTTCAAATTCGACATGAAGGATCTTTGTGCTGCAAACTATATTTTGGGCATGGAAATTAAGAGAGATCGGGAAAAGAGGAAGCTATGGTTAAACCAGAGGAAGTATATCGAGACTATATTGCAAAGGTTCAATATGCAGGATAGTAAACCAATGAATTTTCTGATTCCTGTAGGTACAAATCTATCTGCTGAACAGTGTACCAAGACACAAGAAGAAGAGGAGGATATGTCCCATGTTCCATATGCAAGTGTAGTGGGTAGCCTGATGTATGCAATGGTCTGTACTAGACCAAACATTGCACATGCAGTGGGAGTATTGAGAAGGTTTATGTCAAACTTAGGGAAGGAGCATTGGACAACAGTGAAGATGGTTTTCAGATATTTGCGTGGCACTAGTGATTATGTCTTATGCTACCAGGGAAGACTAGGATTGGAAAGAGTGGTGGAAATTCGTGGTTTTGTTGATACAGACTGGGCTGGAGATATGGACCAAAGAAGATCTACAAGTGGGTATGTGTTTAGCCTATTTGGTGGTGCAGTCAGTTGGATGAGTAAAAGACAGTTTGTAGTGGCTCTTTCAACTACAAAGGTAGAATACATGGCAGCCACTCATGCAAGCAAGGAAGTAGTTTGGTTGATGAGATTGTGTTCAAGGATGGGGTTGGTGCAGCAAGCTATAAGGATAGACTGTGATAGCCAAAGTGAAATTTTCTTGGCTAAGAACCTTGCTTATCATTCAGAGACAAAGCACATTGATGTTCAATATCACTTTGTGAGATATATGGTTGAGGCTAAAAGGGTGTTGCTGGTAAAGGTGGACACGTTGAAGAATGTTGCAGATGCATTGACGAAGTCTATGATCACTCAGAAGTTCTCTTCGTGTAGAGAAAAAATGGGTGTTGCAAAGCTGGGGTAATGACTCAGCTCTCCTGTGGCCCCCTACAGAAAGAAAACAACAAGTGGGAGAATGTTGGGTATGTGTTATATTCTTTCCACGACTAGTCACGTGCAACATGGGGGTGACAGGGGGGGCAGCGCCCTGGGAATTGTTTTTTGGTCCTTATTTTCCGGTGGGCGAAACTGCCCGTGGTTTTTTGCATGGGTTTGCACATGGTTTTGGGGCATGATAGTTTTCGGCCCCCGGTATTTTGTAGATCCGGTCAAGGGAACTACAATTATGTTCTAATCCAGGGTTAATGGATTGGGTTTTATGTATGGTTCGGCATGTATATATATGTGTTGTAACACTAAAAGGAATATAATTAAAAATCAAGCTGGTCGTCCCGATTTGGGATCCAGGGGTAAATCTCTGTGTATATCTATTTTCCGTTTTATGCTCTCGCTATTTTTTATTTTATGTTTTTAAGATTTATTTGCAAATAATTTATGTACATGGTTAAAACCTACAATTGCGACACCTGGTGCAAGCATTACAAGAAGACAAAAAAATATTGCAAGTGAGGACCGAAGCCATGCGGAGAAATCAATAGAGGGGAAGTCTCTCATATTGAAGTCCATCCATTATTGGAGACAATGAAGTATATCCACTTCATCAGTCAGACGAAGAAAGTTCATATCCACATGTTACTCTAAAAGCACAGTTATTGGAAGAAGCGAATAGTACATTTTCCTGACCTTTTGAGGAACTTTCTTATGTACCAGCATCTCAGGAAATTGATTCAGTAACAGAAAAGGAAGAGGCTTCAAGAGATCATGATATTGTAGATTTCGAGAAACATACCAAAGGAATTGGTATGAAGTTAATGAAAAAATGGGATATCAGCAAGGTAAAGGCCTCGACAAGCATGGCCAAGGCAGACTCCAGCCAATATCAGTTTAGGAAAGACCTCAATACAAAGGATTGAGATATGAACATTAACCATGTGACTATTATGGAAAGAAAGGTCATATAATAGATTGGTGTTGTTCATTACACCTGAGAAAATGCCGAAAAAGACATAGGACCGTAAAGGTAAGAAGATGAGTCATTCTAGTAGTGTTTCGGAAGGTGAGTTATTTAATCATAATTTTATTATGAAGATTATTAAAAATACTTATCCATGTAATTTCTATGGAAGTAACAACCATTTTGTAGCTGAATGTTGGAAGCAGAAGGTTTACAATAAGAAGGTACATGCTACAAGGAGTATTCCGTGGAAGGATGACACAACAATGTAAGTAAAGATAATTCTGGTAAAGACTTTGGTACAGTCAGGCAAAGACTCAACACCATCAAAATAGAGCTCGAAGTAATAGAGAAAGAAGACAACCGATGCAGAATCAGGAGAGAGGGCATGTTCACAATGTACGCTGAAAGGACATTCCAAGATCACATGTCCAATGCTACCACATGAATCGAAACTAGCACAATCAGGAAAAGGGGAAGCAAAGAAAATTGGAAAGGAAGAATGTAAGTCTCCAAAGAAATTTTTACTTGGAACTGAGCATATTTCATGCCTTATATTTATGCTATCAATTGTTGTCTATGATTGTCATCACATCAATGAGTCTAGTTGAGTTTGTAATAAGATATAGGATGTTTATGTAATGATGATTGATGTAATAAATTCCTTATTTAATAAACGTTTGGTGGACCAAAAGTATTTTAGTAGGGAGGTATGATCTAGATGGATCTTGATTGAGTCTATTCATATTGGTTATGTAATGTTATGAGACGAGGATGGTCATGGATAAAAAAAGATCATAAAAATGCTCCAAACTGTACAGTCTTAGATGCTCATGAAATAAGTGCCAATTTGAAGAGCTCGTTGCGCTAATTCCAATGGTATATTTGGTTTGCAAAATGGCCTCCATATGAGGGAGAAAAAGCGTTCTGACGTTTTTCTCCAACATGCAAAAAAGGGGTGAGAGCAGGCCAAGTGGCAGTCTCTTAGCAAGACACATGGTATTGAAACAACAGGACATGTGGCAGGGTCAACACACGTGGCAGGTCAAAGTCAAACTCAGCAGAAAGGTCAATCCTCTGAGGTGTGGGTCGAACCCACGACCTCTGAAAACTCATTAAAAAACTTTACCATTAGGCCATGAGCTTGTTTTATTAAAACATCAATGTAATGTTTTATTTAAATGTATGTGATATGGCAGGGTTGGCGGATCCTACCAACTCCGACGACCCCACTAAACCTAAAGTTGTGTTAAGCAACACTCTAAAGTTAATGCTCAACAACCATATGTCAACGATAATAGCGCGAATTATTTGTGCCATGGTTATAACCATAAGCCATAGACACATACCATATATGTAACCATGGGTATATTGCAGGACTATGGCTATGACCATAGGAAACATAACAAGGAGTTCCAAACTCAACGTGGATTTAATGTTTGTCAAGCTCCAAATATAGCGCGGGCATCAACGTCGGTATAACAAATATGCCACATTGTCGGGTTATAGTTGAAAACTACTACCACGGGGGACATCACCGCTGAATTAATCACATGCCATGGATACATGTCAGTGCCAGTTTATGGTTATCATATATCCTTCGGGGTCTAATGGTATAAAGTTTGGTTATAAAGAATTTCCATAGTGATTGCACATATCCACCGGTTCAGTATCAAGAAGTTTGATAATATGCTACAAGTCGTCAATGCCAATAAAGTGTCAACAATATATTACATGGCACAAAGTTTTTATACAATCTTATGGTTATTGTTATGAAGGTAAATCCTCCCTGTGGACAGAGATGATCCCTCTAGCCCTAGGGTGGATCTAGTAACAAAAGGACACGCTAAAGTGTTGCTTCCTAATTAATGAATGAACAAAATACATGGTAGATTAGCCTACCTTGAATCCAATGTTGTCAATGTTGTAGAAATAGTAGTGGTCTCTCGCTCCTGCCTTGACAAGTCACGATCCATTCGCTGTCACACCCAGATACCTGCACATAATACAAAGAACAAGAACAACATATAGAAGCGTAGTTTCACTCACAACTATTAGCCAGTAAAAGAGGGCTAAACATATCATATCAAATAAACATCATAACACAATAGTGGAACCAAACTGTAGTCATGTATATTAATGAGTAGAAGGAAGAGTACAACCGATGCTTTGACATCGTGATCTCCTCCAGCGGGGTTCAAACGAAACGCGTCTCAACTGTAGGTCAGGGAATTCAGACTCAAGCTCTCTTAGAAGTCATCGACTCGAGCACTCTCAACACTATATTTCTTACTCTATCTCCTCTAGCAGCTTAGCTATAGTATAATTCTCTAGTTCAGCTATTCAGCCATTTTTCTATAATGTGTTCAACTAGCTTCTACTAAAGGAGATAGTTTCTTATATAGAGGGAAAAGAGGAGGTTGGGATCCCTAAAAAGGTGGGAGGGAGTCCTATCCTTTAGGAGAGTTCCAAGGGAGGTCAAAACTACTAGCTAAAGGAAGGAGTCCATGGTTGTTTCAATTCAACCACTCCCAATGACTCATCCCCGAGGTGGTTGGAATGGAACCTCCGCCTCTATTTTTAAAAAACATTCCATAAATAGCTTGGCGCGGGTGTCTAACTGGCACAGAGCGTCAAGTGGCATGGGCTCAATGTTAAATTTCCAGGTTGGCGCAAGGATGTAAGGGGCTGCTCGCGCCAAGGCAAAAATAGGGATTTTCACAGTTCTGCTTAGGGAAATGTCAGCAGGAAGAATGTTTCTTTCATAGAAAGGGATGCAAGGATGGAATTTGTAAGCATGACACTGCATATTGGTCACAGAAACGACCCTCCAATGTGCGAGTTGGGGATTGCAGGAACAATGACAAAATGTTGTGTAACAGATGCCCCCTAAAGTATGAAGTCCGAGAGAGAGGGAGGGGTGAAATGCTTTATGAGAACGCATTCGAACCAAACACCGCTGTCAGAAGACCTGTGATTAAAAATACAATTGATATCTGTGATACATGAAACACATGGCATGGGTGCAGCCATCCATAATAGAGTATATAAAAAATGAGTTCCAAGGTATGGACACAGCCATCCATCAGGAAGGATAAATAAATAGACTCAGGTATGGTCGTAGCCATTCAATCAAGAGAGTCATGAAATAAGTCATAATGAACCACAAAAATCCGCAGCCTGAATTTTATCAGATAAAACCAAGGGTCTTGTGCTCCATCTCGACCCGAACAAGTACAATTTCGAGTATGCGAATGTATGAGCTGAAGTCGAACATGCAGGAAAATTGGCTGATTACCATCCAATGATGAAAGCTGTTAACAGATGCGATAGAAACCATCAATGATGACGATGGCCCCGAAGGTACAATAGGTACAATCTACGGAATGTGAAAAATGATTTAACGTCGAACATCCACAGAATCACTTGATCGAAGGCCAATGATGTGAACCTTGCGTCGAATGCGAAAAAACTGCCATTGAGGCATGCAGGCTCCAAGGTACCAGAAGGGAGTCTCTAAATCAAATTCCTAGATAATGAGCCGAAGTTGATAGGAAGTGACCTGGTTGAAGGAGGGCCATAATGTTTCCCACATTATCGACACAAGACAGAGGAACATGATGAAAGTAGATCAAGACCAACAGGAAATCAAAGGAAGGTTGAAAATTGCAGAGGCAAAATTCTCTTGAGCATATCAACAGCACGAAACTGGATTTGGCAGTATTTGACATCAAAGGATATGAGGTCATGATGACGTGGAAAAGAGCAGATGAGAGGTCAAAAGATATTACCCAAACCCATGGAGGCAAAAATGACGAAATGAGATGTCTCCAACCCGACACGAATGAAAACAAGTGCCATGTTCAAGAGCGAGTACCCCAATTATTTTTTAAAACAAGTTTGAAGGGGATAGCATATGCTTATACTATAATTTTGTCCTTCGGACAAATCCAACCTAGTACATTTTACGAGCCCTAGGAAGGAGGAACTCGAAATAATGTAATGGTGATGAAGTCCGATGTCATCAGGGTTTAACAAGTGTGACAAACTGATAACTCGGCATATTTTCATGTTTAGAGAGTTTGAAAAGAAGGCAGAAAAGAAAACTCTAGCAGTCCCTTTTCGTAGGTAGTCTCACAGATCCTAAAAGGTAGAAAACTGTGTCTGAGAGAACCTCTTAGTCGTGATAGGCTAAGGTATTCCTTTTTCGTAAATAATCTATCCCAGCCCGAAAAAGGGTTAAACGTATACTGGGTAGATATCATTTTGCAACCATTTAACGAGTTCAAAACGACAAGAATCTCAGCAATCTTTTCAATTTTAGAGAGTCAGAAAGCGCTAAAAGGTGACTCCAGTAGTTACTTTTTCGTGTTTTTACCGAGTCCGAAAAGTATAAAATATAACTCGTTACTTCATCATTGTCACATGAAAACCTGTTGTTGCACAAGAGACATGTGTAAAACCTATTTTTCGAAAATAATATAATAAAATAATCGAAAAACATGCCTTAAAACCTAATTAGGGTTGTGAAAAAGTTATAAAATGCCAAAAATGGTAAAAATAATTACTTTTCACTTTTTACCTCTTGTGGAGCAATAGTTACCCATTTTACTGTACAATCTTGCGGCGACGATAGCGGCCAATCCAGTAGATCAATCGCAAATATGTCAACTCCGGGTAAGATTTGAGATCCCTCTTGTCATTTTAAGCTATTTCTTGCTTCCTGCATTTGTCATTTTCAAATTTTGGGGGAGGAAATGTAAAAATTAGGGCTGCACGATTGGCGTGGGTTTTGGGCATTGAGTCGCGCCAACCACTCGATTTTTAACACTAGGGCACGCCCATTGGCGCGACCGTTGTGGTAACAGTCACACCAACAGCGCAAACCATTTCTAGCAAAAAATATGCATCAAATACTCCAATTGTTTACAAATTTAAGGGTTAAAATTTACTAATACCACTCATATGTGTGTGTTTGCAGGTAGAAAGCAGCAAAAATGGTCATTGAATGGAAAGAACGAGAACATAGTGAAGAATATGAGCTAGCCATGGAAAATGAGGGAGTTATGGAAGCCCTCAGAAACTGTTATTTGAAAATATCTTCCTAACACCATGTCTTTGAGCCCAACCAGAATTACTACAGTATTTGATCAGTAAATGGGAAGAAAATCAAGAGAATTTCATCCTACAGGATCAAGAACTTGAGATTGATGTCTCTGACATGTACTTCATCACAGGATTATCACGGAGGGGTGCAGGTAGCGGGAAATTTGATATACAATCTATCCTAGATTTGAAACTACACGTGGTATTGCATACCATCACACGTGCTGTGGGATCATAAGCACTGCATGAAGCAACAAAGGCACAGTTTCTTCTTGCTGTAGATTGCATGGCACCGACCATATACAACTGGGAAGAGGCCGTGACCATAAACATGAAGCGTCAACTAACCAAATGAAAGAAGACCAAACTGAAACAATTTGGTTATGGATCTATTCTGGTATCATTTTTCTTGGAACGATTACCCATTTTTCAGCGACAAGAGGTTATAGTCCCGACACCACCAGCGAGAGAACCACGGATGGCTCGATGGGCAGCTCTGATGCCAAGGGCAGGGGGTGGCTAACAGATGTCTTGGAGGCCAGAATTATTCGATTGGCTTCGTTGACAATTGATTGTTGTGGAGGAATGGCCCTACTCTGGCACAAATTTCATTGATGATCTGGACCTCCCACTCCCGGAGGGAGAAGATTGGGATGAAGATTTGGGTGAGACTCATTTTTAAAGTTTTATGAGTATTATGATTTTTTTATGCATGCATGTTCTGACATTAAATCCATGTAATTGCAAACGTTGGCCCAGAGAGACCTGCCAGTATGTCATCGATAGTGAGGCGAATCCCTCGCGATTTCGACCCTCAAGGCGAGGGCAGCGAGGAAGATGAGATAGCGTGCAACCTGGAGGGGATCACATGAGGAGTCCCAGATTATGCACGTTTTGATTATGTTCCTCACGCCTACCAGAGACATACCATGGGGTGCCTAGCCAAATTCACTGCTTGCTGAGGCAGCTAGTACGGGTCGTGACATGTTATCACGAGCACCATGCTAATTAGACACCTAGGTTTTATTTTATATGCATATTTTGCGAGACATGATGTCTCAGGATGTAACAGAAACACACATATATTTGTTGACGTTATGATGCACACAGTTGCAAACATGTGATATATATATTTCCTTACATGGATCTCTTACATATAATGATGCTTTTACAAATGATGCAAATGTCTATCTAATACAATGTTAGCCACTATATCAGTTAATGTGTTCATTCGTCTAGGAATATGTTGATAGGTAATAAAATAAAAATGTATTTCCAACAAACGAATATGTAAATACAATCTCAGAATGTGCGGATTTCTAACTGAATAATGATTATTGAGTTGTAGAACAACAAGCTGTGAATCTAGATTTACAAGAAATGCGTGTATTCCGAGGTTGATTGCCTCAGTTAATAGCTCAATGACAGTGCTATATTAAATGACATTGTTTGTAGTTCGTCCTAGACAAATACCTTGCAGATCTATCAACTCATCAGTAGGATCATAAATCACCCAGGCTGCCGAAGACAAATTCCTGGTACTGTGGGAAGCACCATCCGCGAAACCGACATAAGGGGTAATAGAAATCTGCACAATAAGCAAGACCCAATAAGCAAGAAAACGCTCACAAAGCACACCAAACCATAAAACATGTACAAAAATGAAAAAAACACCTATGTACACCTGTTATGCATGAATGACTCATGCATAATATTTTTTGAGATACAACCCATTTCTGGGATGTTCAAGAGGATGCCCTTCGTAATCAATTATCTCATAGGCCCCATTCTGAAACACACGTTTAACGATGTAGGGCCCATGCCACATAGGTTGAAATTTTCCTGCCCCCAGCTTATCACGATCTTGATCATACAGGAGGACGAGATCTCCTTCAACGAAAGAATGAGGGGAAACTGACTGATCAAAATGAGCTTTGACCCGCTTTTTCTATGCTTCGATAACGAGAGCAGTAAAGCGACAAGTTTCATCCAACCTTTCTAAATAAAGGAGATGTTGTTCTTCTGGCGAAGTATTCGGCTGTAATTCAATAGCCAACTTGAGCGAAGGTATTTCACATTCAATCGGAAGAGTAGCTTCCAGGCCATAAACCAACTGGAAGGGAGTGAACCCGGTTGCGTTTTTCACTGAGGTTCTGTATGCCCAAAGAGCCGAAAATAACATGAGATGCCAATTTGATTTGTGGATCCCAATCGTACGCTGAAGCATTGTGAAAAGAACTTTGTTCACAAATTCAACCTAGCCATTGGCTTGAGGGTAGTACAGCGTTGAGTTGTCGTGATGCAGACCCAACTTACAAGCCAACTCTGCCACCATATAATGTCGAAAATGGGAACCATGATCAGTAACGATGGCTTGAGGGACACCAAACCTAGCAATAATGTGATTGAATATGAAATGAGCAGCTATCTTACCGTCAACGGAAAGTGTAGGTATTGCTTCGGCCCATTTGGTGAAGTAGTCCACGACTACGATAATATAAGAATGCCCCCGGGGCGAGTGAGGGTTACACGTCATAAAATTGATGCCCCATTTCACAAAGGGATCGAAGGTAATGACAGGATGAAGAGGAATGGGTGGCGAACGCAACTTGCATTGATAAATCTGGCAATCATGGCATTTACGAACTGCGACAATACAGTGTTTGAAAATAGAAGGCCAAAAATAATCAGCACGAAGAATCTTCTGTGCAGTAGCATAATAAGACATGTGACCGCCACAAGTGCCACTGTGACAATCATTCAGATCTTTCTCGACTTCCTCGAAGGTCAAACATAATTGAAGTATGGAATCGACTCCAATACGATAGAGAGTATCTCCAACAGGTGTTTGAAGCGGGGGAGAAGGAACCTGAGAGGAAGAATGCTCAAGACAAGTAGACATGGCTCCAAGGCTTGGTAGAAATGAGGAACGATGATGACCATCATCCCACGGAAAATTGTCGAGAGACAAGGTTTCCACGATAGCCTCATCGAAAGGAAACACTTCTTTCAAAGGATCCAGTGAATCAAAATCACCAAGCCAAGGGGATTGAGAATAGATGTCAAGAGTTACACTCGAAGGAGAAGAATCATGATCAGAATCTGATGCGACAATGAGTTCATAATAATTGATTTCAATCGGACTCAAAGGTATCGAATCGCCGAACGAATCAATCTGTTCAGGAGAAGGGATAACCTAGGGGTCATCAGTGCGAGAAATAATATTGATCTGAACAATATTCGGTGGTGGAAGAGGGAAAACACCCATGAGGGTCGGATCCTTGAAAAGGCCTGGCCCTACACTCGAGTAAGGAGTAGGAATCTTGTCCATGTACAGAACGTTGTTCTCAGAAGAAGAAGTGAAAAAAGACAATTGATCAACAATAATAATCTTTCCTTCGTGCGGAAACTTCAAAACACGAAAGAGAGTGGACGGAACGCACAACATGGCGTGAGTCCAACTTCGTCCGAGGAGAATATTATAATTGAGTTTTGCATCAACGACTTCGACCTCGACATTGAATGTCTTCCCTTCTAACGTGATTGGCAAACTAGCAATAACACCAAGAGGTTTAGATTCTCTTCCATCAAATTCTTCAAGGGCATTGTGTGATGAAGTAAGAGCTGGAGAACCAATGGCTTTCCAACAAGTAGATGACATAACAAAGGTAGATGCACCCTCGTCCATGACAATCCAGTGAATATTCAAACCATTAATACCAACTTGAATGATGAGCACAATTTGGTGTGGGAGTTGCGGGACGAAATTCTCTAAATCGAAAGCAAGCAAGATAGTATCTGCAGGATCAATCCCACCTATTGCAGATAGCAAATATTTCTGTTGCGAAGGACAAATCTAAAGTATTTCTAATGCAGACATTTCAGACGGCGCCTGAGCCAAATCTTCAACAATACTATAATGCTGAGCGGCACAGGCGTTGGGATTGTACAAATACTTACGGAGCACACCTTTGGAAGGTGGTTGCACAACGGATTTGGTGCTAGGTCGTTCAATTTCAAGAGGACCAGAAATAGGAGGAGGAGGAGGACCATCAGCGATCTCTTTCCCCGCTACTTGACGTGAACTAGAATAATCTTTCGATTGAGTAGCAATAGAAATGGGTGCAAAACCGTTCATCATGAACACTTGAGAACCAGATGGAGCATAGGACTAAGGATGCTCTACCATTTGAGTCTGCTGAGGGAACGATTTTTTAAGAATGACTAGAGCTCCTTGGGTGCCTTTGAGAAATCGACTCACTTTAGATCGTCAAGGAAATTCCTTGGTAAAGTGCTCATCATCACAAATCAAACAAGGTTACTTTGGTTTATGTTGAGAACTATCAGCAAAATGAGTTTTTGGAGAATCCTGTTTCGAGGTATCGGTTTTGGCCTTACCTTTACCCTTCTTCTTACCTTTGGAAGTGTTATTTGTAGGATTGGCCTAAACAAAATTCACTTCTGCGGGTGTACCAGAATTCGAAGTTGACTGAGGAGCTACATTATTGGAAGAAGTGGACTTCTGCTTCCCAGAGTTGGATGAAGGAGACTTCTGAGAAGTCTGCGATATAGAACCAATAATACCATCAACGGATGGAGTCGTTGGTGGTTTAGAGGTTCCAGGTCGAGGAGCATCATGAAAGATACCGTACAATGCGCCAGACTGAGAATACACAAGATCAAGGAACTGGGTGTAAGCAATGGCTTGTTTCTCGGTCACACATGCCCCCATAACAATGTCTTTGGCAATCTGATTGAAAAAGGAGGTAGTGAACCAACGAGTCAGAAGCTGATCATGTATCTGAAATTTGATCATGCGACGACGACGCTGCCACTCATGAATATGATCCAAGATATGAGTAGCTCGGTCTTGTTTCAATGAAGTGAGGAGGTGCGTACCAGTTTCATAGCGGATCGGTAACTAAAAATGTGTAAGGAATTCCATGGCCAAAGAATTGAAATCTTGGAAAACTCCACGAGACAGCTCAATGTGCCACTTTGCAGCAGCACCAGTAAGAGTTCGTTGGAAAAGACGAAGACGAATAGAATCGTCAACCTAAGAATTAGAATAACACCACAAATGGTAAGTCATCACATGCATTTGGGGATCTTCACCAGGTTTACCCTCAAATTTAGGACAATCGCCAGGAATCTTGGTTGGAACTGAAGGCCAATATGGATTATGAAGAATAGGATCATTTGTCAACTTCGACACATCGGGTAATTACAAAGTAGAAAGAAACGGTAATTGAGTGTAAAAATTCATCGGAGGTATTTGATAAGGACCTTTCTGTACATTCCATCTAGTTCGAATAGGATTTTGTCCCCATACATTCTGTCCTGAAGAATTCGGATCATATGGATTAGAAACATGATAGTTCGGTTGATACGGGGATTGAGGACCAGGATATTGAGTCGAAGGAAACCACTGAGGTCCTTGTTGAGTAGCATAAGGATTTTTCTGTGGAATGTAAGTATGACTTTGAGGTTATTGATACGCAGGTTGATATTGAGGTTGTTGGTACACCGATTGATTTTGAGGGTAAGGAATCTGAGGTGCGCTATATATTGGTTGATTTTGAGGGTACGAAATCTGGGGTGCATTGTATACCGGTTGATGTGAAGCTTGAGGGTTAGAAGCACCCTGCGGTTGTGCAGGTTGACCTTGCGGAGTAGGTTGAGTAGGATGTTGAGTAGGATAAATAAGCAAAACCAGCTGCGGAAACGAAGGAATCTGCTGGTGGGTAGGTTGCGACGGTTGCTGAGCTGGTTGAATCGGCTGTTGAAATGGTTGTTGAGGGCCACCAGGTTGACCTTGTGGTAAAGTTTGGCCTGATGGTTGAGACGGTCCAGGATGTCCCTGATGACCAAGTTGACATGGAGAAGGACCATAGGATTTTCCTTGTGATGGATAAACTTGCCCCCCAGGACCAAAAGTTGATCCGAATTGAACCAGAGGTTGACTCGAGAGACCAGAGGGTTTTCCATGTTGGACGAAAGGTTGTCCTTGTAAAGGTTTGCCTTGTGGACTGTATGGTTGTCCCTATGGACCAAAAGCAGGGCCCTTCTGATTTGAAGGTTGTCCTTGTAAGCTAGAGGGTTGCACAAGAAAAGTAGGTCCAAAATGAGTAACAGACTGATAAGGATCATAACCGGCCTGATAAGTATCATAAACAACTTGATAAGGATCTATAGGAGGCATATAAAATGGATTCCCATGGTCATCATAATGATGTAGATATTCATATATGGGAGTACCAACAGCATCATAGTGATGAAAACGAGGATTTCTAGGAGGTGGGGGCTGTTGAGAACCCTAAGAACTCTGCTGAACAACTAATAGATATTATTCAAAAGTGAGACCGCCAGGAATAACATGAGTAGTGGAAACTGAACTAGAAGCCACAGAGACTGTAGGTTGGATTGGAAAAAATGTAATAGTAACCGACAGATTTGATGCCGAGGGTAACGGTACTGATGAATATTGGACCGAACTCCGAGGAGGAGTTACTGTGTTAGAATGTGCAATGGATGCAACACCAGACATAATCTGACTCAGAGACCTATATCCAGCCGGAAGTGACACTGAAGGTGAAGAATATTGGACAGAGGCATGAGAAAGATCTTCAGGAAAGAGTTGATATTTTCCTGTGGATACATTCATTTCATCATTGCCAATAGGACTGGAATAATCCATATATGATTCTTCCGTAAGATCTTCAAAAAGACTACGAGTACTAGGAGGAACCATAACAGCAACAAAAGGTGATCTAGACATGAGAGGAGGAAATTATCCTCTGTCCCCAAAACTAGACCAAGCACTTGAAGGAGGCCAATTGAACTCAACTGGCTCGTCAAGTGGAGATCGAGTAGCAAGGGGCTGGATAGACGGTAGAATAGGTTGCGAAAACTCGACAGACCTAGTGGATTGAGGGGTTTCAAAAGAAACGTCTAGAAACGAACCACCACTAGGAGGCAGTGAAGATGACGAAACTGGAGGTTCCGCCACTTTGACTGTAGATCATAACAGGAAGGATAAGAGATAACCAATCAAAATTTCCACAATCAAGAACCAAGGAAATCAATCAGACCAAGTAACAAAATTTAATGGGCGTGTAATCATAGGTGATTAGTTTTATAACATTGAAACCAAAATCTATTGTTTCATGTTTTAAGAGTCAAGAAACAAACAAAAGATGACACTAGTCACTTTCAATTTGAAACGAGCGTGAAAGGACAAGTGCTTGATGATATTTTACTTATTTAAAGAGTCACGAAAAGATCGAAATAACTACTCAGGTATTCTAAGCAAGAGGGTATACCAGGTTTCTGTGAACTGCCATATACACCATGGTGATCAAATGAAAGAGAAATGACCAAGGACTTAACGTACGTGCAGGTAATCTCCTCGAATAATGTGTTCGTTGTAACAAAGTTACAAGGCGGTAGACTCAGATTCCTATGGATAAAGGATTTCAACTTAGAGGGGTCTCCCTTTATATATGCGACAGTACGAGGAACAAAAGTCCATACTAGCGTTGTTTGAATCCAAGAGGCGAGCGACAACTACTAGGTTTTAAGATGTTGGAACACGTCTCTGGCCTAGACCACTAGAAATTTTTCGTTAGGTTCCAATGTTGCCTTAGGTGCATTGAGTAAATTTTAAATTTAATCATGAATTATTTTTCAATTTCAGGCCCTATCAAATTTGGAGCTCAACTTCCTAGATGCGAACTATATGCAAATGAACACTATTTCAATTCGATGAATGCTAGTTATAATAAGGATATAAATCTTTCAAACAAGAAAACAAAGAAAACATGCGAAGAAAATTTCTAATGCCCTTAATGCAATCAATCAAAAACGAATTTCCTTCCTAGACTGACAAATGCTAGTTATGTAAAGGAACGTTTCATTTTCAATGCAACAAAAGAAAGCAAAGATATTTTTTTTTAAAATTTTTTCAATGAAATGAAGCACACATTGTACTATTTCAATGGAAAACAAAATAAACACTAGTTTGAGTTTTGCGAATGTAAGTTTTTGAAATTGAATGAATCAACCAAAGCGAAACAAACACAAAAACATGCAAGCTAATGAAGCAAACTTTCAATCAAGAAAGAGAGTTCTCAAAACGACCCAAACAAGCAAAGAAATTGAAGCTCAAAGTGTTGAAGAAGAAATACTAATAGAAAAAATGAAAAGACCATTCAATCAAAAAAACAAAAGGATCAAGAAAACTCAGTCTAAAAACCCAAAATAAGACTGAAAACCATCAAAGAGACTCATTCTCAAACATAAGGCTCGGTGTGCAAGAACACTTAAACACCCTAAGGTGTTAACTGACACTAATAAAACAACGGACAAACGACCGAGGGAAACAAGTCTACAATAGTCTACACAGTCTCTAAAGGCTTAAACACACTCAAAAATAACCCAGAGGCAAGAACAAATTATCAAAAAATGCATTAGGGGGTCAATCCAAAACCTATGGGGATAGGTGTGACTGTAAGGCTGTAATCCATGCCATATAGAGGTTGGCGCGACTGTCCAGATAAAGAACGCGCCAAGCTGGAAACCTATGGGAAAAGTGGAAAAACTCTAACCTAATGAGCAGAGGTCAACCTTGACTCTCTGGAGCTGAATAGAGAATGGAAACTCAGGAAACAAACCAGAAAAAATATAGATAAATAAACCAAGAATTGAAACCGAATCAACAAGATGACACGACAAACTCGCACTGGATCCCCAGTGGAGTCGCCAATTTTTTATGAAGTTAAATCCTATCTGCGGATAGAGACGATCCCTCTAGCCCTAGGGTGGGTCTAGTAACAAAAGGACACGCTGAAGTGTTGCTTCCTAATTAATGAATGAACAAAAGACATGGTAGATTGGCCTACCTTGAATCCAACGTTGTCGATGTTGTAGAAAGAGTAGTGGTCTCTCGCTCCTGCCTTGACAAGTCACGATCCGTTCGCTTTCACACCCAGATACCTGAACATAAGACAAAGAACAAGAACAACATATAGCAGTGTAGTTTCATTCACAACTATTAGCCAATCTAAGAGGGCTAAACATATCATATCAAATAAACATCATAACACAATAGTAGAACCAAACAGTAGTCATGTATATTAATGAGTAGAAGGAAGAGTAGAACCGATGCTTTGACGTCGTGATCTCCTCCAGTGGGGTTAAGACGAAATGCGTCTCAACTGTTGGTCAAGGAATTTGGACTCAAGCTCTCTTAGAATTCATCGACTCGAGCTCTCTCAACATTATCTTTCTTACTCTATCTCCTCTAGCAGCTTAGCTATAGTATAATTCTCTAGTTCAGCTATTCAACCATTTTTCTATAATGTGTTCAGCTAGCTTCTACTAAAGGAGATAGTTTCTTATATAGATGGACAAGAGGAGGTTGGGATCCCTACAAAGGTGGGAGGGAGTCCTATCCTTTAGGAGAGTTCCAAGGGAGATGGAAACTACTAACTAAAGGAAGGAGTCCATGGTTGTTTCAGTTCAACCACTCCCAATGACTCATCACCAAGGTGGTTGGAATGGAGCCTCTACCTATATTTTTAAAAAAATTCCATAAATAGCTTGGCGCAGGTGTCTAACTGGCACAGAGCACCAAGTGGCACAGGCTCAATGTTAAATTTCCAGGTCGGCGCGAGGATGTAATGGGCTACTCGCGCCAAGGAAAAAATAGGGATTTTCACAGTTCTGTTTAGGGAAATGTCAACAAGAAGAATGTTGCTTTCATCAAAAGGGATGCAAGGATGGTATTTGCAAGCATGACACTACGTATTGGTCATGGAAACTACCCTCCAATGTGTGAGTTGGGGATTGCAGGGACAATGACAAAATGTTGTGTAACAGTTATAAACATATATGACACTGTCGGTCCAATTTTATATCACGATTAGCACCAGTTCCATTGGCGATATGCCATGGGGTGTCTATACATACCGCCAGTTCAACTTTTATTAAAACTTCATGGTAAATTTTTATAACATGGCAGGATTATGTTTGTTGTAAAACCATATAATAGATATGGTATGCCACATATAAAATAATTGATGCCCCCGAATTCCATCGTCAAACTTTGGTTACGATCACATGTGGTGTTAAAAACATATTGTTGTAAGAATTTGCCATAGTTTCCAAACCCAATCCTGTAAGGTCTACAGTTTTGACCCCAATACCTACCCGTAGACCTATAAAAAAAATTTCCACCGTGCCCTTGGCATAGGAGTTGAACAGAGAGAAATTCGAATATATTTTGTCAGTGCTTGTAATATGCCTTTTGAGGCATAAATTAGCCAATATTGGGCCTTTTTGAAATTTGTAAGTTGCATTGGGAAGCTGAGGCAGAGGCCTATCTTTTGACAGTAGCCATTGATTCCTGTGTGCACAATCCATAATAATGACTTTGATGTAAAGAGGCTTTTTGAAGTCGACATATTGTTTGTTTAGCTTGAGTTTTGAGTATGAGGACCTTTGCTGCATAGTCCACCTTGTATTGGCGCAATCACCGAGTCTTTGTAAAATTGAGTCAATTTAGGAGTGAGAGTTCATTGTATGAATATGTTTCTTGAAGGGAGATATTTCCACTTCATCATCATTTTGAATCTAAAAGACAAAGATTATTGGTATACCCAATTTGCAGCGAGATCAATAAAGCAGCCTCGCCTTTGAGCAGGGCCTTGAGACATAGCCTAGGAGGGGTGAACTTAGTCATCAACTGGTTGTGTCTCTTTCTTTATTTCATTTTTGTGCTTTGAATATTTCTCATCTTTAATTTCGTTAAAATTCGATTATTCATATCTGAATAAATTATGAATGAAAAACATACTTTTAAAAGCTTGCAAAGTGTTAGAGGACAATCACACATTTTCAGATCATCTTTGGTATCAGAGCAAGTTCTGACCAGATTGCAAGGATGGATAAAAGAACAAAGCAAATTCAAATGTAGGATTTGGAAGAATTCAATCAGCAATATCGATAGGAGAATTCTGCATTGCGACACATGGTGCAAGCATTACAAGAAGCCAAAAAAATATTGCAAGCGAGGATTGAAGCCATGTAGAGAAATCGACAGAGGGGAAATCTCTTGGATTGAAGTCCATCCATTATTGGAGACAATGAAGTATATCCACTTCATCAGTCAGATGAAGAAATTTCATATCCAACTGCTACTCCAAAATCACATTCAATGAAAGAAGCGATTGGTACTTTTTCCTCACCTTTTGAGGAACTTTCTTATGTACCAGCATCTCAGGAAATTGATTCAGAAATAGAGAAGGAAGAGGCTTCAAGCGATAATGAGATTGGATATTTCGAGAAACATACCAAAGGAATTGGTATGAAGTTGATGTCAAACTCTTTCTCAACTTTATTGCTTGAAGCCTCTTCCTTCTTTGTTTCTGAATCAATTTCCTGAGATGTCGGTACATAAGAAAGTTCCTCAGAAGGTGAGAAAAAAGTACCAATAGCTTCTTCCACTGACTATGATTTTGGAGTAGTAAGTGGATATGAATTTATTCATTTGACTGATGAAGTGGATATACTTCATTGTCTCCAATAATGGATGCACTTTGATCCGAGAGACTTTCCCTCTGTCAATTTCTCTGCATGGCTTTTATCCTCACTTGTATTATTTTTTTGTCTTCTTGTAATGCTTGCACCATGTGTCGCAATGCAACATTATCCACCCGATACTGCTGATTGAATTCTTCCAATTATTGCATCTGAATTTTTTTCGTGATTTTACCTATCCTTTCAATCTGGCCAGAACCTGCTCTGATACCAAAATGGATATGAAAATGTGTGATCGTCCTCTAAATATTTGCAAGCTTTTAAAATTATGTTTTTAGTTCATAATTTATTCACAAAATTGGTTGATGACGGAGTTCACCCCTCTTGGGTTACGTCTTCTGGCCCTTCTCAAAGGCTAGGTCACTTTGTTGATCTCACTGCAAAGTGGGTATTTTGTAACTTGTTTAAACTTTTTGTATGTTGTATAAGTTTCAATTTCCTTTAAAAAGGGGGGGGGGCGAGAAATCAAATAAGTATATAAAAAAGGATAAATATAGGTGTTTTTGTTAAATTTTGAATATATATATATATATATATATATATATATATATATATATATATATATATATATATATATATATATATATTTATGCACTAAACACTTGTTGGAGAAATAAATGCAGTGGAGGTGGGACCATCCTACAACCAAAGTGGAGTTAAAGAATGCACAAGTTACTGGATTAGGATCATTGCAAAGGTAGGGCCCACACGATGCCACAAACCCGACACCAAAAAGAGAACTCTCGTTATCACAAGGAGTGCCTCCACAAAATTTTTGACTCTCGCCCGTTGAATGGAGTTGTGTGGCTCAGATTCACTGTGGGGGCACACCTATGAAGGCCTTCCCGTACAACGGAGTTCCTTTGCAGTGACATCAAAAAGTGAGCTTGCTTCATCATACTTTTATGTCACGTCATATCCCACCTGTCATTTCACCTGCCTTGTCATTCATTTATTTTCCCACAATGCATTAATTATCATGAAGTTTTCCCTCTATTTCTTCCCCTTCCTCTATGAAATCCCTTCCCCATTTCTTTTTTCCTACTTCCTCCTTTTGAGTTGTTATAATTTTTGGAGAATTCATAGGCATCCAGTAACCATCATCATCAGCACCAAGAAATTAGCAGAGAATAAGTTGGATGTAATAAAGGGAGCAGTGAAAAATTTTAATATTATGTTTGATAAAGGAACCAGGGTTGGTTTACCATCTTGTTGGGACCAAAAAGGAAATTTTCTCCCTCAGGAAACATATGAAACACTGTTGGTGGAGTAAAAGGGTAAAATTGGGTCTACTCATGAGAAGAATGCAATTCTGAAAGGAGCCACCATTGTCAACTACCTACATAAAGACTTCCAACTGCTGTGGATGATGAAGACCTTGTTTTCTGAAAAACCTACGTATTATAGAATTACTAATTTCAGGATGGCACATGTGAAGCTTGCTAACTTCCCTAGTACAAATGTAGACTTATGGAGGAAGTGCAAAGAATGGATTTCTCCACAGTAAAAGGAATAAGAAGAATAAACTACCTCCATTCCAGAGTCTCAGGCTACCAAATGACAGTGTGTTTTATGTTGATGATTTATTTTAGCTTTATTTCTTGAAGAGACATGTAATTTTCATTTCAAATGTAATAATCGGATAAAAGTAGTTTAAGAAGTTGAAAGTTTTATAACTTTCCATTTTTAAATTTTGTATATAATACTCTTAAGAAGAAGAATGAGGGTTCCGGATTTTGGACCTCAGAAGCAACAAAATTTTTGTACTTGATCTTTGTGATGATGAATATAGTTTTTCAGAAGAATTTCGAGAAATTTTTAGGTACAATTAGTCTTTCTTGTTCAAATAATTTTCCAAGGTCACAGTGGAAATCCTTTTTATAATTCCGTGGGCAGGTCCCGAGGTCAAAGCCGCAGACCTTCCGGGATTGGGTTTGGAAACTATGCCAAATTGTTACAACAATACGTTTTTAGAACCGCATGTGATTGTAACCAAAGTATAAAAATGGAGTTCGGGCACAACGATCATTTTATATATGGCATACAATATCTATTGTATGGTTTTACAACAAATATAATATTGCAACGTTAAAAACTTTAGCATATAGTTTTAATAAAGGTTGAAACGACAATATGGATAGACTCCCCATGGCATATCTCCATTGGAACTGGCATTAACCATGATATAACATTGGACCGACAGTGTCATATATGGTTATAACCGTAAGATTGTATACCAACTCCCCGCCATGTAATATATGATTGAAACTTTACCGACGTTGATGACCCATGGCATATTATCACACTGCTTGATATTGGACTGACGAATATGTGCAATCATTGTGACACTTCTTTATAACCAAATTTTATACCATTGGACCTCGACAGATATATGATAGCCATAAACTGGCACTGACATGTATCTATGGCATGTGATTAATTTGGCGGTGATGTCCCCTGTGGCATTAATTGTCAACTATAACCTGACGGTGTGGCATATTTGTTATACCGACGTTGATTCTTGCACTAACTTTGGAGCTTGACAAACATTAACACCACACCGAGTTTCGAACTCCCTGTTATGTTTCATATGGTCCTAACCATAGTCCTAGAATAGACCGACGGTTACGTATATGGTATGTGTCTATGGCTTATGGTTATAGTCATACCACAAATACTCTGTGCTATTACAGTTGAGATATGGTTGATGAGCGTTAACTTTGGAGCGCTGCTTAACACACCTTTGGGTTTTATTGGGCCGTTGGAGTTGGCATGCTCTGTTATCCCTGCCATATCACATACTTTTAAATAAAACATTGCATGGATGGTTTAATAAAACAGGCTTGTGGCCTAATGGTAAATTTTTGTAATGAGTTGTTGGAGGTCATGGGTTCGACCCGCACCTTAGAGGTTTGACCTTTTTGTTGAGTTTGACTTTGACCTTCCATGTGTGTTGACCTTGCCACATGTTCTGCTATTTAAATTCCACGTGTCTTTCTAAGATACTGACACAAGGCCTACTCTGTCCCCTTTTTTGCATGTTGGAGAAAAACTTCAGAACGTGTTTTCTCCCTCATATAGAGGCCATTTTTCAAACCGAATATACCATCAGAATCAACGCGACGAGCTCTTCGACTTGTCATGGGTTTCATGAGCGTCTGAGACTATAAAATTTGGAGCATTTTGAGGATTTAATATTATCCATGACCATCTTGGTCTCAAAACATTACATAGCCAATATGACTAGACTCAATCAAGATCCATCTGGATCATACCTCCCTACTAAAATAATTTTGGTCCACCAAAAGTTTATTACAATGAGGAATTTATTACATCAATCATAAGTACATAAATAGTCTAGAGCTTATTAAAAACTCGACTAGACTCACTGATGTGATGAAAAATCAAAGACACACAATTGATAACTTAAACATAAGGCATGGAATCTACCAAATTCCAAGTAAGAAATTTCTTTGGAGACTTACATTATTCCTTTCCAATTTTCTTTGCTTCCCTGTGTCCTGATTGTGTTTCCATCAATTTACGTGGTAGTTGTTATCATCAATAACAAATAGGTTGGTCAAGAATGTCATTTTGAGTTAGGTCAAGTGTGTTGGTTAAATAAATTCATGAAAATTGATAAAATTTCATGATTGGTCTATAGTTTTAAAGGGTTCAAAGTGTTTTTTCTCATGTAATTAAGGTCTTGTCAAAGGAAAATTTCAAAAATCCACATGCATTAGGTCAAATAAATCATTTTTGACATTTTTCACCTTTTACCTGAGTCTACAATGATATATATGCAAAACAGGGTGTTTTCGCTACGGAATCACTTGACAATTTCGTAGCGAATCTGCCAACTCTCTAGCGGAATTCGCGACAAACTCATATTTTTTGGCATCAGTTAAGGGATCGATGCATTTTCAGTTTTTTGGTATTTGGGGGTCAAATTTCTATCACATACTTACTTGTTATGAATTAGTGTTAAGTGTATGTCACACTTGGTCATCATTACCACCATATTATTTCATTTTGTCCTCACTTTTTCCTTGATTTAACCTTCATGCATTCGAACTAATCACTTACCTTGTCATCCCCGTGAGCTGATTTTGTCACCATTTCCCTGTTTTTTTTTCAATCTAGCTGTCGTCATAGGTGATTTTCCAATTCTGTTCATAAGCAACTTGTTGTCAAAGGTCATCTTTTGCAGGTGTAAAAATTCAAACAAGGTAGCACTATTTTGGAGGAGATGGCCATACATAAGAAGACCAACAAGGGAGGTTCAATGGCCAGGTATGAAATTATGGACCTCAAACTGGTCATGGAGGATCCCAGTTTTGCAGAGGCTTTCACCAATGCTGGCTGCATGAGATTCTGTCAGAAGTTGCAGGGGTACCATGTTCAAGTTTCCAAATAATTTGTTGTAAATTTTGTTGGCACTACTTCAAAAGTAGGCATAATGAATTTTACAGTATCCCCTGAAACTATTGCTTAAGAAAAAAAGATTCCTCGGTCAGGGGAAGAATGGTTCAAGGCTACCAAGTTTAAACTGAAAAATATTGATGAGTTCTTGAAGCAAGAGAATGTAGGGGTGGACATCACATTAGGTATACCTAGGAGTTGTCTTAAGAAGAATTATTCAAAGATATTGCTGGTAATTCAAAAGTATTTTACATGTGAGGGAATATTCCACATGATATACCAGTACCATTTCAGACTTATGCTCCACTTTATAGGTAAACAACTCTTAGATCTTCCATTATTCCTTTTCATAAGCTTAGGTAAGATGTATGATAAATTTCAAGAAAAACCCGAGAGTAGTGAGACATTTGTATTCCATCATGACTTAATTAAGTTGTTGGTTATGGAGGAATTGCAAAAGTTGAACAGAGATCGGGATACATTTTTTTTTCTAAGTGGTTATGATATGGATGTTGTTTCTCCAAAGAAAACACCCAAGCCCAAGAAAATTACTCCAAAAAAGGATAAAGGGCCCATAGTTGAAGCTGAAGTTGAACCTGAAAAAGACATGCATCCTGTAGCAGAACCCATGGAGATGGAAGTTTAAAATTTATAGGAAACAACAGTGGCACCTCGGCCAACAACCACAAACAGTAAGAAAAAATATGACACAAAGACTTCTAGGATAATTACCAGGATTCAGACAGAAATAAAGGGTAAAATTGAAGACAATTTGGAGGCTATTGACATTGAAGAGACCCTTGTGGTTCTATCGGTGGTTTGTGGGGGAGGCCACATGATTCTTGGTGTGCACCATCGGCACCACATTTTACTTTCATGACCCTATCTTGTGGGATGATTGTGGAAGAAAAAAAGTGGCTGGAATGACACTTTTTATTATTTGTTTTGAGGCAGGCAAGGGATGAATTGCGTTGGTTCCATATGTCGAACTATGATCCACCTCTCGGTTGTCATATGGAAACTTGTTTTCATTGGTTTTTGCTTCCATATGTTGGAGATGTTTTTATGTTTATGGGAAGTTTTGTTGGGAGAGTGGCACAAGATTTGAGGGTGCCCATTGGGAGTATGATTCTCCCTACTATACATGTTGCATGTTCCAGGAGAAACAATGGGAAAACCATGATTTCCACACTACATCTCTTTTCTTCATGTGGGAGGAGCCATTTGGAGAACTTGAGTTCTTGGAGGAGGCACTTCATGGCTGATTTGTTTGGTGGGGTAACTTGGGCCATTCTTGGAGGCCATGTCATTTCAGCCCAAGATCAGCAGCATCCCCATACTTACCATAAATGGAGAGAGAAACGACTTGGGTGGAAAAATCTAATCTCTCCGTGCAGCCCCAATACATTGCATAAATCGGGAGTTGGGGATTTCTTTGATGAGCTACACAGAATGGCTCATTTCATTTGGATGATAGCATGGATAAGGGAGACTCTCATTTGGGATGATATTCCCTATGTTTATCATCACTCCTACCTTGAGGAGGCCATTGGATAGCAAGAAGGTTCCCACTTACACCTTCTACTTTTTCATGATGTAAACCATTTGAGTTTGCTTACTTGGGAGGGACCATTGGAGGGTAGATTTATTGCAGATTATGTTTAGTTATGGTGGGAAATATTGATGAGGAGGCCATAAGAAGAGGAAGGGAGGAACTTCAACAGAAATATGGAGTGGAGTTGGAAAATTATCTCTCCAACTCATGCAAAGGTTTTGAGTTTTTGGATTCAACAAATGAGTTTTACAATGTTTAATATCAAATCTTCTCACTAATTTCTTAGTGAAACCTGAATAAGTGTTTACATTTGCATGATAAAATGAAGCAGAACTAAAAAACCACCAATCATGGGCCATACCTTTGAGGCGCAACGCTGCTACTCTAATGGCCTACTTTTCTAAGACTTGGTGTAGCTGGAAATAGGAATCTAGCTCCTCCACCCAAGCTTTGGCTGTGAACTTTGCTGATCCATCAAATTTAGATAGAAAGATACTATCTCTCTTGCTTCTATTATGGTTTCTGGATCTTCTCTCTTCCTTGAGTTGGAAAAACCCTTGGAAGTCCAAGTGATTTTTGAATCTCCATGATTGAGACTCATACTCCTGAAGACAGTCACTCAAGGTATCCTCCCTTGGTGCATCTTCTTTCTTCATCCTTCTTGTAGTGAACGTGGGAAATAAAATGCGTTGTGGATATACACGTGTGGTTGAATGTCCACACCCATCATGTGAATACCTAGGGCTTGCTTCACTTTCAAACCCTCTTGAAGTTTTTCTACACCTCTCCCCTTTCATCTCCTTGAGATCTTCTTTGATATTCTTCACAGTTTGGAAAAGAAGCTGGGATATCCTCTCTTCCTTCATTTCTCCAAATAATGGAGTCATGCCTTTATTTCTCCTGTACAACTTTTCTTTTCTGTGAGAAGAAGCTTCTCCTTCTAATGGCATAATGTCTTGAATGCATAGGCTGAGCCAAGATTATGCTCCGATGCCACTGTAATATTCCAAAATGGAAATAGCAGCAATACAAGCCATAATATTGTAAAATACAAAAAATTCGAACATGACATAAGAGGGATCAATATATAGCCATCATTTTATTAATATATCAGCAAAAATTTACAAAATATCATGAGGGACAAGCTACTCAAGTAATAATAACAAGCCTCCAATGATAAGAACAATAAGCACATGAGTTGTTGCAACTGTATAGAATGCCAAAGAGCAGTGATAGCACTGTCTATATCTGTGTAGCTGATGCTGTAAACATACATAAATGGAATATGGCTGATAGAAACAAAATAAATACCCAAGAATGAAGATGTGGGCTCTAATACATGATTTCTAGCCAATCTGGAAAAGATTGCTGGAAATACCAAGAAATATACAATATGAAAAATAAACCTAGGGTTGAGATGTCACTGCAAACTAGATCTGAAAAGAATGAGGCTATGACAGTTCTGAAATTATGATTTCCTCCTCCAATAGTATTTCTAAATAGAAGGCTTATCCCTCTACTCAGAAATAGACCCTCCTGATGAGCTCAATGAACCCTCCCAGCATTTTCCTCCAAAAATAACGCAATTCAGAATTGTGATTGTACTTTGAGGGATGGTAGATGGTTGTCCTGATGCCAAAGATGTGGAAATGTGCTTAGGAGCCCTCCTTACTGATCCTCCAATGGACAGGCTACCTCTCCACTGAAAAACAAGCCCATAAATGGCTCAATGTGATCCTCCTTTGCTGCACCCTGCAACACAACCCAGCTCTAAACAGAAACTGCGTTGTAGTTGAAGGAGGTAGCTTGGAAAAAATGTCTAAATGAGGAAATTAAGTTTAATGAACCTCTCCTTCCCTGAGGATGAGGTAGGGATTCTCGATCAGGAACGCTCTTGTGCTAAACAACACAACAACCCTGCTAAACAGCAAGAGGAGGCAAAATTCTAAACAGACCAATATCAAATAATAATCTCAAACATGAATAAAAAATGCTGCCATCCTCTCCATATATAGCAAGTCAACCTCCTCACATTCGGTCCCATCCATACTTTCCATCAAGCTCATGCAAGTTGTCCTCCACTAAAACTGTGTTGTCTCATCATAAAGGCCACTCCTCCATGACAGTGTTGTTGACTTGGTCAAAGTTGACTGAATCAACATGATCCAATCCCTTTTCACACCCAAAGGTTCTTAATCCAGCAACTTATTCCTCCTCCTTTCACATTATGAGTGTTATTATTCCTCCTAAAGAGTTTTATGGGCCTCCCCACCCACTTATTCACCTACCTAGTGACAAAACAAACTATAATATTCCATTTAGATGAAGGCTAAAGTTTTAGAATATTACAAACGCAATGGGGACCATTGATTCGTAAGGGGAGAGGAATGATCTAGGTGGATATTGTTTGCCACCCACCTATTCCACTTGGGGACCCACCATTATCTCTTTCAGTTTTTTAGTTTCGACATGAATTACTATTTTTAGCAGTTTTTCGAGTCCTGAACTTCCAGCACCATTTTGAGGCCCTAAACGATGTTTTTTGGGAAAAATGGGAGCAACATAGGTCCATGGATTGATGTTGGTCACATCAAAAGTTGTAGTCCTCGGATAGATATCTCTATCGAGGTATTGAGCGTGTCAAACGGAGATCATTTGCCAAAGTTACGTCCCCAAGAAGTTGAAACACCAATTTACCCAAACGGGGCCCATAGTTCTGCTGCTTCATCTCATAGGGTTAGGTTTTTGGATGTTTAGGGTTTTCCGTTGTTTCTAAATAATAATAGGCCCTCGAGCCTCATTGTAACACAGTTCAGAGTCCTATAGCCACCACATCTCTTCTCAAAGATAAGCTACCAGCGCCCTAGCTAGTTTATTTCCATTCTGTCTGTAAGCAAATTTCAGTTCTTTGATATTAGTGAAATGAAGTGTTATTTCCGCTACATATTTGTACTTATGGTTATATGTTTATTCTATTGTGTTCCTGCATAAATCCAGATCAATAATACCATGCCTATTTCAGTGGTAGCTTACATTGTTTCCATCAATTCCAAAGGGGGATATTTTTTGACAAATGGCATTGATGTCAACTAGACTTGCATTGAGATTAGAGGCAAAAAAATGTTGGCAGTGAAGAGCAGGCTATGATTGCTAGGTATTCCCAGAATTTCAAGGATATTATGTCTAAATAGATCAGCTTAGTTTCTCTTGAAAGTGGAATAGTTGGATAGTGCTCAGAAAGCACTTTCAAATGGTATATTGAAGTCTGCAAATAGGTCTTCTGGGTCTCAACTTATTGCTAGTCAAAGTTTGGTGACCCTAAGTCCATGAGAGAAAAGTTAAAAGGTAATTGGGTGAGCCTTTGGTGCCTAGAAAAAGCTGGCACAAGTTCCAAACCTAGCAACAAAGGTTGGCAGAGCCGTTATACAATGCTCCTGGTAGACGTGGCTGACAATGCAGCAGTGGGAAGAATTTATATTGGTGCAAGAGGAGCCCACCTAATAGATTGGACTAACAGAGTTACCCTAATGGTATAGGTATTGTGCATACGTTAAAGATTCTGGGTGAAATTGAGCAGGCTAAATTGGTCTGATATTGGAGAGGCTTCCCATTGGCCGTAGTCGGAGCCCACATTATATAATGTCCCGACGAAGGTAGTCTAGCGGTATAGCCCCGAAAAACCATTTAGGCTTACAAAGAAAAAGCATCGAGGGACAGGGCACTGGGACATAGAGGCAAAGCACAGAAAAGTGAGAATTGAGCAAGAGGTGCCCACCTCATGGCTCATCCCAGTGGAGTTACCCCGACGGATGTATCCAAGAGGATTGAAAAGGGGGAACCAAATGGAAATGTCAAGAGATAGGCGTTGGGCTGCGTAGCAGCATTCTAACATCACTTGAGATGGAAATTTCGTCAGGCTTGGTGGCCACGAGAAGTGGTTTCCCAAACCGCTGATCGCACAAATGAATGGCGAAGAATCAACCCAAGACCACTCCCCCTAATACCACAAACCAAAATGGAGTGGTATCAAGGTTGGGTTCTTAAACCTGGTGGTTTTTTTTCAAAATAAAATGGCGAGGGCTAAAATGGGAAAAAAGCCAAGTTCTTGAGATGCTTCTCTCTCCTCTCTGATAGAGGATAGGTGGAAGCATCTTATGGGTAGGTGATGACGTCAACACAAGCCCAATGGGATCATGACACGTAGCTGGAATATTCATCAATTTTGGGTATCTGAACGACTAATTTTTGGTGAAATGTGTCACAACTTAGAGCATGACATGTGGAATGGGTGACATTAGCATGATGTCATATTATTGGTTGGAACTAGACAATTTTTTAGGTGTAGAAAGTGTAAGCATCGAGCAGTTGGCACCAGGACACATTGGTCTTGCAAATCGTCTTGGTGGGGCCTTTGATTCACCAGTGAAAGTGTGTGTGGACCCTACCGAACAACTCATCCTGGAGGAGATTACTCGGAAGAAATTATTTGTGCAATTTAAAGAAATGTCACGATAAAAGCGTCGGGCTTGGGAGCTCCGGCCTTAGTTCCAGGTCTTGGTCATTTCACGTAGAAAAGAGGCCAAATTCACAGAGCCATTAACAAATAAATTTGGCTCGAGAAGGGCTTAAAATAAGATTAGCACCCAAAGGCCTAGCCAATGGTTGCAGAGACCTAGTCCTATGGAAAAAAATAGTTAAAGGTGCCAACAAAAGGAGCTAAAGGCCAAAATCGACAAAATTCGTAACACTGTTAATGGAAATATTTTGGGATTTGGATGAATGGGTCAACACCTGTGAATCTAGAATGGAAGTTAATGCAATGGTTGAGAGCTTTGGCTCAAGGAAGTGAAGGACCACGATGTGCAGGAGAAATTTAATGAAGCATGTTGTGAAACAGAGTTGGCCATCCTAGAGCTTCATTGAAAGTTATGATGAATTAAATGAAAATGATGGTGGGTTGTATTGTTCTCATATACTCTTATGTTCCTTAAAGAGAAATGTAGAACCATGTTGTGAGCAGAGGCATATATTAATGGAGGAGCTATTTGATTCAATAGTTTGACTGCAACTTAATTCTTAGCAAATAAAACAATCAGAAGCCCATTCTTTGCATTAACTCAGTTATTGTGTTTGAAAATAAAAGTGATTGCAGTATGGGAATTCATGCGTTGAGTAAAATCAAGTTGTGTGGATAACTATAGAGACAACATCATTCCTATTGCTGCATAGGAACAAAACAGTGGAGAGCAATTCAACAAAGTTGGTGAATGTATAATTTGTGTGAGTTAAGTGTGCAATGTTGTGAGTGTGCAAGTGTGTAAAAGAGATACATTGAAGCAGAGGGTAGTGAATATAGCTATTTGAGTAGTAGGTAGCATGGTTCAAACGTGAACTGCAGAGCTAAAGGAAAGGATTCGGTAGTGCATTAGACCGGATTTATATTTCTGTGTAAATGTATTAGCATGTATTTTCAGTTTGAAAATTGTATTAAAAGTAGAACAATGGCTAGAGAAATTAGTGGTATGCATTCATAAGAGGTTGGTGCATCTAGGCACCTTGTATATTTCTATCTGAAGGGGGTTGGGCCTCCTATGATTCGGTGCTTACAAAAATTTTGATTTAATTATGTGGGTGCTTAATTACATCATAAAAAAAATAGATTGGTGGTTCTCTCCGTTTGGGTTTCCTTGTAAAAATACGTGTCAATATTTGTGTGTGATGTTCAAATGATGCATGTGAAAGTTTTATCTTGTTGTTCATGTTTATTCTAGTATAAATACTCTCTCAAATAACTAATAGTGGTGAAAATAATTGAAGATTTTCACTTAAATTTTTAACCCCACAATTATTGATTCACCCCCTCTTGGTAATTCGTTATTCCAACAATTACATGGAGGGTCCCCATAGTTAATTATGAAAAATTATGGGGGTGTTGTGGCCACAACATGTCCTTACATACTCATCCAAGTGGATAATTTTTAGGATGCGGTGTGTTTTCAAGCTTCAACTTCTTAAAAAATTTCTTGGTTAGGTTGGCTTGAGAAATAGTGTTGAACAAGGTATATCTATGTTTACATATCTGGTTACCATCCTCACGAAAATATTTTATTCCTCTATTTTGAAGAAATAAAAGGTGAAATATAAGAACTAGAAATAACATGTGATGATATAACTTTCAAACCCACAGTACTGATTTTTGTCTCATCGCCAAAGGTCGATCCCAGATGCTATTGGATTTTTGTTGCACCCTTATGCTTTCCATCCCTATATCAAAATCACTTAGGTCTCATCTCTAGATGTAGATTCCAAACAATGATCATAATTTTGTCCCTGTTTCTTACAATGGGAACAAGAAAGTGTTTCATCACCCTTCTGCACAAATTTTTTTCTCTTTGGCTTCTCCTTTCATTTTCCTTTATCTTCCTTCCATTGTATGGCTTCAAAAGAGGATTCACTACCCTATTTACCTACTTCAACATAAGTCAGTTTTACAGAAACCTCATCTAAGTTATATAGCTTCAATAGAAAATTTGTATTATGTATATATCCATGCAAACTATCAATATATTTCAGAAGAGTCTCTTGTGTTAAGTGGAATTCTTAATGTCAATGCATTTTTCCAAACCTCCCCAATAAAGTGTTGCACACTTTCGCTTTTATGTTTTCATAAAATTTTTCATTCTATTATTTCCTTTTGATCATGTTACATAGGATAGAAATTATTTTTGAGTGCTCACATAAATTCAACCAATGAGGAAATAGTTTTACCTTTGTGAAGTCTAGTTTCCCACCATATTAGCATAGTACCTTCCAATCAAAGAGAGGCCAACTAAATTTTTACCTTGTCGATGATGATATGTTACATAGGGTAATAGACTTCTATTTGGAGAATTAAATTGTCAATATTTTCAACATTGAGCTCGCCATTATAGACTAACAAGTCAAATTTAATATCCAACTTCAACAACGACTTCTTTAAAGCAACTTTTCCATGAGGAAATTGAGGAGGAGAATGAGCAGTACTTGAAAGAGGAGAAAAAGGAAGATAAGGAGGAATTTTTTCGAATAGCCTTCATTTAATTTGTCTTTGAATTTCTTTGGCGATATTCCCTCTCCAAACTTCTCCATTCTCGATACATTTTGTCTACCATGGCCTTCATTTCCATGAAATATTCATGAAACTTTGTCTCTGAACTCAAATAATTCTCCATTCCATCATGTGATGTTGTTAGGGTCCTATAATTATAGGAAATTTGATGATTCAGATATTATTTGTTGCTCTCATGATGAAGCTTTTGGCTTGCTGACTCGCCCCGCTTCCTCTCCATTTTGCATCATCCTTTACTCATCTTCCTACTTTATCACTCACTTTCCTTGTTAATTCATCTGAATATTATCCCAGCATACGCCGAATACCTGCTTTTAAATCATTAACAATAGCTTTGTGTGACAAAAAGGTTATATATTACTTTGGGTACTTACCCTAAAGTTTTGTGTAATCTTGGTCCTAAATATTAAAATTCATTCACTAATTTCCCCTCATTCACTAAACCTCTTACATGTCTATTTTATTAATTTCCCTCCATTCATTTTTCCCCTTCAAACTCATTCCCTAAGTTACATATTCCCTTCATTACCCCTTCTTTACATTTCATTCCATAATATTTTCCCCTTATCCTAACCCATTTCCCATTTTCCTAAATTTTTCCCCTCTTAAAAAAAAACCCATTTCTATTATTAAAACCCTCTTCCCCTTTATTAACTATGTCTTTTCATATAAAAAATGCAAAATCCACTTTTGCATAGTTTTAAAGTGGAAAGAAAAATTATAAGTGGACCCATTTGTGCAATAAGTTTAACTAAAACTTAGTTTTAATTAAATTTAACCCCCACTTAATACATTTATCAACATTCATCATTATCCCCTCTCCATTTATTAAGTTTAATTAAAATTTAGTTTTAAATTAAAATTAACTCCCTTACCCCACTTCATATTAATTTCTCCCTACACTGAGAATTAAACTCCATTCATTTTTATATGCCTTGATATTTATAAAAAATAAATGAACGGTTAAAATCCATATCGCACTCTCAGCTCATCCAACACTTAACACTAAAAAAGCACATGAAATTGGTATATTATTATTACTGGTTTTTACCAGCTATCACTCCCACATTCTATTGCGCTCCTCCTCAAAATACCACATACTAATTTTTCCTCATGCGAAAATCATTAATTGTTTTGGTTTATAATCTTATAAATGTTACGGGAATATAAGGTGGATTAATTGTTGAACATTTCTATAGTTATACTATTCTGAACCTAAGGTTTTTTGTATCAATTTCAAGTCAGCAGACTAGATCACAGGAAATAAAGCATCATATTACAGGATTCATGTGTTGGGCCACTGTAGTGAAGTATTTCACTTGTTATATTGTTAATTTTCTTATGTTTTCCATATATTCATAAATGTGTTCTAAATCTAAATGATAAATCAAGAATTGTATTTCAGAATTTGTTAAAAGCACTATGTTTTGACTGATTGTCATTTATATATTTTTAACTGATATCCAGACTAGGTAACCCTTAATTGCTCCCTGATTTTGATTGACCTCTGCCTTTTCACTCCTAATCCAGATTTAAGAACCCTTAATTGCTCTTTTATCCCGATAAAAACCATTTCACCATGAACCTTGAAGCTCTGAAGTGAATCTGCTATCTTGCCATGTAAACATGTACCTTTAGACCTTGATCCTGATTTGACTGCTTGACACATTAACTCCAATTTCCCAATGGGATACAGATCTATAGCTATCCATCTAAATAAGTGATTTTCCCACCAAACCAAATCAAAACCCCAAAACCAATTTTCCCCATATAACTAGCCTAAAATCAAATATAATCAACAAAGTTAAATCATATAGAGAGAGCCCTCTCTGAGCATTAGGAAGGCTAGATCCTAAGGCTTAAAAGTAGGTTTGTGGTTACCTATAATATTCTTTAAACTACAAATCTCACAACTTTAAGAATTATTAGAGTGATAATATATTGGTGACCATATTGGGGAACTAACCATTCCTCAGTGTTTAAATAGATCTTAAAGGAAATATTTTCATTTATCTTTTCACCTTAAGGTTGTTTTAAAAAGTTGTGAGTATATTTTCATAAAAATTGTAATTTTGGCTTCCAAAAAATTCTACTATACTAGGTCAAATCCAGATTGACAACCTGTTGTCATAGTAGATAATCCTGACAGAATTGGAAAGAAAAACAAAAGAGTAGAGGATTTAGGTAATAAGATTCCATTAGTCAAAGCCAATTCCCTTCGAAAAAAAATATCAAGTTTACAAGACATTGAATTTGATTTAAATTTTGAACAATATTTGTTTAGAACTAAATCAGAAAGTGACTTACATAATATTTTTATAGATCTTGATTTTATTTCATTCATTGAAAATAAGAAGGAAATTGTTTCAGTTGATTCTGAAGAAACGATTTTTGAAATTTATGATAAGCTTAATGCCATAATTGCTACTTTGATTAAAGAAATAGATGAAGCTTATTTACAACATTCAGTTGAATTGAGTGCTTTATCAACCTATACCCCTAAGCCTTCTACCAGCATTTTATAATTTGTAGGTTCATCCCTATTCATTACCACTTCATCCATTATTTCCACCACACTTCATTCCACAGATTAATTCTTTCCTAAGAAACCATTTCAACCTAGAATATTATTTCCATCCTCTACCACCTCAAGTTAATCTCCTAGTATTTATACTTCATTTTCCAATACATCATTCTCATTCCCAAGCACCTCTTCACATATCCCAATTTCATCTTCTAGTATCTCAACCACATTTTCCAGTACATCTTCTTATATTCCAATCTCATCTGCAATTTCTTTAACTACATCAGCAAGTACTTCTAGTCCTTCACCATGTACTTCAAATTTACCTCCTAGCCAAGCTGGAATCCAAGCCATCACTGCCAGATATGCTTCCTTGGTCCTACCAGCATAGTTACATGACATGCCTCAGGATTATCAAAGCAAAATCCCTCAATTTGATGGAACCACTCATTACACTGCTCAAAAAAATGTTAATAAGATGACAGACTATTTTGAACTACATGAAATAGATGATGTTGATGTCCAAATGACACTTTTTGCTCAAACTTTAACTGGTGAGGTAAAAAAGTGGTTTAAAGGTTTGAATGCTGGTAGTATTGTTGATTTAGCAGTTTTTCATAGATTATTTCTTAATATATGGGAAAAGAAGAAAAATCCACTACAAATCTTATCTAAATTTGAAAGCATAAAAAGAGCACCGAATGAAACAATCCAAGATTATTGTACTAGATATAACAATATTTATAATGAAATTCCTGCTAATCTTAAACCTCCTCCAGAATCTGTCCTTATCAAATTCCCTGATGGATTTGATACAGATATAACCTATCAACTAAGAGAGAGAAATCTAGAAACCTTAGAGCATATGCAAAGTAATGATGTTAGTGTTTAGGTAAACTTGTTAGCAAAGAAAGCTAGATTAAGAAATGAAAGGAGAGTGACAATAAAAGAGAAAACATCTACTTTAGATTTGAAAATAGATCAATTAGAAAAGACATTAGAGAGAATGATGGATAGGTTAGATAATATGGAAAGGAAGCCACAGTGGGATAACCAACAACAAGGACCTCAAATTAGAAATCCCAATTTCAGGAAAAACACCAACACTGGAAAATCTAGAGAATCAGCACCTAACCAAACAATAAGACCACCTTTCCAAGAGAACTATGCTAAAATTTATCATCAAAATGAAGATGATGAAGACACCATTAATATAATGGGTATTAATGATGGTAACACTATTTTTCTTATAGAAGAAGAACAAGAGTTATATGAATTACAACAACTACAATTAGATTTTGGTGAGTCTTTTGATTACAAGCAAGGTTATGAGTTTGCAATTAATGAAGTTCATAAGCAATATAACCTTAGGAGAAAGAAAAACGTAGATCCTTCTATTAATAAATATGCCCAAACACAAACAAACAAAACAATAGAGGCTCCTACCACTAAAGTTATGCAAATTCTCCCTAGGGAAACCAAACAAAATTCTAGTTCAACTCAAAAAATTTCAAGTCCCAAAATTTCACCTAGTCCCAAAATTGTTGACATCACAGATGATGTTGTCCAAACATCAATAGATTCTCAAAAATATGTTTTTGCCAAGACAACAATTCCACTAAAACAATAATTTTAGACTCAAAAACACCTACTGTTGATCCAAAATGAGCTGATCCTAAAGCAACCACTGCTAAAACAGCTGCTGAAAGCACAAAATCTGAAAAAATTTCCACTGCATCTCAAACTGTCACTGAAAAGAAAACTAAAAGCAGTAAGAAAGTGGAAATACAAACAAATAATGAGAAATCAACTGTATAAAAAGAAGATAAACCTACCCAAACTATAGTTACAAAAGAAGAAATAATTCAGCTAGGAAAATCACAGGCACCATTTAATATCCAAGCTGAAATTGCCAAATTAAAGATACCAATTCCTTTGACATAATTGGTAAAACATGACCTATACAAAACACCTATCACTGAGAATTTAAAGATGAATGATGGAGAATATTTAGTAAATTTCAGTGATGATCAAACAGAATTAATCTTTAGTCCTGATGTTAATGGGAAACACCAAGATGGAGCAGTTCCACCTTTCTACATTAGCTTAACTGTTCATGATCACATTTTACATAATGCAATGTTAGATTTAGGGGCTTCACACAATTTGATGCCAAAAGAAATAATGGAAACCTTTAATATAGACATCACTAGACCTTATAAAGATCTCTTCTCATTTGACTCTAGTAAAGTGAAATGTTTAGGTTTGATAAAAGATTTATGTGTTACTTTAGTTCAATACCTTGGAAAAAGCATAGTCATGGATATTGTAGTAGTTGACATCCCTCCCAAGTATGGAATGTTGTTATCTCGCTTATGGAGAGCTAAACTGCAGGGATCTCTACAACTTGATATGTCTTATGAAACAAACATGTTTCATCATAATGGAAGCTGATGAAAATTCTGGGCGCCAGCAAATCATGTCAGACCGCCGTTGGAAAAAGCACCACTCAAGAAACGGGTTAAGGCAATAGGAGATGAGGAAACAAGGTAATGTTATCGGTAGGCTAATTCCAGGGGAGTTCGAGGATAAGGAGGCTTCTGGTCTGCGGCAACGACTGTTTACTTGGTATGTCATGGCTCTCGTAACCTACATAGTTCATTTACATGTTCCTGTTTATTGTAACAAAGGCGACGTCATTTTCGTGGATGGTTTCTTTGGCTTGCATGTGGTTTATCGAATTAGTAGCTGGTCTTATTTTCAATTTGGGAACATCTTTAATTTCCTCTGTTTTGACTCTATGAAGGGTCCATCAATGTTTCTTGTGTGATGGTTTTGGTTATTCCGGCTCGGCCAATAGACCCTTGTTTTAGTACCCCTTCTTCATTTCAGTATGATGCTCAGTTAAAGACCCTTTCGTGTTTACACTATACCAAAGGGTCCGTCAAAGGTTCATGCATGTTGTTTTTGGTTTTTCCGGCTCGACCAGTAGGCCCTTGTTTTAGAACCCCTTCTTCATTCTAGTATGATGTTCAATTACATACCCTCCCGCGTTCCTTTCTGTGTGTGGCTCAAATTAAGACCTGGGTTTTGTGGCTTATCAAAAATATCAAGATATCTAAAGCCTATGAGCTTGCTAGTATGTCAAGGCAAGATAACTCTGTTGTCTAAAGCTGGCCTCCTCAAAAAAATTCATTGTTGTTGGGCGTGAGGGTAACCTCTGCTCTATTTCATAGTTTTGGCCACTCTAGTAGGGTCAGTAAATGTTACCCCAATCCAGTTAACCAATCTATCTATTGTTATGGTTTTTGGAATATACATTCATGCTCTATTGTCTCTGTGATTCCTCTATTTACCCTTTATGCCATTGTCATCCACAACAATGATTGCATGGCAACAAATTCTGTGGTTCCCCCAGCCTCAAAGGAAGTAGTGGGCCCCATAAGATATCATACGAATTCTGTTATTTACTTTGCCTTGCCATATACAGGCTCGTTTCACATTTCCACAAGGGCTGCACAGGAGTTGTCAGTGTGTGTTCGTCAGTTTAAAAACATGGTAAAAGGTCAATCTGGAAAACATTAGGGTACGGGAAAAGGGAAGCAGAAGCTTCAAATTCATAATTATGGACCAAGCAAGCGCAGAAAAAAAAAAAAAAACAAAAAAATAATTCATTGAGAATATATTTGATATCTACTCCACAGGAAACCCACCTCAGGTTCACAACATAACTCAGGGTTGGGAGAGAGAAAGAAATCAGAAAGAAGAATACATTGAACAACAAGAGGCCACCATGGATTTCATCTCAGACCCCGGGAATACAAGAGGGAGGTTATCTATCTTTCACCAATCTATCCATACCTATTGGATCCTTAAATGTGTTTTGGCTAAGGCCATGACTAGTATGCAGGAAATGGAAGGAAATCTCAATGTGGTTTTAGCTCTTCAGGAAATCAAATAAGGAATTCAAGAGATTGGAGTGTTACACCATTTTTTGGTCATCTATCCTGTTACTATTAGATGGACCAAAGTACACCATGTAAAACCAATTTTACCCTAAGTAAAATTGCTTTCACTATGAAAAATAACTTCGTAAACCACATTATTAAGTTGTTAGTATGGTCTAAACAAGAAACCCCATGAGGAAATATTGAATAAATCCACATTTGTTTGATTTTTCTCAAGGAATAACTAGTTAAACAATAGTTTAATTAATATTCTTGGTCATATTTAACCCAAAACAGGAAAATTAATTAGATAAATCATTATTTATTTTATTATTTTCTAGCAATAATTATTTAAACCTTATTTAAATAATATTCCTTGTTAAATTTGACTAAATCGTTTATAAATAATTGAATAAATAATTATTTATTTAATTATTACTCAACCACATCCTTAAAATAATAAATAAATCATTTTTTTATTTATTATTTACAAATAAAGGGATTTTACCAAAGTCAAATTCTTTTTCCCTCTAATAAATATAATAAAATATTCCATAAAATTTGGATCTAGAATTGGTTAATAATATTTTAATTATGCACCAATATCTAGAATAACTCAATATTTTGTTATAAATAGAAGGGTTTTTCCATTCACTCACTACCTTTCGTTGCCTAAAGATCACTCTGGATCTATACTTTTGATTTGACTTGGATCCTCTATCATTGTCATATTTTGCTACCATTTTTTTTGTGAGCTCCCTTTGAGTTCCATTTTTTGTCTGGGTTTTCTACACCATCAAGAGAGAGAGATCTTAGATCTGAAGTGATGAGGATTTACAAGAACCCATCCCAATGAGGGGGACTGGTAACATATTTCTATGTTCCCTTCCAAGGTGTCAAAAAATACAAAAATTATTTAAAAATATTAGTGTCTTGTATATTGGATGCATGGAGCAACTCTTAGTTTTATTTATTGCTTAATGTCTTTTACTACATAGATCTAGATTTTGTAGAATTTATCTTGGTGAAATTGGCAGCGATATTTGATGTTAGGGCTATTTTTTATGCACAACTAAAGTGAGCTTTTTTCGTACACTTGCGATTAGAATTCATACTAACAAATGGTGACTCCACAAGGGTTTATGATTACGACCTCTGTCGTTTTTCAGATCCCTGCATATCCAGCTACTTCAAACCCTAGGATTTCTCTTTAGCTTCTTGTTTTTCTTTTCTTGATGTTGTTTTTAACCTAAAAAGCCCTAAAGCATTAATAATTATAACTTCCATGTGTTTTCGGATCTATAGTGCAGGTGATGGGCATCAGCCATAGCTGAGACGAAATTTTTTTCTGAAACCTACTCTCAAGAGTGCCGGAAGTGCAGGTTGCACTTTTTGGGCCAAAACCTGTGACCTAGACCTTCAGAGCGCAGAAAACAACCCCAAACCTATGACCTCTGCAGAAATCAGGTCAAAAACTGTGCCCTGAACTTTTTGCGGGAATTTTTCTGAGATTTTTCTGGGTTTGTCTAGGCCTCTGTTCAAGGTTGTCTGACCTCCGTCTTTTCCCGTTTTGGACATGTAATTGCTCTGTTTTACTCATCAAAGTGGGAACCTAGCCCCCTAGGGCTTTAGTACCCTCCACCTTTCTAGGAAGAGTTTTAGTTGCGCAGGTCGTCTCAAATTTCAGTGTGTTCAACCATTTTTTAGATATGATCCCTTACCTTTAGATCCACTTCAGATTGGTTATTCATCCATCCAAAATACCTCTCTTTAGTTTTGTTTGGGTCTTCCTCTAGGGTCCCCTCTGCTTCCCTCTAGGTTGTTGCCTTTCGCCACCTCATTTACAACACTTTTCCCTTTGGTTTTTTGTTGTTTTTCTGCACCTATTTCCAGCAGATCTGACCTTTAGATAATTTTCCCTTCTGAATTTAGATCCATTGGCTATCTTAGTGTGTTTTGACTAGATTTTTTCCCACCTATAGACTAGTTTTTGAGAGGCTCACCTCCTTGGGTTTAGATTAATGCATAGTTAGTTGTTTATTTTATGTTATTTCAATTTCATATACTGTTATCTGCGGGTTTATTTACAGTTATACAACACACTTTTTATTTTTCTCTACAAACGTCTGGGTTTAAAAATTAAAATTTACACACTTAACACACACAACCTAAGTGAAGAAGAGCCTGGTTATCACCGCCAGGTAAAGACTATAATATTGTAATCAATTGATCTTGCACCTTTCTGCCCTTTTTTCGACATTGTAATTAGTTGATCCTGCACCTTCTTGCCCTTGTTGGTCTCTCTTCCCTTTGTGTCATGTTTGTGCCTTCATCATTGCACCCCCAAGGTGTTTATCTTGGAGACTTCTTGGCCTTCATCCTCAGTTTTTGGTAGGAAAACTTATTCCTCCGCGTAGGATTCGAGTTATTCCTCCACTGAGTCTGCACTCCGACTGCTTTTCGGGTTCATTGGGTTACCCTTATAATTCCTCCCCTGGTTCTCCCCATTTCACCTTAACCATGTTTGGTTTAGGACCTAACGCTGGTTGTAGCCCCGACCCTAATGTTGGGAATACTACTAGTGGGACTACAACAAGAACTACCCCGGTTGCTCCCTTGCTCCCCTATATGGCAGGCCTCAGTCTTCCCGATTTTAACCAGTTGTTCAATGACCCTATACACCATGACATTGGTTGGCCTGCTATTCCAACCAAGCTCCCTTCCGATATCCCCAAGATTGAAGCTCTTGTTGGAGAATATCCTACAAACCATGTTCTATATTTCCACATGTGGTGTTCTTCTAACTCCATTACCGATGACTCTGTCCATTTTCGATTTTTCCAACATACGCTTACTGGAAAAGCTTCTAAGTAGTATGTTGATCAGTCCTCCTCCTCTCATACCACCTTTGTGACTCTTGCCCAAGATTTTTTATCTTATTTCCATCTTCCCCTTCGTTATGACACTGGTACTGAACTTTTGACTTCTTTCTGTCAATCGTATGCGACTCGCCTATATGATCATGTCCAGGAATGGTGGAGAAGAAAGAGCCTATGTCGAGCCCCTACCTTCGAAGACCGTGTCTACATGGACTGGTTCCTTATATCCATTTTTCCTGCTATTGGAAAAGATGTCGCATCGCATTTCCCTCAAATCGAAGAATATGCTCTCCAGAAGCGTTAAAATATGACTTGATCTACGCTCGGTTTGGTTATGTTTATACCATCCTACCTGATTTCCCTAGACCCAGTGGTGCCAACGCACTGAGGGCATCCCATGCCACCGACAGTATCATTGGGGCTCTTTCTCATCCATACATTCAGCCTCCCATGGACTATGGTTTCCCTGAGGGAGGGGCCAGCACCTCCAGCACTTTTCCCCCTCCTGGTAGCATGTATCCAGGATACGGCATGCCTCCTCATTTTTCCAAACTTGTTTACCAAAATTTTACCCAACCTCCTTATTATCCGTATCTGTAGCCTGGTGCTCCATCTCCTCCAGCATTAGCACCCATGCCTCCCTTGCCTTCTCAAACCCCGCAACAGCAGTCACCGCCCCCTCAGGGGCAGGTGTATGCACAGCAAGGCGCGACTAATCCTCCTACTTCCAAAAAGAAAAGAAAAGGCACCCAAAATCAATCTACCCTCAGAAATCCTCGACCTAATCCCTAAGGGAATGAACCTAACACTGCTAACCAGCAACAGGGCACTCAGCCCAAGGAGGAAAAGCTTGTTCACATGAATAAGCCTTGTTCTTGTTGTGGTGTTTATGTTCATTACACCCATGATTGTCCTCTTTTACCATAGATGTGTCAAATGTGGGAGACTCAAGCAACATCGTGAGGAAAAAAAGCCTCCCCTTTGATTCCTCCCAATACTGCACCTATCCAGCCGATTTTGTTTTCCAATCCTTTCCCTCAGTAAGGATTCGTGGCTACCCAACCACCTAAAGGTCAGACGGCCACTCAACCTCCTCCATCTGGTACCTCTGATTACCAGATTCTCATGATGAACTCTAACCAACCCATTATTGTTGACCTCAACCTTCAGACTTGGTCCCGTCAGTACAACAAGCCCCCCACTACGTCTACCCCCGAGCCCCTTTCTTCAGGTTCTCTAAAGCCTCTTTCGACAACCAATGGTCCTTTACAAATCCCTTATCCTAAGGCAGAGGTTCATACCAAGATCCCCAAGGGAAAATTACACCGAAACGTTGCTTCTACAAAAATTTCCCATTCGTTTAGTATAGTAGATGATTTGGCACAATCTCCTGTTGCCATCTCAACGCTAAAAATCCTCCAGTTGTGCCCTTCACAAAGAAAATCTCTAATAAATTCTCTACGCATTGTAGATCCTTCAGATGATTGTTTGATCGTCTTCAATGTTGACCGGTCAGAACATCCTCCCCTTCCTACTTCCATCGCCTTCCAAATCCCCATGAAGATCTGGAATGCCAACATCTCCCGTTGTATCATTGATGAGGGGGCACCCACCTGTGTGATGTTCGCTTCGGTTTGGAAGCAACTCAGATCACCTGAGTTGGCCCCTTCCACTATCACCCTCTGAGCTTGGGATGGCCACTCTTCCAAGCCCATTTGCATGTTCCGGAATTGTCTTATTTCTCTTGCGGGAAAGACTGTTTGCGTTGATGTAGAAGTCATTGATGCCCCCTTAGATTACAACATTCTATTGGGTCATAGCTACACCTATGCGATGTTTGTTGTGCCATCTGCGGTTCACCGCAAGATTTCCTTTCCTCGTAATGGAAAGATAGTCACCATTTACCAGTTCACATGTTTCGAGCCGAAGTCTCAGACCTCCCTTGAGCCCATCATTTCTTTGATGGCCAATAAGAAAACTGTCGAACCTTTGACTAGTGTTTCACCCAGGGTCTACAAAGACTCCTCTCTGCTCGGTTCTTACCCTTGTCTTCCTCCTCCTATATCTGATCCCAGATCGTCGAATGTTTGCATTATGCAATCGTCTCAGGCCTCCCTCAAGTGGCCCAAGTGGCCCGTGTCGGCTAATCAGCAGCCCCGCCCTCTGCAACCTGCTCCTAGCATTTCGACTCAGCCTTTTGGACCTCCTCCTCTTGGCCCTTCATCTGCAGCGGGTATCCATGAGCCTCCCTACCCTCCTGGCACAGTTTTTCCTGGCCTTAACCATCTTGGAGCTGTCCAACCTGCCCATTACCCCTTCGGTCAGATATTTTTCCTAGCTCCCCCTCTCGGAGTGTTTTCGGTACCTCTTATGGCCACCTTATCCCTTCTTAACCTAGCCTTGGGGATCCCTGTCTAGTACATTGATCCCTCAGCTGCTACCCCACCTGGTCAGCCCAACCCTTATCTTGCTTTGACCATGTTCCAACCGGTCCCCATAACCTCTCCCTCTACTACCATGCCTCAGCCACCTCAACAGGAACCTCCTCCTGTTGCGATAGCTTCGGGTAAAGGGGGAAAATCTTAAAAGAAGGATTCTAAAGACAAGGTTTCCCCTACCAACCATGCTCCTCCTAAGCCTCCAAAGCATACACCTCCATGTGCTTTGTGTAATGTTGTCAGTCATGCCACCCATAATTTTCCTGAAATGCCTCATCTCAATCCCATGGTTAATGTCTCATTCCCTGAGTCAACAGTCCCGGAAAAATCTGTTCCTTCTTCGACTACAGCCAATAACCCCAATACTATTGACACCAACCACCCCTGTGCTTTGTGTGATCTCCATGGCCATTATACCCACCTTTGTCCCTGCCTCGAGGAATTTCATACCTCTCTAGCAGCAATTCGCCAATTCGAAGCCAAACACAACGAGTCCCCCACTCTCTTATTTGTGTGTTTTGCTTCAGCAGAACCAGAGGACACATCCACTCCCATAGACATACACCCTCTGGATGTCGAAATGACAGAGCCTTTGGCCACTGTCCACTACCTGTCATCATTTATGAGATCCACGGTGGTATACCCCCCTAGGACTTCCCCTTTTGTTTCACCTGACCCCCCTTCAACGATCACCTTGGGCTCAACATCGGTGGATCCTTCATCTACCTGTTTTTTTTGTCACCACTTGTGACAATGCACATGAGAACTTCTCTTCTCATAATGATGAGTCAGGTAGTTTTTCCGCGTCAGATGGTCTTTCTTCCACCAGGCACCCCATCTTCTATTACGATGACGACATTATGGAAGTAGGCACCACCCTTGAATTTATCTATCCCCCCTTACATCGAACCCATGCATTCGAACCACATACACCTTGTGGCCATTACATTGACACCCAATGTTTGGGTAAGGGGGCACCCATATTTGAGAGACCAGGAGAAGAAATTCTCCACAACTCTCCTAATGTATGTGGTCGTGTTGACTCTAGTACCCTTATTATTCCCCATTTAGAAGATCCTCTAGAGTCTCCTATCACTTCAAATCACTGTAGGGATGATACCCCTCATCATTCCTTCATCTTACATTAGCAACCCAGTCCCCTAGACATTATTGTTGACCAACCTGTGGGTTTTCAAGGAGAGCACTAGTTCATTATCTCCAAATCCACTCTTTGGGATAGTGACACCATGTATGCCAATCCATAAACTTAGTCCATATTCTTCATACATGCAGTACCAAAAGATATTGGTAATCCTCCATTTCATTTCTCGAACTACATAACCATAACGAAAATAAATGGTGCACCATATCATAAAAATGTGTTTAGATTCCCATTTTTCTAAATACATTTTGGCATTACCAGAACATGTTTGGGGGCACCTATGCCCCTCAACCATAAAAATCCCATATCTTAGCCAAAAACAGCACTGAAACCCCCTTTCTTTTCAGGTCATTTCCTGGGACAGGTCATAGTTTTCTGCCGAGTATCCACTACCCAGGTCACAGAACAAACCCCAAAAAGTGTGACCTGGCTTAGTCATGAGCTCTGGGTACCTAAACTGAAATTTCGATCCCCTTAATTGAAAGTGTATGGTTATGCCTCTTACCCACAACTGACAGATCTCGATTCCAATGGTCGGTTTGTGCACTACGATCGCTGCAGGATTTAGGGCCTTTTCTCCTCTCTACATTCACCATAGTTACACTTGCAAATGAGTGAATTTGGAGGGAAAATGCCTTATTAAAAGAGAAACCCCATATTTTCTTTCACCCGCTACGGCCAAACCGTAGCTCATTTTGACAAACCACCTGTACTATTGGAAAGCTCTCACCGAGCTCTAAAATGGGTATCCGTTACATTTTTGTGATTTGATACTTCACCCAGACACATTTTTTCCAAGAAGGGTCACTTCACCACTCCTCAAAATAAAATTTCTTCACTTGCAATACTTGTACTTGGGGCACCACTTTTCCTCCATACTTGTCCATGCTCGTGATGAATTTGTCATGAGTAACCATCTTGTACTCATGTTTTCATGGTCCCCACTAGACCTTTTCTGTGTGGTAGCATCATCGAGTCACCCTTTTTTAGAGCATTTGAGTTGGGTCATCATCGCATCCATAGAGTCTATCCCTAGTCCCTTTGTATCCCGCTATATTCCTCCATCCTTCATTTCTTGGTTCCTCTCTCGTGTTGCACATTATGGCCTTCAGTCCTAGTGTCCCCTGTCCCCTTTGATATTGTGTCAGTTGTTGCCAAGTCATCCATGCCCTTTATTCTCTAACAAGGGAAGGTGTCATCCTGCTACTCAGTACCCCCCATCCTCATCCTTGGTGTCAGTTTATCAATCGCTCTACTATTTTCTCTCGTGTCTTAGTTGAGGATCCCTTATTGCCTCTCCTATGGCGAACCTCCTTCTGTCGACATCAGCTCATTCATTATAGAAGACACGTCTAGAGGGCGGTGTGCCTTGGTTCCAGCTTCCAATATTGTTCGGTGCCTCGGATCAGGCAAAGGGACTCCTTATTTCCCTTTTACTTGATTGTTTCTTAGTTCCGGTTCCTTACAGCATGATCGAGATATGTATGCTTGAGGGTTCAGTGATGTCGCAGATTTTACCTGTGATTCCCAAGTGTGTGTGAGATGTTTCAGGCCTCATAAAGGGGTGGCCCTTCAGGTAGCCCCCCACATGCCCGGATGAACTCTTCATTACAGCCTTTGATGCAACTCCATAGATTTGATGATGTCAGCCTCAACCACTTGCAGCGCCTTTTAGTTTGCATATATCAGTCAGATTTTCATATCCCTTTCCTGTTTATAGGGGCACTTTGGTTGTACTTATATCTCATGTACTCAGATTTTATTGTATAAGTCCTGGCTATTATCCCAGGAATAATATGTATGTGGGATCCATTATCATCTTTTATCTGGCTCATGTTTATGCCAGCGTTTACTATATAATTCAATCCCTTGTTTACTGGACGCATTATTCTTTGCACTTTGTCTCGGCAGGCATAGGTATGCCTCCCTCGCCACTTATAGCATAGGTACTCACCCATAAAAGAGACTTTTTGCACCTGTAAGTCTCGCCTCCTCAGGGTCTAGTCCTCTAGCGCTTTGGTCTACCTTATATTTCTCTCTCTCTGACTTCCCCTTCGGTGTCTAGTGATTGAGTTTTTACAACGTACTTTGGTCATACGATTAGCTCCTAACGCTCACACACTAGGGGGCAATCCATTACACCATTTTTTGGTCATCTAACCTGTAACTATTATATGGACCAAAGTACACCATGTAAGACCAATTTTACCCTAAGTAAAATTTCTTTCACTATGAAAAATAACTTAGTAAACCACATTTATTAAGTTGTTTATGGTCTAAACAAAAAACCCCATGAGGAAATATTGAATAAATCCACATTTGTTTGATTTTCCTCAAGGAATAATTAGTTAAACAACAATTTAATTAACATTACTGGTCATATTTAACCCAAAACAAGAAAATTAATTAGATAGATCATTATTTATCTTATTATTTTCTATGAATAATTATTTAGACCTTATTTTAATAATATTCCTTGTTAAATTTGACTAAATCATTTATAAATAATTGAATAAATAATTATTCATTTAATTATTACTCAACCACATCCTTAAAATAATAAATAAATCATTTATTTATTTATTATTTACAAATAAAGGGATTTTACCAAAGTCAAATTCTTTTTCCCTCCAACAAATATAATGGCACACGCCACCTTGCGAAGAAATCTCCTAAACTGTCTTGGTACACCCGTAACATGTCTCTGAAGTCGGAGAGGATTGTCATATGTCCCTGTCTTGGGAATATATATGGTTAAACTCTTCAGGTTGTGTTCCATATCAGTTAGGATCTCTATTGCCTGATCCTATGGTGGTACTATAGGCTCTGCTTGCCGCCTTTCAAAGCAATGGAGTGCAGTTGGTTGTCGTGGACCAACATCTGCATTTAAATTTTGTTATCGGTATTGGATGATTAAAAAAAAAAAAAAATTAGATTTAAAACACATCAAAATGATTCGCTTACCTGACTCGTCCCACTGTGCCCCTGGAGGCAAGGACATCTCAAGATCACCTCTGAAATATATACTTACATAAGGGAAGTCTTCAATCGTGAAGACTTGGTTTTGCAGCCACATAAAGTACGCGAGAGTGAACCGAACAATTGAATTGTTGTCGCCGCCATGGCGCGCCATTAAGGCAACCCAATGTACCATCCGAGGTTCTATAGGCTCCCCACGATCTATTGGAATAAGTTGAGGGGCAAGAAGTGGGATTCTATCCAAAGAAAAAGAAATCAAGATGGGGCCATAACCAAAGTTTTTTAACTTTTCATTCTTTGCTCTAGTTAGTTGGCCAATACCCCTTTGCACCAGTTGAAAATGGTGCCTCTGAAACACTCTACCATGGTCTGCATTTGAGATTTAGTGGCTACATGTGGAGCCACACTTCCACACAGCCTGGTTACCGTGAATGCAATCACTTTGAGATCTAGTTGCAAGATAGTCTTTATGTCTATGTGATTATCTTTTGGATCTGCCACATCACTGAAAAAATCTTGTTTGTAACTAGCAACGGGTAGGCCACCGTGTCTAGCTCCAAACAAGGATATGTTTTCTCCTCTTTTGGACAATCCAGTGAGAAATTAAATATCTTCGAGCTCAATTTCGAGTCAATGTTCGCCAATGATAAAGCACTGATCTTGAGCATCCCATTTTTTCACTAACCATGTCATCAGCTCTACCTGTTCTCTCATACCCTGAATCGCCCAGAACTTATATAAACCACAATTTTTTAACACCCACATTGTTTGAGAATTATTCATGGCTTCATTGTATATATCTTCACGCTCACGTTCTCTCCACTCTAGCATGGTGAAATAGTCTGCAAATGGACGCAATTGAAGGTTAGAAACCATCATAATGAAAAACTTTACCCATTTCTAGGAGAATTTGTAGATTTTAAAATGCTCACGGTGCCTCCCGCAAGTTTTGTGCGAAGACAGTGCAGACGTCTGCACGGGCTCTACACAAAAACCGTGGTAGCCTGATAATTTTCCTTTAAGGAAATTATCAGGGTTTGCATGTAGCGCACACATGAACTGTATACCCTCGAGGGTGCAGTTTTGAACATAATTTCTCCCCAAAAAATGAATTTAAAGCCAAAAAAGAGAATTGAATCAGGTAGAAATGAAGAGAAGAGTGTTGTGGATTACCCGGTTCTGACGAATCACAATTTGAGCGGTCAGTTCTCCTGATATCAGCTCCGGATTTTTTTTGCAAAAAGCTCTCAATTTACTGCTCTGAAGATAAAAGGTGAAAATGACTTTGTTAAACTCCTTTTTATAGTTTTTGAATGAATGAAATATTTTATTTTATTTATTTTTCACTTAAAAAGGCTATTCTCCAATATTTTTACTTCTTTGGAGCAGGTATGTTTAATTTTTTGAGTTTTGTGCATATTACAGGTTTTTGGTGAAAAAGAATTATTTTGATGTTGAGTATACTTTTATCACTTTTTCAGGCTCTTGAAAATTACAAAAAAAGTGAAACCCTGAAGTTCTCTTTTAAGCCATTTTCAGACTCTCTAAACATGAAAATATCGTTGAGTACTTGACTATTCAAACTCGTTAAAGGAAATGAGCAGTCGTCCTTTCAGTATAAGTTTACCCCTTTTTCGGACCGAAATGGGCTATTTACAAAAAAGGTATACGTTGACTAATCATGGTCAATAGAATTCTCTCATGTATTATTTTATCCTTTTTCAGGCTTGAGAGACTAAATTTACGAAAAAGTACAATGACAGAGTTTACTTATGTTTTTCTTCTGATTCCCTAAAACTAAAAAACACTGAGTTTCTCCTATACTGGACTCGTTAAAATTTAACAGTAAAGGACCTATCGATTACAAACAGGAACAAACCACTCCTTATTAGGGTTCAATTTTAATACTAAGTTGGACTCATCCGAAGGATGAGCTTACACAAAAAGCAAATGTTATCCTCCTTAAGCTTGTCAAAAATAAAGAGGTACTTGTCAGTAATGGTGGGGGAAAAAGAGAAAAGGAATCCATTTTTCACCCTTGTTTTAAAATCAGTATACCACTCTTGAACACGACACTTTTTGTCACACTTGTACTCAGGTTGGGGAAATCCTTTGTCTAACAGTTAATCAACCCACATTGAAAGTATTCATTTGGTTTCTAGGTATTAGCTTTAGATCAATTGTTACCAAACCATCTGCAGTGTCGTTATGTGTTCAAGAGTTAGTTCAAATAAACCATTCATTGCAAACATTTGTCTCCATTCGTGTTGACCATCCTGAGTTAGTCCTTGCAAAAATTTCTTCAAAAATTGATCTGATGGTTTCGTTTCGTGAGCTTTCCTACAATGGGTCGCTTTCTATCAATGACATCTCATCATCTAGAAAGTTGATCTAGAATCCTATCAGTACCTTGGGATTTGCATGCCTTAATGGTAGGTTTCTCTCCTTTGATGATAGGTTGCATCATTGACCTTTGATCGAATGATTTCATGAAGTGTTCGACTGCAAATCATTCATTCACACTTTGTGGATTGTACTGAGTGCTTTGAGATCCATTGTCATTATTGGTGGTTTCTCTCTCACTTGTTAACAGTTCACATCATTGACTGGTAATCAAGTGGTTTCTACCATGTTCGATTTCGACACAATCAATCGCATGGATAGAATTGTACTAGTTCAGGAAGCGAAAATCAAGACCCTGGATCTAGTTTACACTATCCAGGCTGTGAGGAGTTTTATTATTCATGATACACTAGACTATTTATGATAGATGGTTGCGCCCATACTGTGTCTACTATTGATGTAATTTTAAAATCATTTATGTACCAGAAGATTTAGTTAGTTTTGATCTGAGTATGGGAATGCCTTCCTCAACGATGATATACATATATATGCTTGCATTGAATGTTTTTACAGGTTTTCGACCGGTGTGTCTGCAATCCAATCCTCAGAATGATAAAGGACTTCACTCTTCAAAACTACCTCAAACTTCACACTTTAGGGGGAAATCTGTTACACGTTATTTTGTCACCATGACATTTGACTATCTATAGAGGTTAATAATCACCTATATTTTGCTCCCTTAGAGGTCAAAAACCCTAATGTTACTAAACCAAGTCTTGGAATTGAAGAAAATCTCATTAAAACCCCTAAAAGTCTAACTCCGCACTTTTCCTAGCTCTTTCCTACAGATCCGCAGATATTTTCTCTATAGCCTACGACACAACCCGCACGTTCTACTTATAAAACCTACGAACCCCCGTAAACAGTCAAATAAAGGAAAAAGTAAGTTCTAGAAGCCTAGCTGGACGAATATCCTCCCAACTGGAAGCTTCTAGAGGTGTGATCAGTTCGAGCTTTATCCCTCCACTCATGGAGCTTATCCCTTGGTATATGGAGCTCAAATCCCTTCATGAGAGGAATCCATCCCCCTCTTCATGGAACTGAAACTACCTCCATGTCCCTATAAATTGAGCTCATGTTTCAGTCTCAAGGGTAGCTTGTATATGGTAGATATACATATTGGTTGTTGAATAAATTCTCAAGATAGCATACCCTCTACACTTGTCATTATTGGTATGAGAATTATCACACACTCATGTTCATAACTTCATGCTAGTTCAGAGAGAGGAAGGCTTGTCAATCTGAAGAAGGAACGATTGTTCAGGACCCCGAGAGGAACTTGTACGACATCAAGGCACCAGGTTGTAAAGTTACTCTTTCATTCAAGATAATACATATGGATCTCCTTTTATCATTGAGTTGTTCTTGTGTCTATTTGAATAATTCAATACTTATATTCCTTGATCATTAAGTTAGATTAGTTGTTCTCAATTATTATATGTTGCAGGTGCTTTTAATTCTTTTGTTTGTCTTTGATTGTAGGTTCTACTTATTGAAGAAGCCTCTTTGGAGCGACTAGATATAAGACTGCACCAAATGTCGGATTTCATGGTAGGGGCATGTCCTCTTTATTTGTTTATAATACTTTTGAATTGCAAATAATCTAGAGAAAATAATTTACAAATGGAATTTTGTTTCTAGCTATCCGTAGGATACTAGGGAGATCGCTTTTGTTTGTAAGAGGGATTTATCCGCATAACAATTACCTTGAAGATCTCTTATTTAATGTCCTGAGACTTGCAATAGTCTTGATATTTCTCAAAGAAATTTTTCTTCATATTATGCCATCGTGTGATATAATTTCCTCCGAGGCCCATAAACGACCGTAATGTTCTCCCCTTCAAATTTTCATGGAATAACTTTAGTTTTTGAACATCTGAAACATAATCATACCCTAAAAAGACAACATCGAACTCGAAGAAAAATGTATCCAGATCCTCAAAAGAGAGACCATGAAAATTAGGTAGTGTTGTTAGAGGAATAGGTTTCATGGTTGCATTGCCTCTAATTTCCCCAATTGAGAATTTTATTATAGAAGTTGTATTGGCCATGAATATCCTCAAATATTCACTTAGAATCTTAGCAGGTTTCGATTGCTCCACGATATGCAGTTGAGTTCACTTGACAGGGCTTCCTCGATCAGGTGGAGGGTTTATTTCCCCCGCCTCTTCTTCTTCAAACCCTTCAACACTTAATTCTTTAGACCCTCTACTCCCTACTTCCTCTTCTCTAGGATCTGCTTCTGCCATTGAGGAAGGCTCTAGTTGCAAGCCTAACTAGGCCCCAGATTTCATCTGATATCTTACCCTGACAACACCCTGTGAATTTCTTTATTCAACTCTCGAGATTATTTCCTGAATATAGGTAATTATCCCTAGATCCTTCCTTCCTCGACCTCTACCACCTGTGAGTTTTGGGGGTCTTCCTCTTCCCCTTGGATTTTTTTCCTGGTTCATGAAATCTAAGAGATAGAAAATTAAATCAAAACAATCAACACAATCTTAATGCTCGGGTCTTGGTAAAAGGGTTGGTGCAAACTGTTAGCACTAGCTAATTTTTTATAAAATTTTGCAAATTTCGCCACAATTGGAAAAAGGGATAATTTTTCTCTCAAAATTAAGGAACCCTTCAGAAGGTTGTGAAATTTTAAATATTCCCCTTGGCCATCAAACTCACTCATTTAAGACATCTATCTTATCATGAGATGCTCTTGAAACCCACCAAAAGGACATTGCGCACAGATGTTGCGCATATACTTTTTTTGTCATCATTTTCAAATTTGTATTATGAACATATGGAGATGAATTTTGAAAACATGAAAGAGGTTTTTGTCAATAATGAGGGATGTAAAAAAAACCTCTCAGTTTTTGCACAACTATCATGGTTTGGGAATTATGCAGTGATCTTTGGGGGTTATTTTAAAAAAATCAAATTCTCCATTGCTTGTTACTGTTTTAGCCATTAATTTTTGGCACGCTTTTCTAACTGCTGGAAAGAAATTTTGAGACACCAAAAGAGTTTTTTTTCAAAAATGAGCCAAAGAAAAAAAACCTATTTCATTTTCTTCACAGGTTTCGTGGATTGAAATATTTGACTAGATCTTTACAACCTATTGTTACATATTTAAGCATTTAATGATTTCCTGTTTGAGTCATGATTTTGCGGGGCCTATTATGCATGAATGGAAATGAATTCACAAAAATGGAAAGAGTGTTTTATTCAAAACAATCTTATATAAAAAAACCTCTTCCGGTTTTGTAACAGGTGTTATGGTTAAGGAGATATTAGTTCTTCTTTGACCCCTAATTTTCAAGAATTCAGTACCTATTCCTAGTAGGGAGTGCCAAATTTAATTGAACTATTTCTATCTTAGGGAGATGGTTGAACTCGACTCCCTTAGTCCAGGGATGAGATAATTGGATATATTTCATGAATTTCAGAGTGAAGTGGGTTGGTTGGTTAGATTAGAGAAGAAACACTTTTGTGCATTGTAATTTTGAAGAATTATTTCCAGTGAATGAATGGAATAGAAAGTGATTTGCAGGGATTCTTGTGTCATAATTTTAGTGGTTTTTGTACTCCTTTTATTTTTAAGTTATCTTATGTTTTTACATTCCTTTAATGTGTATCTTCTTGCTTGGAAAAAAAGTAGATGTTTGGTCTAGAATTCATCTTAATGGTGTTATGTTTCAGTTTTTCCAAGTTATCAATGTTTTCATCTTAAAGCATCACTTTAGAATTCATCCTTGGTTTGATGCTCTAATGTTTTTGTCTTTCACCCTTTCTACAATCATCTCCTAAAAAATTTTGATCTAAATCCTCCACCAAAGCTGGCTACCTTGCCCCTGTGAAAAAACCCTCTATTTTTCGATCATCTCAATAGACAGAAAACTGATTTGACATGACTCCATGCCCAATGGATTTGTCTCTTTTATCATCAATAGTGCTTTAAAAAATAAACTTGGTTGAGCTTATTACCTATCCTAACATCTTATTTTTTGAGTAAACTAAGTGAGATAGACCTCTCCAAGGCCATAAGGGCTAAATTCTGACCTAGAAGTGGTTTGAGGTTACCTTCATTGAAATCCTTATGCTCATTGGGACATTGTGGAGGCTAACAGGTATGAAGTTGACCATCAAAATGGTATATCAACAAGGTAAAGGCCTCAGAAAGCATGGGCAAGGCAGACTCCAAAAAATATCAGTTCAGGAATGACCTCAATACGAAGGATTGGTATTTGACTAATCAACATGTGACTATTGTGGAAATAAAGGTCACATAGCATATTAGTGTTGTTGATTAAATCCTAAGAAAATTCCAAAAAATATACAGGATCGTAAAGGTAAGCAGACGAGTCATTCTAGTAGTGATTCGAAAGGTGAGCCCTTTAATCAAAATTTTATTATGAAGATTGTTAAAATGACTTATCCATGTAATTTCTGTGGAAGTAACAACCATTGTGTAGCTAAATTCTAGAAGTAGAAGGTTTACAATAAGAAAGTACGTCCTACAAGGAGTGTTCTGTGGAAGGATGAAACAACACTACAAGTAAAGAAAATTCTGGGAAAGACTTTGGTACAGTCAGGAAAAGACTTAGCACCATCAAAACGGAGCTCAGAGAAACCGAGTAAGAAGACGATCATTGTAGACTCAAGAGAGAGAGATTGTTCACATTGTCAGATGAAAGGACATTCAAAGAAAACATGTTTAATTCTACACAATCATGACAAAGGGAGTCAAAGAAAAATGCAAAGGAATAATGTAAGTCTTCAGAGAAATTGCTTACTTTGAACTAGGAAGATTCCATGCCTTATGTTTAAGTTGTCAATTGTGTGTCTGTGATTTGTCATCACATTAGTGAGTCTAGTTGATTTTGTAATAAGGTATATATTGTTAATGTACTTGTGATTGATGTAATAAATTCCTTATTGTAATAAACATTTGGTGGACTAAAATAATTTTAGTAGGGAGGTATGATCCAAATGGATCTTGATTGAGCCTAGTCTTATTTGCTATGTACTTTTTTGAGACTAGGATGGTCATGGATAACCGCGGATCCTCAAAATGCTCCAAATTTTATAGTCTCAGATGCTCATGAAACCAACGCCAAGTCAAAGAGCTCGTCGCATTGATTCTGATGGTATATTTTATTTTCAAAATGTCCTTTGTATGAGGGAGAAAACATATTCTGAGGTTTTTGTCCAATAGGCAAAAAAGGGGCTAGAGCAGGCCAACTGGCAGTCTCTTAACAAGACATATGGCATTCAAACAATAGGATGCATGGTAGGGTCAACACACGTGATATGCCAAATTCAAACTCAGTAGAAATATCAAACCTCTGATGTGTGGGTCGAACCCACGACCTCCGACAACTCATTACAAAACTTTAACATTAGGCCACGAGTTTGTTTTATTAAACCATCAGTGCAATGTATTATTTACATGTATGTGATATTGTATGGATGGAAAAGCTCGCCAACTCCGACGGCCCCACCAAACCCAAAGGTGTGTTAAGTAGCACTCCAAAGTTAACGCTCAAAAACCATATTTCAACAATAATAGCGCGGAGTATTTGTGTTATGGTTATAACCCTAAGCCACATAAACATACCATATATGTAACCATAGATATATTGTAGGACTATTATTATGACCATATGAAACATAGCAGGGAGTTCCAAACTCGACACGGATTTAATGTTTGTCAAGCTCCAAAGATAGCGCAGGCATCAACATCGGTATAAAAAACTATGCCACACGACGGAGTTACAGTTGAAAACTAGTTCCATGTTGGACATCATCGTCAAATTAATCACATGCCACAGATAAATGTTAGCATCGGTTTATGGTTATCGTATATCCGTCGGGGTCCAATGGTATAAAATTTGGTTATAAAGAAGTGCCATGGTGATTGTACATATCCACCGGTCCAATATCATGCGGTTTGATAATATGTCACGGGTCTTCAACGCCGATAAAGTTTCAACGATATATTACATGGTGTGGATTTGTCATAAAATCTTATGGCTATAACCATATCTGACATTGTCGGTCCAATGTTATATCACAGTTACTACCAATTCCAATGGTGATATGTCACGGGTATTTTATCCATATCTTCGGTTCAACCTTTATTAAAACTATATGCTAAAGTTTTTTAACATTGTAGGATTATATTTGTTGTAAAACCATACAATAGATATGGTAAGCCATATATAAAATGACCGGTGTGCCTGAACACCATTGTTATACTTTGGTTATGATCACATGTGGTGTTAAAAACATATTGTTGTAACAACTTTCCATAGTTTCCAAACCCAATCCCGGAAGGTCTACGGGTTTGACCCTGGGACCTGCCCGCAGCCTTATAAAAATAATTTCCACTGTGCCCTTGGTAGAGGATTTAAACAAAAATCAGTTCAAATATCTTTTATCTGTACTTGTAATATGCCTTTTGAGGCATAACTTGGCCAATATTGGGCCTTTTTGAAGTATGGAAGTTGCATTGGGAAGCTGAGGCATAGGCCTATATTCTAGCAGTAGCCATTGATGCATGTGTGAAAAGTATAGAATGGAAACTTTGATGTAAATATACTTTTTGAAGCCAACATATTTCTTGTTGATCTTGAGTTTTGAGTACGAGGACCTTTGCTGCATAGTCCTCCTTGTATCGGTGCAATCGCCTCTTTGTAAAATTGAGTCAGATTAGGGGTGACAACTCTCTATAGGAGGACGTTTCTTGAAGGGGGACATTGCCACTCCATCATCATTTTGACTTTGAAAGTAAATTATTATTGATTTACCCAATTTGCAGCGAAATCAATAAAGTGGCCTAGCCTTTCAGCAAGGCCTGGAGACATATCCTAGGAGGGGTGAACTCTGTCATCAATAGATGCGTCTCTTGATTTATGTCATTTTTATGCTTTGAATATTTATCATCTTTAAGTTCATTAAAATTAGATTATTCATATGTGAATAAATTATAAACTAAAAACATAATTTTAAAAGCTTGCAAAGTGTCAGAGGACGATCACACATTTTTAGATCATTTTTGGTATCAAAGCAGGTTCTGACTAGATTGCAAGGATGTGTAAAATCATGAAGAAAATTTAGATGCATGAATTGGAATAATTCAATCAGAAATATCAGCAAGATAATGATGCATTGGGACACATGGTGCAAGCATTACAAGAAAACAAAAAAAGACTACAAGTGAGGATTAAAACCATGCAAAGAAATCAATAGAGGGGAAGTCTCTTAGATCGAATTCCATCCATTATTGGAGATAATGAAGTGTATCCACTTCATCAGTAGAATGAAGGAATTTCATATCCACCTGATACTCCAAAATCACATTCAGTGGAAGAAGCGATTGATACTTTTTCCTGTGGAAGAAGCGATTGTTTCCTCACCTTATGAGAAACTTTATTATGTACCAACATGTTAGTAAATTGATTCAGAAACATATAGGAAAGAGGCTTCAAGTGATCATTCAATTGAAGCTTTTGAGAAACGTAACAAAGGAATTGGTATGATTTTGACGAACAAAATGGGATATCATCAAGGAAAAGGCCTCTGCAAGCATGGCCACGACAGACTCCAACCAATATCGCTTCAGTAAAGACCTCAATATGAAGGATTGGGATTTGATCAATCAACATGTGACTATTGTGGAAAGAAAGGTCACATAGAAGATCTGTGTTGGTCATTACATCCCGATCAAATGCCGAAAAAGATACAGGATCGTAAAGGTAAGCATACAAGTCATTCTAGTAGTGATTTTGAAGGTGATTCCTTTAATCAAAATTTTATTATGAAGATTGTTAAAAATACTTATCCATGTACTTTCTGTGGAAGTAAAAACCATTGTGTAGTTGAATTATGGAAGCAGAAGGTTTACAGAAGTAAGGTACATGCTACAAGGAGTATTCCGCACAAGGATGACGTAACGGTGCAAGTAAAGAAAAATCTGGGAAAGACTTTGGTACAGTGAGGCAAAGACTAGACACCGTCAAAATAGAGCTCAAAGAAATCGATCAAGAAGACAGCCGTTGCAGACTCAAGAGAGAGAGTTTGTTCATAATGTAAGCTGAAAGGAAATTGAAATATAACATGTCCAATGCTACCACGTGAATCGAAAAATTCATAATCAAGATAAGGGGAAGCAAAGAAATATGGAAAGGAAGAATGTATGTCTCTAAAGAAATTACTTACTTGGAACTAGGAAGACTTCATACCTTATGTTTAAGCTTTCAATTGTGTGTATGTGATTTTTCATCACATTAGTGAGTCCATTTGAGTTTGTAATAAGGTATAGACTATTTATGTATTGATGATTGATGTAATCAATTCCTTATTGTAATAAACGTTTGGTAGACCAAAATTATTTTAGTAGGGAGGTATGATCCAGATGGATCTTGATTGAGTATAGTCATATTGGTTATGTAATTTTTTGAGACCAGGATGGTCATGGATAACAACATATCCTCAAAATGCTCCAAATTTTACAGTCTCAAATGCTCATGAAACCCATGATAAGTCGAAGATATTTTCACGTTGATTCTGGTGGTATATTCGGTTTGCAAAATGGCCTTTGTATGAGGGATAAAATGCATTCTAAATTTTTTCTCCAACATGCAAAAAAGGGGCCAAAGCAGGACAAGTGGCAGTCTCTTCACAATACACGTGGAAATAAAAGAACAAGACATATGGCAGGGTCAACACACATGGCAGGTCAAATTCAATCTCAGCAAAAATGTCAAACCTTCGAGGTGTGGGTCAAACCCGCGACCTCCGACAACTCAATACAAAATTTACCATTAGGCCACGATCCTGTTTTATTAAACCATCAGCGCAATTTTTTATTTAAATGTGTGTTATATGGTGGGGCTTACGGAGCTCACCAACTCTGGTGCCCTAACCAAACCCAAATGTGTGTGAAGCAACGCTCCAAAGTTAACGCTCAACAACCATATGTCAATGGTAATAGCGTTGATTATTTGTGCTATGGTTATAACCATCAGTAACATACACATACCATATATGTAATCGATGGTCTATTGCAGGACTATTGTTATGACCATATGAAACATAGTGGGGAGTTCCAAACGCGGCACAAAGTTAATGTCTATCAAGCTCCAAAGGTAGCAGATGCATCAACGTCGCTATAACAAATATTCCACATCGTCGGGTTACAATTGACAACTAATGCCATGAGGGATATCACCGTTGAATTAATCACATGCCATGGATACATTTCAGGTTTATGGTATAAAATTTGGTTATAAACAAGTTTCACAGTGATTGCACATATCCTCTGGTCCATTATCAAGTGGTTAAATAATATGCCACTGATCGTCAACGTCGTTAACGTTTCAACCATATATTACATGGCACGGGGTTGGTATACAATGTTATGGTTATAACCATATATGCACTTACGGTCCAATGTTATATCATGCTTAACCTTTAGTTCCAATGGTTATATGCCACGGGGAGTCTATCCATACCACTGGTTCAACCTTTATTAAAAATATATGCTAAATTTTTTTAATCTTCCAAGAATATATTTGTAAAATGTAATATCCCAAAATGGGAATCACACAGCAAGCCTGCTGAAATAACACACTCCTAAGAATTCCGTGCACTGAAATGAGTTTGCAGCTCCTGGATCCCTTAGATCAGCTCATCTAAGATCTAAATCCAAAATGAGAGAAAAAACAAATCAAACTAGGTGGGTTAAATAGATCTCCCACAACCTAGTCTAGCTGAAAAACACCCAAAGAGAGGGGCTGCAGATATATGCAAAGACTATTGCAGAAAATAACGCAGTTCCACTGAAGCAAAGTAGTGGGCTAATATGGAGGTTCAAATATCAGATGTATAACATCAAATTAGATTTACATTACAACCGGCATACATTTTACAAGAGAAAGAATAAGTCTATAGAGGAAAAATCCTTAGAAATGAAGTGCTACAGCCACAGAAAAAGTCTGCATAAACTTAACAGCATTATTTTATTGGGGCTGAAGCAACAGTATATTATAACTCAGATCTAGAGCAAATCTGTACATAAAAATATAGATCTAATATAGATCTATGTACAAGAAGAGCTCATCTATACATTCCCCTTAGGGTTTTGTGCAAATCATGAAGCACAGAGAGTAGATCTGAGATCTAGAGTTGCATATCTGCAGAAATATTTAGAAATTACTGAATCATATAATAGAACAGTAGATCAGATCTAAAACAAACATGGATTGTTTGGCCAATCCATGGATCACCACAGTGAGAGGGAAGATCCTAACACCGGAGATCTCTCCTCCAATATGAAGACAAAACACCCTGTAACTGCAAACTTGCAAATAATGCAGTTCAGGGATGGAAACTATGTTGTAGGCTCTGAGAATGGTTTGGCTTGCTGCCAAGGTCTAGATCCGAAGCTCTGATGATCTAGGACACTCTTTCCAATGAGATAGCAGACTTTCCCAGTGAAAAGAGAGGCTATATATGCATGGATCTGAGAAGATCTATCTCCCACTTTCTGCAACCCACAAGGACAACCCAACCCTCATAGGATTAGCGATGTAGGTGTAAAGTGAAGCTTGGCCCAAGCCTGGTAGTGGTCAAGACAAGCACAACTCCTCCAAGAGCTGCTCAAGGAAGGAGGTGGGATTTCCGCTCAGGAACACCCTGTTAGGTCTATGTAATTTATTAGCAAGATTGGCAGAGTCCAATTATAGAAACAACATCATTTCAACCAACTTTGGGATCCTAGGATCTAGCCCTCCTGAATCCGGAGAGGGATCTCTCCAATATGTACAAAGATGGATATTGTCTTTGAAAGCTTAAGGTAATGATATTAGCCTAGTTATGAAGGCCAAGGGTTTTGTTTTGTTTTGTATGGTTGAGCATGAAATGTTACTTGAGGGGAAAGTTCTAAGTGCAAAAGTTTCAAAAGTGAGAAGTTGCAAGTGGATAGAACAGCTAAGCTAAAAAGATAGATATAACGCTGGTTTTTAGTCCATTGGGCTATGGATTCATATCTGGGCTTTAATTGAGCAACAACATCAAGTGTGATCCAAGGGGCAAGTCATCTATACCACAAGATTATTGAGATTAAAATGATGGAATGGAAAAATTAAAGTGTTGGATGGGTGGAAACTGATAATAATTTCTCAGAGGATTTATAGTCAGTCCAAACAAGAAAAGCCTCTTAAGTAACTGTTTAAAACCAACCAAGGATAGGGCTAACCATAAACTTCTTGGGCAAGTTCTATTAAAGCAGCTTAATTTACAAACAATCCAGTAATCCACATAATTACCTTCAGAAAGTATGAAAACACATAAGAGAAACAAAGTGTGACTTAAGATCAGATAAAGTACTTTTAAACCTAGTCTGCTTTCAATGAACACCAAGGGAAAATTTCAGAATCTGCCTTTGGAGAGAAGAATCTAGGAATCAGGGCAAACCATATCTTCTCTAGTCTAACTTTAATAGCAAATAATGGAAATCACATTCAAGACCAATGTTTAAGAAAACAAAAAGACGAAGGAACGCCAACATTCCTAACTATTTAAACAGTATTGAATCATTCTTAAATAAACAAGCTTGAGGAAAACATTAAGATAAAGATTTCTCAGCGAGAGAAGGTTACTGATATACAGTAGATCCTAACCCTGTTTAAACTGTTCTTTACAGAGGAATATGAACAATATGGCATACATAGAAGGAAAACAATTTAACAAAGAAAGAAGCACTTCATCGGTGATATAGACCAGGATCCCAAGAAACAGCTTTTATATTGATGTCAAACCAGTTACAATCTTTAGGTCCAATGTTTCAGTTCAGCAATCATCTTCACTATTCAACCTAACTACTCTAGCACAAACAGAGCTTCAAGGGCCAGCGAACACTATGTACAAATAGAATTCTCCAGCTCAAGTGTATTTCAAAGTTCTGCAACCAACAATTTCTCATCTTCTACTGAGGTATTTATAGAAGAATGAGGAGGAAAGATATGAGGAAAAGATCTCTCAGGACAATTAATACAGGGTGATGACTTCTCGGCCTTTTGAGGGGCTCGATGGAGAAGCTTACAGGTGTTTCACTGTATTAACTGTTTACAATTAATATCAAAGCTCGGTGGGAGCTTTATTTGACTTTGAGGCTCCGTGTACGTTTGGAGTAACTTCTGCAGATAGTTCTGCATTTATTTCCTTGCAGAAGTAGCTCCCTAGCTGTGCTGGAGGCGAATATCTGATTTTCTTCAATAACTTTGGCCTCTGCTTTGAAAGGTTTGAGGCAACAGGTGGCTCTATGGTAGCTGAGGAATCAATTTGCCTCAAGATGTGGCGGTGGAGGCTTTCTGTCTGATAAAACACTTTAGGTTTTCTTTAAAATGTGTTTTGGGTCGGGGATTAGGATTTTGATGACCGTCTTAGACGTAATCCCCATAATACTGTCTTCAATCTTCATCTTTTGTGCTTTATCTTTTAAAACTGATACTCTTTAACTGTTCTTTTGAATAAAACAGTGTCTTGTCGATGTGTAGGGCCGCACAGGGCTTTTTATGCTATCAACGCTCATGAAACGTTGATAAATCATTGACTTAAAACCTGTGAATGGTTCTTTTAAATAGCTCGAAGGCGCAGGAAACGTCTTTCCTAATCCTCGGCTTTCTTTCTTTATACAATGGAAAACCATTAAAACTCCTTCAAAACACAAAAACAATTAAGAAATCCTACGTTTATAGGTTAAACTACATTGGAGATGTGCGGAGGAAGTAGGGCCGTTGGATGGCATCATCCAATGGTCGGGATTATTTGGAGAAATCATAGAATGGTGGAAAAAGATAAAATTTAAGCCGTCGATCGCGCAAGATCGACGGTTGGGAGAAGGCAGCGGAAAAACCTTTGTAAACAATACAATATGACGTTTTTAATTTTACAAAGGAAAAAGGCGAATTTTATATGAGCGGCGATGGGATCGTACGGTGGGCCCGGCGGGACTGATCGCAAATCGCAAAAGTGGAAAATGTGATGGCGGATTATGCGACGGAGAGAAAATGCGATATTGCGATTATGCGATGGGCGGAAACTGCGATGGATCGCATCGCAAATATTTGCGATGGCTCTTTGGAGGAAAACTGAAAATTGCGATCTGCGATCTGCGATGGATCGCAGCGCAAATATTTGTGATGGCTGATTTATGCGACAGAGAGAAAATGCTATATTTGCGATTTGCGATGAGAGCTGGGGAAAAAATGCGATGGATCAAACTGTTTAAACAACGAAAAATGCGATTTGCGATATGCGAATGATCGCATCGCAGAAACTTGCGATGATCTTTTTTAGATAAAACCGTGATTCCGCGATTTGCGATCTGCGATGAGCACTTCTAGAGTTAGCGCTTGGTTTTCTATGCATTTTTCATGGTTTTTTCAATGGAAATGGGGGTTATGGCAAAGCTAAAGAGTGAGTCTTTAACCTTAATACGAGTGATTTTCATGAAGGGGAGAAAATGAATCATGAAAACAAAATGGATTTCATGGAGAAAAAGGGGAGCATATGAAGGTTAGTTTTGAGTGGGAGAAGGGCGAAAATGATGGTTCTTCAGCAGTCTCTTCTTATGAAATTAGCAGAATTTCAGAGCATGAAATGGAAATATTAAATGAAGATTTCGGACAGAGGCATGAGGCCTTCAAGGAGTCTTCAAGAGCCAACAATTTTTAGTGATAAAATTTGTTCCTTGGAGGCTCAAAAAGTCTTAGCCACCTTTTGGTATAACAAAATATTATAGGTGGCTAACAGTGGCTCCACATGGGGACGGTGCCTTCTTGAAGGCATCAAGAATTCAGACTTGATTTATCTGGGACGCTGACTTGTGCCTGATCCATTATTTTTTCTGGGATGCTGACCAAGTGCCTCATCCATTGGATTGCTCTTCTTTTGCTGGATGATCTTGCTTTGCTCTGAAAAATAGTATCAGCTACAAAAGAATAATGGACTTCATCAATACAACTTTCTACCTACCTAATCCTACAGATCTAACATTTTTTCTTCATTAGAGTGCACTTGGATTGGCAAACTCTTTTCACAACATTTTATTCTTTTTGAAAGCATAAAAACTAATCTAATGCTACTCCTTATTTCTCCGAACTCAGACAAGCCGCCTGAGCCTGCATATCTACCTAATCTACCGTCCGTTGGGATTAACCGTCCAACAACCTCATTCTAAATTCTACAACAGACTAGGTACCAAGTCAAGATTAAGTTGCTTGACTTGCTGTGATATATGGCATAAGAACAAGCTGCACATAGATTATTATTTGCAGAAAATTAAAATAAAAAATGGAAGGCTTAAGATCTAAAAATTTCTCATCATGGCCTTCTCTTACAGCTCTGTTTTTGCTTTTGTTTGAGCTTTCTCTTCCTTGTTCTCTGATTCAGATTTTGGGAAAATTAGAACCAGTTTTTCTCTTTTATGACTCATAAAATAAAACAGTTTTGAGTCATCCTCCTTTGGAAACTTAGGTTCAGATTTTGAGCATGTTTGAACCTTTAATTTCTATCCTAATCTAGCTACTGATAAGCCAAGATTGAACAAATTAAAAACGAATTCACTATCCTATCAAATAGAAAAATTTAAAGCTAATTAGTCAAGATTTAAACAGTTCGACTAACTAGAAGTGTGTTTTGTAGGAGTGGCATTTGAGCTTGCACACTTTCAGAATTTGTTTCTCTTTTTGGCATGGGGCTGTGCCTTTCTTGTTTTCCTTTTGCCCTCTTTTCATTTTCTTTGTTTTTGTATTTTTGAATCCTTGATTTTCTTTCCAAAGCAGAAAACAACAACTAACTACATGCTCGGAACTGAGCTTTATTGACATTCCTATCTAACCTATTCTAAACATGGAGTATTTACATATTCATATGATACAAAAGTGCCAATGTAGCCAGCTGAGTAATGTCAAGAAGAAGAAGAAACTCTGGCTGCTTGTCAGAGGTATCCATAGTATATTTTGAAGATTAATCTTCAAAACCGAGGCTATCACAGAAGGTGACAGCTTTTCATGTCTCTGGCTTTTGCAAAGGATCAATGCTTGATCATTTGAGCCAGTCGGGATTTCCACACACTCTTCCATAGGATCAATAAAGAAAAGATGAAGATTCTCTTCCTTTTGGTCCTCCACAATTGGTAGATCATCTACTTCCAAGACATCATCTTTGAGGACTATCTCTTCAATATGTTGTTTGGAAGTTTCGTTATCCTTAACCTGCACAATAGCAAACAGTGAAATATTTTCTTTATTTGAATCTATGCTTGCTTCTGATATAAATTCGGGCTCTTTAAATGACAGACTAATATCAGTGAAGGGAGAAGTTTCTTCTTGAGAAGATGATATATCCACAGCAGGATAGTATTCTATTTGTTTTTCTCATTCATCTTCATCATCTTCTGAACTGGAGGACTCATCATATTTGACAGTGTTGTCCTCTTGTGGCCCTTGTATGCTCGTATTCAGTGGACTAAATTCTGTGAAGAGGTTATTATATTCTTGAGTAGGGGAGTACTTAAAGGTTTCCTATTTTTCGAGAGGAAGATCCTTTTGCTCAAAAATTTCTTTATTGCTCTTCTCTTCACCTTCTGAGTTGAAAGGCTGCTGATTTTCAATTATGTGAAAGCCATTAGTGATGGATCGAAAAGTATGATTGCGGCTTTCAAGCTGATGATGGTGAAACTCATAACACTAATCGAATGTTGGTTGCCCTGCACGATTAGTTTCTACTCGAAACTCATCATCATCATCAGACTGATCGAAATTTGGAAAATCATCGGAATAAACAATTTCATCAGTTGAACATATTGGGTTATCAGCAGGTCTCTCTTCATTATGATTTACAAAAGAAATTTCTAAATCTGTACAACAAAGTTCTCTATGTGAATGGGCAAGAGTGTTTGTTTTTCAAAAAGTTTCAGAGACTGACTGTTTATAAATAGTCTGTTCTATTTCCTTCTCTGTCAAAGGGGAAGATGTTTCCATGTCCCTTTGAACAGAAGTACAACAATTCTCTGTCTCTTGCAAAAACTGATTTTGAGGCTGGATGTCTTCTTGAGCCTCAGCTATAAGGGATGATGAATCAATATTTGAGTTTTCAGGGATATCTTGAGGAACGTCCATTATTTCTTGGATCATCTCTTCCTCAACTGATGCATCTATATTCTTAAAATTTTTCAATAAGAGATTAAACTCATGAATGGTTGTTAAAAGATCTTCAGGATGCATCTCTTCCAAAGCTTCCTCATTACCTATAATGTGTTGGGTGATGTTTTGTGATGGATCATAATATATTGCACCCCATGATAATGACGTAGCGTTTTCTTCATAGTTCTCATAGAACACATATTCAAGGTCTCTTAAAGAAAACAAACTACTAGATCTTAAGCATTCATACCAATCCATAGGTTTTCCTTCTAATGTTAACATGAACATTTTCATTAGGAAGTCTTCATGCCACTCAAATTTCAACCTCCATACATGTGTGTGAAACTTGATAAGATGTAATAAAGGGTTATCAAACTTTTCACCTTGAAAAACAGGCAGGTTGTCATCCCAATTCACCCGGGGCATCTTATGTGGAAACCCAGGGATATGATCTCTACTCATTGGGGCATATCTTCGTTGTATTCTTGGAATCATGTTTGTAAATCCAGAAAGAGGTCACTGTGTCTGGTCAATCAGTTCAGGGTCTTCTACCAGTGGAGTCATTTGGTCTTCTGGGAGTTTCAGAGTGTGGAGTCGCCAGGTGGATGTTTTTAGCTCTTTTCAGAGGTAAAAAGTTTTATGGTCCACCACCATGTACCAATCTAAAGATGTCAGGGGTACTCTGAGTCTTAGCAGTATTTAAAATGAAAAGAACTCAGTTCCCCAGCGGAGTCACCAGAAATGTTAGGTGACTCCAGCTGGTTAATAAATCAAATGCTCTATGAACCAAATCTTTGATGTCGTATGATTATCTTTAAATGAAAATGATTCGGGGTTCTTCCCCAGCGGAGTCGCCAGAAATTTTAGGTTCTGGTGGCTTCAGCTGGTTAATAAAGCAAGTGTTCTATGAACCAAATCCCAAGCTTCTTTATGAATATTTTTGAATGTGAAAGATTCTGATTTTTTCCCCAGCGGAGTCGCCAGAAATGTTAGGTCTCTGCAATTTATTAGCAAGATTGGCAGAGTCCAATTACAGAAACAACATCGTTTCAACCAACTTTGGGATCCTAGGATCTAGCCCTCCTGAATCCCGAGAGGGATCTCTCCAATATGTACAAAGATGGATATTGTCTTTGAAAGCTTAAGGTAATGATATTAGGCTAGTTATGAAGGCCAAGGGTTTTGTTTTGTTTTGGATGGTTGAGCATGAAATGTTACTTGAGGGGAAAGTTCTAAGTGAAAAAGTTTCAAAAGTGAGAAGTTGCAAGTGGATAGAACAGCTAAGCTAAAAAGATAGATATAACGCTGGTTTTTAGTCCATTGGGCTATGGAGTCATATCTGGGCTTTAATTGAGCAACAACATCAAGTGTGATCCAAGGGGAAAGTCATCTATACCATAAGATTATTGAGATTAAAATGATGGAATGGAAACATTAAAGTGTTGGAGGGGTGGAAATTGATAATAATTTCTCAGAGGATTTATAGTCAGTCCAAACAAGAAAAGCCTCTTAAGTAACTGTTTAAAACCAACCAAGGACAGGGCTAACCATAAACTTCTTGGGCAAGTTCTATTAAAGCAGCTTAATTGAAAAACAATCAAGTAATCCACATAATTACCTTCAAAAAGTATGAAAACACATAAGAGAAACAAAGTGTGACTTAAGATCAGATAAAGTACTTTTAAACCTAGTCTTCTTTCAGTCAACACCAAGGGAAACTTTCAGAATCTGCCTTTGGAGAAAAGAATCTAGGAATCAGGGAAAACCATATCTTCTCTAGTCTAACTTTAATAGCAAATAATGGAAATCACATTCAAGAACAATGTTTATGTAAACAGAAGGACGAAGGAACGCCAACATTCCTAACTGTTTAAACAGTATTGAATCATTCTTAAATAAACAAACTTGAGGAAAACATTAAGATAAATATTTCTCAGCCAGAGAAGGTTACTGATATACAGTAGATCCTAACCCTGTTTAAACTGTTCTTTACAGAGGAATATGAACAATATGGAATACATAGAAGGAAAACAATTTAACAAAGAAAGAAGCACTTCACCGGTGTTATAGACCAGGATCCCAAGAAACAGCTTTTATATTGATGTCAAACCAGTTACAATCTTTAGGTCCAATGTTTCAGTTCAGCAATCATCTTCACTATTCAACCTAACTACTCTAGCACAAACAGAGCTTCAAGGGCCAGCGAACACTATGTACAAATAGAATTCTCCAGCTCAAGTGTATTTCAAAGTTCTGCAACCAACAATTTCTCATCTTCTACTGAGGTATTTATAGAAGAATGAGGAGGAAAGATCTGAGGAAAAGATCTCTCAGGACAATTAATACAGGGTGATGACTTCTCGACCTTTTGAGGGGCTTGATGGAGAAGCATACAGGTGTTTCACTGTATTAACTATTTACAATTAATATCAAAGCTCGGTGGGAGCTTTATTTGACTTTGAGGCTCCGTGTACGTTTGGAGTAACTTCTGCAGATAGTTCTGCATTTATTTCCTTGCAGAAGTAACTCCCTAGCTGTGCTGGAGGCGAATATCTGATTTTCTTCAATAACTTCGGCCTCTGCTTTGAAAGGTTTGAGGCAACAGGTGGCTCTGTGGTAGCTGAGGAATCAATTTGCCTCAAGATGTGGCGGTGGAGGCTTTCTGTCTGATAAAACACTTTAGGTTTTCTTTAAAATGTGTTTTGTGTCGGGGATTAGGATTTTGATGACTGTCTTAGCCGTAATCCCCATAATATTGTCTTCAATCTTCATCTGTTGTGCTTTATCTTTTAAAACTGATACTATTTAACTGTTCTTTTGAATAAAACAGTGTCTTGTCGATGTGCAGGGCCGCACAGGGCTTTTTATTCTATCAACGCTCATGAAACGTTGATAAATCATTGACTTAAAACCTATGAATGGTTCTTTTAAATAGCTCGAAGGCGCAGGAAACGTCTTTCCTAATCCTCAGCTTTCTTTCTTTATACAATGGAAAACCATTAAAACTCCTGCAAAACACAAAAACAATTAAGAAATCCTGCGTTTATAGGTTAAACTGCATTGGAGGATGTGCGGAGGAAGCAGGACCGTTGGATGGCATCATCCAACGGTTGGGATTATTTGGAGAAATCATAGAATGGTGGAAAAATATAAAATCTAAGCCGTCGATCGCGCAAGATTGAAGGTTGGGAGTAGGCAGCGGAAAAACCTTTGTAAACAATACAATATGACGTTTTTAATTTTACAAAGGAAAAAGGTGCATTTTATATGAGCGGCGATGGGATCGTACGGTGGGCCCGGCGGGACTGATCGCAAATCGCAAAAGTGGAAAACACGATGGCGGATTATGCGACGGAGAGAAAATGCGATATTGCAATTATGCGATGGGCGGAAACTGCGATGGATCGCATCGCAAATATTTGTGATGGCTCTTTGGAGGAATACTGAAAATTGCGATCTGCGATCTGCGATGGATCTCAGCGCAAATATTTGCGATGGCTGATTTATGCGGCGGAGAGAAAATGTGATATTTGCGATTTGCGATGAGAGCTAGGGAAAAAATGCGATTGGAGCGGTCGCATCGCAAATATTTGCGATGGATCAAACTGTTTAAACAACGAAAAATGCGATTTGCGATATGCGATGGATCGCATCGCAGAAACTTGCGATGATCTTTTTTAGATAAAACCGTGATTCCGCGATTTGATATCTGCGATGAGTGCTTCTAGAGTTAGCGCTTGGTTTTCTATGCATTTTTCATGGTTTTTTCAATGGAAATGCGGGTTATGGCAAAGCTAAAGAGTGAGTCTTTAACCTTAATAAGAGTGATTTTCATGAAGGGGAGAAAATGAATCATGAAAACAAAAGGGATTTCACGGAGAAAAAGGGGAGCATATGAAGGTTAGTTTTGAGTGGGAGAAGGGAGAAAATGATGGTTCTTCAGCAGTCTCTTCGTATGAAATTAGCAGAATTTCAGAGCATGAAATGGAAATAGTAAATGAATATTTCGGAGAGAGGCATGAGGCTTTCAAGGAGTCTTCAAGAGCCAACAATTTTTAGTGATAAAATTTGTTCCTTGGAGGCTCAAAAAGTCTTAGCCACCTTTTGGTATAACAAAATATTATAGGTGGCTAACACACCCAATGCTAAACATCATTATTCTCAGCTAAAAAGCTAGAGAATGAGAAATGTCTAAGTAGAAAAATTCTTCTGAAATAATATCTTCAACAACCCCTCCATGTTTCTCTCCTCTTCCTTTTATAAGATAGGATTCTTTTCAAACCCTAAACCACTTCATCAATTCAACTCCTTTCGCATGTCGAATCTCCTTCTAGAACTGTGATGTCCCTCAAGGAGGTTTAATGCATCTAGACTGCGTTGTAGATATGGTCAAGGTTGACTTGGTCAAGTGATCAACCTCTTTCACACTTAAGTGTGTTTTATAAAATGGCCCAGATCTAGCCATGTTCACATTGGGCATTGATTTATTTTGTTATTTTCAGGAGTTTTACATGTCCTCCTTTACATTTTATTCATCAACATGAAATGCAAAATAAAACAAGGAAAAATAGAATATTCCCATTAGCTTGGGCTAAGTGGGAATATTACAGTCCTCCCCTCCAAGATGTTGCTTGTCCTCAAGTAACTGATAAGGTGAGTGCTGCAAAATCTCCCCTCCTCCTCTTGTGGCCCCCTCATCCAATAGTCTCCACCATTTCTTCAGATCTTCTGCAATAGTTCTGTCTCCCAATGGTCCCTCCCCAATGTGCAAGTTGGCCTTTGGTGAATAAACCCAATGGCTCTCATCATGAAGGAATGGAAGGTTTATGTGGAAACCCTCTTGCTGATCCATGGCCTCCTCAAGATAGAAGTGATGACAATCATGGGGAATTTCATCATCCATGAAGGACTCCCCTCTCCATGCTATCATCCAAATGAAGTGGATCACGTCCCAACTTGGAAATCCATAGAAAAAATCCTCCCCAATACATATGAGAGGCATGTCCCAAACAAACATATGGCTCACCCTACAAGAAGACAAGTGGTCTATCATGGTGGCCATATAATTTCCCATACTCCCCTTAGAACATGTAGTGTAGAAAATGTAGGAAATTTCTTTCCCCAAGGACACATCCAGCATATGTGTCTCCCCTTCAATCATGCCCCCAACAAAGATAATATCTTCAACATATGGGATCATAATCAAGGTCATGCTAGCTGCCATATGAAATAAAGGAGAAGGAAAATGGTCCCTCATGTGCAACCAACACAGTTTTACTCCTAACTGCCATAGGATATGATATGACAAGTGTTTTCTCCAACACTTGTTTGTTGCCTCATCCTTCTTGCATGATTGGAGAAGGTGTATGATGGGTGGTGTTAGTGAATCACACCATGAAGATTACATCATCTCTCCAAGATCTCCCAAGGAATGGCCAATATCACCATTGTTCATGGCCCAAAGTGGCTCATGAAGCCCATAAGAAAAGGTGCCCCCTCTTGGAGCCAAGACCTGCACATGAGTGTTAAGAAAATGAAAGTATATAATAAATACATCATGAAGTTCAGCAATACATTGTTTATCATGCACTTGTTTCAAATCGCAAGGTAGCTCATTGATGAGCCCCCTCTCACACTCAATGAATAAGGAGGTGGTAATGATAACTCTTCCCAAGAGCTAGGTTCCTCCTCAATCAGCAAATGATCCATGCACTTCCTCATGTGAGAGTGCATATGCTCCTTGAAGTTCTCCAACTTGAATCCATCTAAGATAGTATGATATGCTGTAATGAAACCAGTGGGTTTTGAAAGCAGGATCTCATAGGCTTCATTAATTAGTTTCTCCTTAAGCTTGGAGTCTCTAGCCAAACAAATCTGATCATGGATATAAATGACTCCCTCAACTACCTTATACCTCCTATCTACCATCTACCCATCAAGAACCTTACATGTGAAAAGGTCCTTGGAGTATTCCATCAAAAGTTGGGAATCCCAATTTCCCCTTGGGGTTTTGTGCAAATCATGAAGCACAGAGAGTAGATTTGAGATCTAGAGTTGCAAATCTGCAGAAATATTCAAAAATTACTAAATCATATAATAGAACAGAAGATCAGATCTGAAACAAACATGGATTAGTTTTCCAATCCATGGATCACTATAGTGGGAGGGAAGATCCTAACACCGGAGATCTCTCCTCCAATATACAGACAAAACACCCTACAATTGAAAACTTGCAAATAACACAGTTCAAGGATGGAAACTGCACTGTAGGCTCTGAGAATGGTTTGGCCTATTGCCAAGGTATGGATCTAAAGCTCTAATGATCTAGGACACTCTTGCCAATGGGATAGAAGACTTTCCCAGTGAAAAGAGAGGTTAGATATGCATAGATCTGAGAAGATCTATCTCCCACTTGCTGCAACTCACAAGGACAACCCAACCCTCACAGGATCAACGTTGTAGGTGTAAGGTGAAGCTTGGCCCAAACCTGATAGTGGTCAAGACAAGAAAAACTCCTCCAAAATCTACTCAAGGAAGGAGGTGGGATTCCCGCTCAGGAACACCCAATGCTAAACAACATTATTCTCAGCTAAACAGCTAGAGAATGAGAAATGTCTAAGCAGAAAAATTCTTCTAAAATAATATCTTCAACAACCCCTCCATGCTGCTCTGCTCTTCCTTTTATAAGATAGGATTCTTTTCAAACCCTAGACCACTTCATCAATTCGGCTCCTTTCACATGTAGAGTCTCCTTCTAGAACTGTGCTATCCCTCAAGGAGATTCAATGCATCTAGACTGAGTTGTAGATATGGTCAAGGTTGACTTGGTCAAGTGATCAACCTCTTTCACACTCAAGTGTGTTTTATAAAATGGCCCATATTTAGCCATGTTCACATTGGGCATTGATTTATTTTGTTACTTTCAGGAGTTTTACATGTCCTCCTTTACATTTTATTCATCAACATGAAATGAAAAATAAAACAAGGCAAAGTAGAATATTCCCATTAGCTTGGGCTAAGTGGGAATATTACATAAAACCATACAATAGATATGGTATGCCATATATAAAATGATCGGTGTGCCCAAACTCCAGTGTTAGACTTTGGTTACGATCACTTGCGGTGTTAAAAACATATTGTTGTAACAATGTGCCATAGTTTCTAAACCCTATTAGCCACCTATAAAATTTGTCATATCAAATGGTGGCTAAAAACTTTTTTAGCCTTCAAGAAACAATTCATGTCCAAAATTGTGAGTTCTTGAAGTCTTGTGATGATCTTTACCCTCTGAGATAATCTTCACTGTTGTTTCCCTCTTTATCCTAAAGAGGCCTATTGTTTACCAAAAGAAACAAACTACTCCTGAAGCTCCTTTTTCCCCCATTCACACTTCTCCATTTTCCTTTTCCATTTCATCTACAAACCTTTCATTTACCTCCCATTCCCTCGAATTCTCCTTTAAAGCCTTGTAAAATCCTTTTATAAGGTTTAAAACCCCATTTTTTACTCCTATCCGAACCCTCAAAAACCTCTGAAAAACCCTCATTTTGGCCTAAAAACCATAAAATTACATAAGGCCTTAAGTCGCTTTCGGCCTTAAACCCCAGCCCCTTTTCCACGTATAACCCGTGCCAAGACCAGGTGCTAAGTGCTTAATCACATCGCAAATTTTCATCGCAAAACACATTTTTACTTGTTTTTATGGTTTTTGGCCTCTAGCCGATGCGATCGCGCGATCGATTCTCCACCGTTGCTCTTCCCTATTGCACCCAGATCCAATGGTCTATATCGTTCCCCATTCCAAACATGCTATTCTGCCTTTTCCCTTCATGGTTAAATCTCCACCGTCGATCTATTTTTTAGATCGACAGCTCTTGCTCCATCGCAAAATCGGTCATCACAAATCCCTTTATCCTGTTCCTTTGACCTCTGCCGATTGTGATGCCCTGATGAGATCTCAGCCATTGAATCCACAAGAACCAATGGCTCAGATTAAATCACGTTTCGCTCAAAAGCCCTTACCATCGCACTTGCCAATTAAATCTCCATCGTTGATCTCTAAAACCAATCCGATGGTCAGCGCTTAATCATGCATCGCAAAATCAAAAGCCTTGGTATTTTGGCCCCTTCCCTTTTCTCCGATGCGATTAAATCCTAACCGTTGATCTCTCTTAGATCTAACGGTCCGCATTCATCGAATCACGCTCATCCATTCTATTAGCCCTCCGACATAAACCCGCCGATTAAATCTTAACCGTTGATCTCTCCTAGATCTTAACACTTCATTGTTGCTTTACCCTTTGGCCTCCTCCGATGCGATCCTATGATCAGATCTCCGCCATTGATCTGCTCTTAATCCAATGGCCCGCATTCATCCTTTCTTCTGCCCATTATAAAAAAGGTGGGTTCTCTCTCCTTTGTATTTCTCTGCCAATTTCCTTTGAAAACCTGACCTTTTCTATAAAATCTTGTTTCTCGACAAAACGGTTTAAAATGAATCTTGACCGTCGATCTTCGAAGATCTAAGGCCATCAGGCCTTATTCTTTCGCCCATTCCATTTCCTTTCATTTCTTCCTATCTGCTTCATTTTTCAATCTTAATTGCTCATCAAAGAAATTGAACGATTGGATATCCTATTTCACCGTCCACTGCGCGCCAATTTTTGCTAACGTCACCCTAGACCCCACATACCCTTTTACCCCGCAGCTATTCATCCATCGTGTGCAATCCGCACCGTTGGATCTGCAGCGTCCAATCGAACGGTTGCCAACCCGTTTCACATAATTTTTGCACCTAAATGTTAACACCAAATAATTACGCGAAATGGGCAGTTTTGTAAATCCACGTGTCAAATGCTGACCTATATCGCATTTTTTTGACTAAAATATAAAACCACCCAAACACAACGTGAAAACCGCTGCTGGTTTTCCGCCAAACCACCTACCCTCCGCATTACTTTTTCACCTTTTAATCCTAGTCGTTGATCCTTTAGATCAGACGGCTCACGTTATATTTCATCCTCCATTCGCTTTCCCTTCGCCTCTCCTTCCAAACAATCCATTGAGAGTTCTCCACCGTCGATCTCCGAAGATCAAACGGCCCTGATTTAACTTCCCCTCCATTACCTTTCCCCACCATCTGACCTCTCAAATGAACCTATCATTTAATCCTGACCGTTGGTTATTTTCATCCAACAACTCTGATTTAATCCCGCACCCAAAGCCTCCAAAGTAGTTTAAACCTATCCACGCAATATTTTTATAACTTTTGTTTGTTTTTTGCAGGTTATAAATGTTTTTTCCACAGTTTCAAAGTGAAACGAAAGGCCTAGGATGATGATCCCTCCGGCCATTATTCACGAAGAAAAAGAATTTACAAAGGTTCAAACTGTGATTTTCCCATGCCTCATAAGCATTTGTGAAGTCACAAATGCTCCGCGCGCCTGCAAAACAACAAAGAAACACAATTAATATCAAATAGCCAAAGAGTATCAGTGTCAAAGGATGGGATCACAACAGAAATGAAGATTAATGATTTTAAATAGAGTATAAAGGGATTAAGGCACCAATTCGAGAATCAAAGGCCTAATCCACAGTTGTTAAAGAATAAAGACTAGAAATAAAGATCAAAGCCTGATTAGGCCTAAAACACAGAGAAAAGACAAATTAAAGGTGTTTTAGAATAAAACAAAGAAATCTATTAGTCCGAAAAGCCTCCACTACCACATCCGAGGCAAATTAAATCCTCTCCAGCTACCAAAGTGCCACCTGCATCTTTCAATAAATCAGAAGAAGGCAGATTTATTGCCTAAGTTAGTGATATTTTTCCCAAATATAGCCATAGTTATTGCTAACTCGCCTCAAGAGTTTTTAAGTCAACAAAATCTGCCCAGCATGCTTAATACTTAATGAAAATCAATTAATACAGAAGAAATATCATAAATCTTCTCTGTTGAGCCCCTCAAAGGCCGAGAAGCATTAAATTGTATTAATTGAGCCTAGAGATCTTTTCTCTCATCCCACCTCCTCATTTCTTCTATAAATACCTCTATAGAAGACAAGACAAAGGTTGGTCTTTGAATATCTATTGCATGTAAATAGTTTTCTGAAGCTGTTGTAAGCTCTGTTTGTAATTGAAGATACCTAAGTTGAGATGAGAAGTTTGAAGCTATAGAGACCCACTGGATTTGATGATTGTAACTGGTTTGAAGCATAAAATACAAGCTGATTTATGGGATCCTGGTCTATGTCAATGGTGATGTTTTTCTTATTGTAAATTGTCATTTTTTTTTGTTTCCATTCTGTCCACTTTCTCTGATAAAGAACAACAAATATAGAGCTAGGATTTATTGTCAAAAGTGCCCTACTCTCACTGATAAGCTTTATCTCCATGTTTTCTTCCAATTGTGTGTTTAAGAATGATTTAATACAGTCTAAGCAGTTAAGGAATGTTGGTGTTCCCATGCCTTACTGTCTAAACTTTAAACATTGTTCTTGAATGTTATTTTCAGTTTCTGCTAAGTAAAGTTGAACTAGGGAAGTCGATGGTTAGCCCTTTCCTCTAGTTTTATCTCCAAAGGTTGTCTGAAAGTTTCCCTTAAGAGTATGTTGAAAGCAGGCTAGTTTCAAAGTACTTACCTAGTCTTAAACTACTTTTTGTGTTCATCATGAATGTTTCTCCTTTGAATATGCTGATAGCGGGATAGGTTCAAAGTCCTTACTTGATCTTAAGCTATTATTTGTGTTTTTAAATGTTTTCTATTGAAATTGCATCAAAAGCAGGCTAGTTTCAAATTACTTACCTGATCTTAGATAACTTTTATGTCTTTCTTAAGTGTATGCCAAAAGTAGGATAGTTTCAAAGTACTTACTTGATCTTAGACTGTTCTTTGTTTCCTTCATCTGTTTGATTTCCCTTTCTTTTTGTCTCATTCCATAAAATCAACTTAAAGAGATCCTTTGACATAGATGACTTGCCCCATGGACCACTCTTGAATCTTGTTGTTTCAATTAAATCCTCTTATGAATCCATAGCACAATGGATTGAAGCTGCTCCTTGCCTATAGTATTAGCTGAATCATTCCTTCACTTTCATACACCTTCACCCTTCATTTAGACTTCCTTCACCTTCATTATATCTTTTCCCAACCAAAAACAAACAAACACCCTTTTTCTTTATAACTAGCCTAATATCACACTAAAATCCTTTTAAAGATAAATCAATCTTTACACTTATAGAGAAATCCCTCTCTGGATTCAGGAGGGCTAGATCCTAGAATCCCAAAGTGGTTCATATGTAGGCTTTGCAGTTTGTATTTTCCAATCTTGAAAATTACAGAGTCCTAACATTCTGGCGTCTCCGCTGGGGACTTCTGAGTAAAATCCTTAAAACATAACACTCAGTGTTCAGTGCAGTATAAGTAGCTCTCTTCAAGCACTACCAAGCATGTTGGTTATCATGATAGGACTTATTTGAATCAGTGACAAACTAAGTAACCCTTAGGATTCTCATAGAGCTTATAAAACCTTGAAGGAATAATCTAGCTAAGCCTTCAGAGTAACCTCTCTTTGTCTCATCACCGTAGCTAAGTGTTGAAACAGATTTAGGAAACTCTTATAACCCATAAGACTGAAAAAACTCAAAAAACCCAAAAATATTTCAGATTGGTATTCAAATAAACATGGTGGTGGACCATAAAACATTTTACCTCCAAAAGAGCTAAAAATTTCCACCTGGTGACTCCATAATCCTAAATAGACCTAAGACTCCACTGGGAAAACACATTACTCTCATAACACCATATAAAATCAGTAAAGAAACCTTACAGATTAAATTTTTCTTGCCAAAGATCAGTTAGCCTCCTAAATATTGTCATATTTGGTTAAATTTTTCTTGTTGTTGAGTCACAAAACTTAGCATAGTGGCTTCTAGAAGAATCCATACTAGGAGCCATCCTGACCCAAATCCACCAGAGATATTTGATAATCCTGAAATCATACTTAGGAAGTCTCCTAAGGTTCAAGCTTCAACTATTTTCAGACCAGTCCATAGAGCTATTTTTTTTCCTGAAAACCTCACAGCTCTACAAGAATCACAAGTTGACTTAAGAAACCCATTCAGAACTAGGTCACTTGATGATATAATTTAGATAGACTCTGAGTCTCCACCTTCATCCCAAGACAGAGGTGAACATCCTGGTAGAAGAGAAACTACTCCACTTGATTCACATTTCCTTCATCATTTTGGTTTCTCTCATCCTCGATCTGCTCAAAAATCTCTTACTGGTCCATCCACTTCTGTTATCCATACACCCACTGTTAAAACTACACCATTCCATCAACCCCCTCCACTTGTAAACCCCTCACTTTTCCCACCACCTCCTATCATGGCAACATGGTATGCTCCCCTAGTCCTTCCTTTACCTTTAGTCAATCTTCCACATGACTATCAGTCCAAAATACCATTATATGATGCCAGTGGTGCTACTAGTGCTTCGCAACATGTGGATAAGATGAATGGCTATTTTGATAGAAATGAGATTGATGATGAAACTGTCAAACTTAGATTGTTTGCTCAAATTTTAGGGGGAGAAGCAAGAAATTGGTTCAAAGGCTTAACCCCCAATAGTATCAATGACTTGCAAGCCCTCCATCAGTTATTCCTAAACAAGTGGGAAGTCAAGAAAAACCCTCTACAAATACTTTCAGACTATAACAGCCTCGAAAGAAACACTGGGGAAAGTGTTCAAGCTTATTGCACTAGATTCAATAGTGTTTATAATGCCTTACCCCTAGAATTGAAACCTCCACAAGGCTCAGCCTTAAACAAGTTTCTTGAGGGATTTGATCCTGAAATGGCTTATCAACTTAGAGAAAGAGACCTTCTAACTCTGGAAGATATGCAGAAAGGAGCCTTGGCTATGGAAGTTAATCTAATGGAGAAAAGAGCAAGGATGAGGAATGAGAAAAAAGTATCATTTAGGGAGGAATCTGCACCTTCCACATATAAATCTAAAATGGAAAGAATGATGGAGGAAATGATGAAAAAGATGAGCATACTTGAGAGAGCACAACCTAGTCAAAATCAATTAGCTCCCCAAAACAAAAATCAATCTCAAAATCAAAATCAGAATTTCAAAAGAAACCAACCTCAAAATAGACCAAGAGACTCTGATCAGGAGATTATTCCTCCTTTTCATCAAAACTATGTAAGTGAGGTTGAAGATACAATTAAACAAACAGAGGAAGATGACATAAACATGCTAGGAGTAGACAATGATTCTTTTAATATTCCTTACAATAGGAAACAAGGTTTATACACACCCTATGATGATGGAAGAATGGAAGATGAAAATTACTATCAAGAAATGGAAAATGTCATCATAGAGACCCCAAAGGAATATGACCTTAGGAGTAAAAAGAATCAGGAAACTCCCAAAACTAAAACCTTTGAAAACTCTGCAAAAAACAGCCCTGTGAACAAACCCAAAGCTACAAAACAAAAAGATAAAATAGTGGCTGAAAATTCTGATCAAAACAAAGAGAAAGACACTCAAATTAATGAAAAACAGAGTGAAGACCTTATCAATGTTAGCACCTCAAGTAAAACTATTAAAACAATTTTGACCAATGTAAATAGAGGAAATCAACAAGCTGACTTTGCTGATAGAATGGTGATTAATAAGATTGAAACAAACATTGTAAAAAATCAGATGTCTTTTTGTTTGGAACAGGAAATTGCCAAGATTAAGATCCTTATTCCCCTTACTGAATTAGTCACCCAAGATGTATATAGATCACAAATTTTGAAATATTTTAACATAGAAGAGAATAATTACACTGTCAACCTCAATAATGACCAACCAGAGCTCTTATTCGGTCCTAATTGTTAGTGTCAGTATCTTCATCCCTCTGTCAGTGATCAAATTTCTCTTGTTGCATTGCATATTAGGTGTCTCACTCAGTCAGTTGCATTCCATTAGGTGCATTGGATCATTTGACGGTAGTGGCTCGTCACTCATTTCCCTCATGTCCTTTACCTTATGGCCTATTTCTGTTCATTAAAATCATTTGCAGTCATTATTGGTCTCATAGTTTGCCAAGAGTCATTTTTAGCGTTTTAGTGTCATTAGGTCTAGGGTTTCATTCATAAGCTCTTCAGAATGCTCAATAATGGTTAGCAGGCACATGAGCAAGTTTGAAATAAGGTTTCAGTGCTAAAAATATCATCATCATATGCTTAATAATGTATTTTTCTTCAAAACTCTGTTTTGAAGAAAAATAGAGTATTTCATATTTATGTATAAATGCAATGTAATTTTAAGTTTTCTCAGTTGTAATAATACTATCATTGGCAACCCTGGTCACCTTTGTCAAGCTCCAGCCATCCATTCCCTGCAAGAACAAATAGAAAGGACATCATTCAGTCAAAAAGCCAAAATGAAGCAAAACAGAGTTTTTTTTTAAAAAGTGTCAAAGTCTGAAACATTGCAAAGTGGGTTTTTTGAAGTGGAGAATTAAAATCCTTGGCATATAAAACATTTTCATCTTTCATAAGCTCATTTGTATGCTAAGAGAACAGGAGTGAACCAAGGAGAATTCGTGAAGAGAAAAAGAAGCAGTTTGTAGGCGATTTGTGCAAATTTCTCCTGCGCGACGCATTGGCTGGGTGTTGCGACACATTGGGCAGGCACGACGCATTGGGTCAGCCCCCACTGTGTTAATAATACACGGGCGCGGCGCATAGGAGTTACGCAGCACATTGGGTTTGTTGCGCGACGCGTAGGGCTGGAAAACAAATTCATTGCTATTCCCTCACATTTTCAAATCGGCTCGGTTCCTCTTTGTCCAAGTAAGTCAAGTAACCTCTCCATTGCCAATGAACATGTGTTTTGTGTTGTTTATGAGGATTTAAAAAAAAAAAAATTCAAACCCTATTATCTTTTTCAAAGGATTGTTTCCTTAGGGTTTAGAAATTGGTTTTGTGTCTATCACTCCTACTTCCCCACCTTGTATTCCCTCATCACTTTTATTCTTGTTCCATTTCCCTATTCCCTCATATCACTAAGTATTTCATTTCCTATCCCAATCCCATTATCCCACATCCTAATTATAAATTTCCCAAACCCCAATCAGATCCCTGCAAAACTTCTCATTTCCCAAACCCAAAATCTGCCCTTCCCTTTGATCCAACAGACACCCTCAAAATCAAATCAAACTCTTTTACATATATACCTAGCCTAAAATCAGCCTTTATTCAAGTAATCTCAAGCCTCACTGATTATTTTTGCTGATATTGAAAAGGAGAGAGCCCTCTCCCAATCTAGTAGGGCTAGCTACCAGATTAAGTGTGGTTTGATGTTACCCTAGACTCTGCCTTCCTCAGCCTAAGGTAGATTTAGGCCCTAACATAGTGGCGACCATACTGGGGAACTCTCAAAATTGTTTGATTTTTAGTGTTATTCATTTTATAAGCTACAGATGGAGCCTGAAGTTATCCCAGGTAGCCTTCGAAATGCTCTTGCTTTGCATTAGCGAAAGTAGATAAACGCTACTTCAGTCAATCTCCGGTCTAGTTTTATAAACATAACATCTGACTTGTAAATTGCCCCAGAATATCAGATGATTCTGGACTTTTGGGTGATGAGTCTAGAATTTGATAGGCTGAACAATAGCTCACAAGTTCAGGAGCTGTTTCAACAATATCTAAATTAAGAACTGGAAAATAGGTAGTGGAACAGCTTGCCTCTATAAGATAGGAAACTGATTCATTTAGTTGCAATTCAACTTTTGATGGATGAATCTACCTCCATGAGTTAAAATTTAACAAATTACATCAATACCCATAAAATTACATCAAATTTCATCATGAGTTTAACATTTGGGAGTAAGAAAGTCAAACTGTCCAAAACTAGGCGAAAAATAGAGTTACTGAGTCAAAAATGAGCAAAATCGCCAATGCGTCGCGCCAGTTTGGAGCTGATTTTGAAGGTCTTCCCGGTGTCCAAATTGGCTCCAAGTGGGCTTGTTGGAAATATCTACCTGTCTACTTTCCAAAACAAGTGGAATTTTTGAATTTGGTCTCCATTTTCCCCTCCAAAAATGAGTTCTCCCAACACTTCTTCCTGTGTGTCCAAAAAGGGGAAGAAAGGTCATTTTTAGGGTGTTTTTGACCCTTTTGGAAGCCCAAAACCTGTCAAAATATCTTGGCCATGGGTAGGCATGCATAACATTTCATGAAAAATCCAAAAATTTAAATTTTTACCCCAGAGGAGCTCCAAATTATAAGCGTGCGCCACGTGACGCGTAGAGCTGAAAAATCTGTGTTTAGGCCAAAAAAAAACAAAATTTGAAAAATGTGTCCCAAATTTCTTGAAATTTGGGTTGAATTTCCTCCATCATGTACTATGTTGGGCCAAGGAAGCCTCGGCCAAAATCTGAAGTCTATCTTGCCTTTTCCGACGCTTTAAGGCCCTTTTCAACTTAGCCTTCAGGATCTTGATTCGTGCCTTGCAAACATGATTTCTTGCCCAATAATGATTCGCCATGTGCCTCAACAGGTTCTTTTCCTTGTTGGCCTTCTTCAATAGCTTTTCCAAATGAATATTTACCCTTTCAAGCCAATTTTTGCGATCAGCCTCAATCTCTTTCTCAATGGATGTCATTTCAGTTTGGCTTCTTTTGGAGGCTTGCCAGTTCTCACGTATATTTTGCAACTCCATGATAGTTTGCTGACCTTCCAACTGTTTGTTTCTCTGCTCAAGGTAATTTATTATCCATTGGGCTCTTTGCAACTTGACGGACAAAGTGTTTATTTCCACCTTCTGCTCCTGAACAACCTCTCTAAGCTTTGAGCTAGGAGAGCCCAACTCATCATCAATGAGTATGAAATCTGTATCCTGGCCTCCTGAAGGCCCCTCATCATGTATTGGCCTCTTACCCTTGCCCTGTACCTATACTTCTAATGAAGGAAACGAGACCCCTTCCACCTCGAGTGGAGATAATACTCGCCTGGCTGCTGCAAAAAAACCTCTAATGCCCCTCTGATAAGTGACAAACACTGGCATACTAGTGGTCTGTGTCTCATGACCTTTATGCTGATATGAAGTTTCACCTACCTCATGAAAATCCTCTGAAGGTACTTGAGAAGTTGTGAAGAAATCATTAAAAATGAAATCCTCCCATGAAATACCCTGCAAGCCGAGTTGATGCGTAACCACAATTTTGATGAGTGCAAAGTGATAGATACTGCGTAACCACTCTTAATATTGTTATACTGTTGATAGGCACTGCCTACTTTCCCAAAGATCTGTAGTTCTTGGCACCTCCAAGGAGCTACCATCTCCATTGGAGCTAATGTTAGTGTCGGTATCTTCATCCCTCCGTCAGTGATCAAATTTCTCTTGTTGTATTTCATATTAGGTGTCTCACTCAATCAGCTGCATTCCATTAGGAGCATTGGATCATCTGACGGTAGTGGCTCGTCGCTCATGTCCCTCATGTCCTTTACCTGCTAGCCTATTTCTGTTCATTAAAATCATTTGCAGTCATTGTTGGTCTCATAGTTTGCTAAGAGTCATTTTTAGTGTTTTAGTGTCATTAGGTCTAGGGTTTCATTCATAAGGTCTTCAGAATGCTCAATAATGGTCAGCAGGCACATGAGCAAGTTTGAAATAAGGTTTCAGTGCTAAAAATCTCATCATCATATGCTTAATAATGTATTTTTCTTCAAAACTCCGTTTTGAAGAAAAATAGAGTATTTCATCTTTATGTATAAATGCAATGTAATTTTAAGTTTTCTCAGTTGTAATAATGCTATCACTGGCAACCCTGGTCGCCTTTGTCAAGCTCCAGCCATCCATTCGCTGCAAGAACAAACATAAAGGACATCATTCAGTCAAAAATCCAAAATGAAGCAAAACAGAGTTTTTTTTTTAAAAGTGTCAGAGTCTGAAACATTGCAAAGTGGGTTTTTTGAAATGGAGAATTAAAATCCTTGGCATATAAAACATTTTCATCTTTCATAAGCTCATTTGTATGATAAGGGAATAGGATTGAACCAAGGAGAATTCATGAAGAGCAAAAGAAGAAGTTTGAAGGCGATTTGTGCAAATTTCTCCTGCGCGACGCATTGGCTGGGTGTCGCGACGCATTGGGCAAGCGCGACACATTGGGTCGGCCCCCATTGTGTTAAGAATACACGGGCATGGCGCATAGGAGTTACGCGGCGCATTGGGTTTGTTGCACGACGCGTAGGGCCGGAAAACAAATTCATTGCTATTCCCTCACATTTTCAAATCGGCTCGGTTCCTCTTTGTCCAAGTAAGTCAAGCAACCTCTCCATTGCCAATGAACATGTGTTTTGTGTTGTTTATGAGGATTTAAACAAAAAAAATTCAAACCCTATTATCTTGTTCAAAGGATTTTTTCCTTAGGTTTTAGAAATTGGTTTTCTGCCTATCACTCCTACTTCCCCACCTTGTATTCCCTCATCACTGTTATTCTTGTTCCATTTCCCTATTCCCTCATATCACTAAATCATTCATTTCCTATCCCATTCCCATTATCCCACATCCTAATTATAAATTTCCCAAACCCCAATGATATCCCAAAAAACCTAGTGACTGTCCCTAAACTCTTTAATTGACATATTTCACTTGGAAATATCCCATCATCTTCCCTACCCTCTCCCTCCATAGTCCCTCCCATATTATTACATATTTGGCAACAAAACCAAAGACACCAAACTCCTTATATTCATCCAAGACAACAGTGACTTTGGAAATCATGGAAACATATACCTCTTATGATCGAGACAGTGATTCTGCAACTAAATTGCATGCACCTAGGAGGCCTCATAAGAGTGGCAGGCATGTGAGGGAGGAGCCTACTTCATTGGCTAAGCTGCAAGCCTATCCTCTTGCTATTGCATGTTTTCAACAGTAGTCTTGTTATCAATTTTGTGAAATGGTTGCTAGGGTTAACCACCATCAAGAGCTGGCCAGATTGTTTTTGTTGCATTTACATAATGGCCAAATCACCCTTGCCGGTGTGACATTCACTTTAACACCTGAAACTATCTCTCAAGCAACCGGAATTCCAACTGTTGGGAAACAATGGAAAAAAATGCAGCAGGTTGACAGGGTACACTATGAGTCATATATCAAATGCAGTTTTGCGAGACAACTCAACAGACTTTTTCCCTTCCGGTTCCTAAAAGATTCATATGCTCCTTTGATGAAACTTATTATCAAATATTTCAGTTATGAAGGCCGGTTTTCATGTCTTTATGCCTATCATATCAGGTTGTCGATGCATTTCACCATGGTGAGGATGATGAACCTCCCTTATTTCATGTGCCAGAATATTGAGAAGATAACCACTCTCGTGCAAAGGAAAACTCCTGAGTAGCAGTATAGCAGTATCTATCACTTTGCACTCATCAAAATTGTGGTTACGCATCAGCTCGGCTTGCAGGGTATTTCATGGGAGGATTTCATTTCTAATGATTTCTTCACAGCTTATCAGGTACCTTCGGAGGCTTTTCATGAGGCAGGTGAAACTTCATATCAGCATGAAGGTCATGAGACACAGACCACTAGTATGTCGGTGTTTGTCACTTATCATAGGGGCACTAGAGGTTTGTTTGCAGCAGCCAGGCGAGTATTATCTCCACCCGGGGTGGAAGAGGTCTCGTTTCCTTCATCAGCAGTACAGGTACAGGACAAGGGTAAGAGGCCAATATATGATTAGGGGCCTTCAAGAGGCCTGGATACAGATTTCATACTAATTGATGATGAGTTGGGCTCTCCTAACTCAAAGCTGAGAGAGGTTGTTCAGGAGCAGAAGGCAGAAATAAACACTTTGTCTGTCAAGTTTCAAAGATCCCATTGGATAATAAATTACCTTGAGCAGAGAAACAAACAGTTGGAAGATCAGAAAACTATCATGGAGTTTCAAAATATACGTGAGAACCGGCAAGCCGCCAAAAGGAGCCAAACCGAGATGACATCCATTGAGCAAGAGATTGAGGCTGATCACGAAACTTGGCTTGAAAGGGTAAATATTCATTTGGAAAATCTGTTGAAGAAGGCCAACAAGGAAAAGAACCTGTTGAGGCACATGGTGAATCATTATTGGGCAAGAAATCATGTTTGCAAGGCATGAATCAAGATCCTGAAGGCTAAGTTGAAAAGGGCCTTAAAGCGTCGGAAAAGGCAAGATAGACTTCAGATTTTGGCCAAGGCTTCCTTGGCCCAGCATAGTACATTATGGAATACATTCATCCCAAATTTCAAGAAATTTGGGACACATTTTGCAAATTTTGTTTTTTTTGTCCTAAACACTGATTTTTCAGCTCTACGCGTCGCGCCACGTGGCGCACGCTTATAATTGGGAGATCCTTTGGGTTAAAACTTTATATTTTTGGATTTTTCATGAAAATTTATGCATTCCTACCCATGGCCAAGAGATTTTGATAGGTTTTGGGCTTCCAAAAGGGTCAAAAACACCCTAAAAATGACCTTTTTGCCCCTTTTTGGACACACAAGAAGCACTGTTGGTAGAACTCATTTTTTGAGGGGAAAATGGAGACCAAATTCAGAAATTCCACTTGTGTTGGAAAGTAGATAGGCATACCTTTCCAAAAAGTTCACTTGGAGCCAATTTGGACACCGGGAAGGCCTTCAAAATCAGCTCCAAACTGGCGCGATGCATTGGGGATTTTGCTCATTTTTGACTCAGTAACTTTGTTTTTCGCCTATTTTTGGAAAGTTTGACTTTCTTACTCCCAAATGTTAAACTCATGATGTAATTTGATGTAATTTGATAGGTCTTGATGTAATTTTGTTAAATTTTAACTCATGGAGGGAGATTCATCCATCAAAAGGTGAATTGCAACTGAATGAATCAGGTTCCTATCTTATAGAGGCAAGCTGTTCCATTGTCTATTTTCCAGTTCTTAATTTAGATCTTGTTGAAACAGCTCCTGAACTTGTGAGCTCGACCCCTAGAGGCTTGGGATGAGTTATGCTTGTTTATATCTTGTATTTTTTCAGTCATTTTCTTGGTTGGACACTTGGGAATGCTTTGATCATCATTGTACATTTCATCTCTGCAGTTTGGCAAAGGAATAGACTAGGGTTTGCAGCAATCCTTGGGCTTCATGTGGCTCTTTGTTTTGATGATGTCTTTCTCTTTGTTAATGTAAGTTTATTGGTGCTTTATGTGTATCATCTTCCCTCTTATTTCTTCTAAAGTTAAACAAACAAGGATAAAGGTGGAATTCATTAGATTTGCAGTGCTCTACCTAGAGTTTGTTTAATTTTCTATGTTTTCAATTGTTTGAAGAGGATTCCTAAAAGTCTCTTGCCCTCTTCAACTCCTCACCGGTCTGAGCTATCCATTTCATTCAAAATGGAAAGCATCAAAACAATTGCCTACCTTGCCCCAATCAGATCCTTGCAAAACTACTCATTTCCCAGACCCAAAATCTACCCTTCCCTTTGATCCAACAGACACCCTCAAAATCAAATCAAACTCTTTTACATATATACCTAGCCTAAAATCAGTCTTTATTCAAGTCATCTCAAGCCTCACTGATTATTTTTGTTGATATTGACAAGGAGAGAGCCCTCTCCCGATCTGGTAGGGCTAGCTACCAGATTAAGTGTGGTTTGATGTTACCCTAGACTCTGCCTTCCTCAGCCTAAGGTAGATTTAGGCCCTAACACTAAGATTGAAGGAAGATACCAAGAAGGGCTAGTTCCTCCTTTTTATGTTAGTTTGAAAATTTATGACAAAATTTTACACAATGCCATGCATGATTCAGGGGCCTCTCATAATTTAATGCCCAAAGCAGTAATGGAGAGCTTAGGCCTTGCAATCACCAGACCATACAAAGATCTATACTCCTTTGACTCAAGCAGGGTGAAATGTTTAGGTTTGATCAAAGACCTCTGTGTAAACTTAACACAAATTCCAACCAAGTGTTTAGTAATGGATATTGTAGTGGCCGATGTACCTCCTAAGTATGGTATGTTGTTATCAAGATCGTGGGGAGCTAAGTTACAAGGAACAATGCAAATGGATATGAAATATGCTACCATCCCTATTTTTAATCAAACTAGAAGACTTTATAGGGAATCTCATAGGCAATACATGGTTACCAGCCAAGAGAGACCACAAAACTTTCCTCTTTATTCTGTACATACAGGCCTTGATTCATTTATCATTTTCAATGATGAAACATTCAGTGAGCAAGAAACCTTAACTGAATTAGTGGCAAATATAGAAAAAGAGGAAGACAAGACAGGAGTGTCAAAACAGTTTGCCAAATCAGAAAATCACAGCAAACAAATCACAGGTCTAGAGCTGCAAATCAGTCATCCATTGCTTTTCAACCTTGAGAGTCAAGAGAAGAATCCTCAACACAATGAAAAACATGAGGAAATAAAACAAATTCAACATAGTGTTGATCTACAAGAACAATCCAAAAGCACACTAGATGAAGAAGATAGTAGTCAAACTAGTGAATCTGAAACTAGTCCTCTTTGGAGTATGAACTTTGATGGATCTTGCACTAAGAATGATGCAAGTGCAGGAGTGTGACTTCACAATATAATGAACAATCATACTGAAGGGCATTCTTGCAAATTAGACTTTCAATGCACCAATAACATAGCTGAGTATGAAGCCCTCCTTTTAGGCCTACACTTATTGAAGAAATTAGGGGCCAAGAGGATAAAGGTTCATGGCGATTCTGAGTTGATTATTCGGCAAATGAATGGAGAATATAGTGCCAAACACCCCAGACTTAGAGTCTATAGAAATGATGTCATAGATTTATTGAAAAAATTTGATGAATTCCAACTTATTTTTGTCCCAAGAAATCAAAATATCTCTGCCAATGGTTTAGCCTTTGCTGCTAGAACTTGTATAACACCTTATGAAACCAAACAATGTACTACCCAAATCAAATTTAGACCAACTGTCCTGGACAATGAAAAATATTGGCAAGTGTTTGATGGAAATAAAAAATAGAAGACTTCCTATAGTCTAGAAATGAATTTGAGCCACCAAGTTCAGATTCAGATTATGAATAAGATTGTCCTCTAGAAGAAAATCTACTTGATGAAGAAGTAAAGTCTCCAGAGATTAGTGAAAATTTACCAAAAGAAGACTTAGAAACATTGCAATCTAACACTCAAAGCTTGCCAAAGGGACTGGTCCCATTAGAAGAGTTGTTTGATTTCAATGATGTTGCCAAAAAACCAAAACTGGAACCTGTTGAAACTGAAATTGAAGAATGTAACATAGGCAGTGAACAAAAACAAAAAATGATCAAACTGTCTAAAACATTTCCAGCTCCCATCAAACTGAAATACATTGAGTTGTTTAAGGAATTTTCTGATGTATTTGCATGGATTTATGAGAATTTAAAATTCTATGACACGGAGATAATTCAGCATAAGATACCTCTCAAAGAAAACCAAAAACCTTTTAAACAAAAATTGCGCAGAATCAACTTTGTTCAATTACCTTTGGTTGAGAAATAAATCAAGATGTATGAAGATGGATTATTATCTCTATTAGATACTCAGAGTGGGTGTCTAATCTTGTGTTAGTTAGGAAGAAAACGGGAGAAATAAGGCTTTGTATTGATTTTAGAAACTTAAATAGAGTCTCATTAAAGGAAAGCTACCCTTTACCCAAGATGGATCACATTTTACAAAAGGTAGTTGGTTCTAAAAGAATTTTTTTGCTAGATGTCTTCTCAGGTTATAACCAAATACTGGTACATTCTGATGATCAAATCAAAACAACCTTTACCACACCATGGGGTACTTTCATGTATGTGAAAATTCCCTTTGGTTTAATGAATTTTGGTGCCACATTTTAGAGAGCCATGGATATTGCATTCTCGGAAGAATTAGGCTTCTTCATCATTATTTACCTTGATGATATCACTGTTTTTTTAAAACAGATGAGGAACACCTAGAACACTTGAGAAATCTTTTTGAGAAATGTATAAGATTTGGGTTATCTTTAAATCCAAATAAAACAATGTTTGGTCTCCAAGAAGGCAAACTACTTGGACACATCATATCAGAAGAAGGGATAAAGATAGACCCAAAGATGATTGAAGGTATATTGTAGATCAATCATCCTAGAAACATCAAGGAACTACAATCTTTCATTGGGAAGATTAATTTCTTGAGGAGGTTCATACCCAATCTAGCTGAACTCCTTAGAAACATAACAAACATGTTGAAAAAGGAACAAGGAGTTAAATGGACCTTAGAAGCAAATAAATCTTTTGAACTGGTAAAACAAGCATTAACCAAAACACCAGTTCTTATTAGTCCTGATTTTTCAAAGGATTTTTTCATTTTTTCATTTGCATCAAAACACACAGTGGTTGTTGTCCTATTACAGAAAAACTCTAAAGGACAAGAGCAGCCAATTTCATTCTTTAGTAAGGCATTGAGAGATGCACCTCTGAAGTACAATATCATGGAGAAACAGACTTTTTCCTTAGTCAAAGCCTTAAAAGACTTCAGAGTTTACATTTTACACTCCCACATAATTGTCTTTGTGCCAAATTTAGTTGTGAAAGATATTTTAACACAGGACCCATATGGCAAAAGAGGAAAGTGGATCGATGTGATACTTGAATATGATTTAGAGATCAAGCCCATTAAGCTCATAAAAGGCCAAGGACTAGCAATATTAATGGCTAAGTCTAATTTTTAAGCTCTTGATATAAACATGATAGATGCATTAGATGAACATGAGGAGTTACCAACTCCCATTCTTGAAGATAATTTTCTGTTTTGATCTTGGTATGCTGATATTTCATATGTTTTTCTCAATTTGAATACACCTCCTGGTTTTTCAAAAATGAAGGCAATATTTTTAAAGTTGAAAGCTATTAACTACTAAATTTTAGATAAATGTCTATATTGGAAAAATGAAAGTGGATTATTGCTTAAATGTTTGCCTGAGAATGATGCAGAAAAGATCAAGCACGAGTTCCATGAAGGAGAATGTGGAGGCCACCTCTATTGGAAGACAACTGCCAACAAAATCTTTAGAGTTGGTTACTATTGGCCCACCCTCTTTCAAGATGTCCATAAAATGATTATTTCCTGACACAAATGCCAACTCTTTGAAGACAAAAGAAAATTTCTTCCCTTACCCTTGCATCCAATCACTATTGAAGCTCCTTTTCAACAGTGGAGTCTTGACTTCATAGGAGAAATCCATCCACCCTCATCTGCCCAACATAGACGGATTCTCACTGCAACAGACTACTTTACCAAATGGATAGAAGCCATCCCTTCTAGGCAAGCCAATGACTCTGTCATTATAAAATTCCTTGAAAATCATATCCTCTCTAGATTTGGTTGTCCTAAGAAGATTATCACTGACAATTTCGATGCATTTGGATCCAAAAATATGGTTGAATTATGTCACAAATATCAGATTACATTAGGCCATTCTACTGCTTACTACCTTCAAGGTAATGGGCTGGAAAAATCCTCAAACAAGATTTTGGTAAACATAATCAAGAAGTTGTTGGAGGACAATAATAAATCATAGCACACAAAGCTGGTACATGCATTGTGGGCTGACAGATTAACACTTAAAAATTCAATTGGAATGTCACCCTACCGGCTTGTTTATGGAGTAGATGCAATTTTTCCAACCAGCCTAGGAGTGCCAGTCATGAAGCTGATCCAAGAAGTACAGTCTGAAGACAATGACATCATCAGAAGAATTAATCAGACTATACATCTTCAACAAACCAGAGATGAGGCCTATAACAGAGCATTACAAAAGCAAGAAAGCATCAAGAAGCTTTTTGATAGAAGGACAAAAGCCAGTGATTTCAACATTGGTGACAAAGTTTTAAAGTGGGATTCAAGGAGAGAAGACAAGGGAAAACATGGGAAATTTGATAACTTATGGCTTGGCCCTTACCTCATTCATTATACTGCTAGTAACAATGTTTATTTTTTACAAGAATTAAGTGGAGCTAAACTTTTTGGAGGTCCTGTCAATGGCAGGATGCTCAAAAATTATTTTTCTTGACCATATCATTTTGGAAGCCATTTTATTTTTTCTCATTGTGAATATCATAATCATCATTGCATTCAAAGTTAGAAAATGAAAAAATACAAAAACAATAGAAAGAGAAAAGAGGGAAGATTGTAAAAACAATAAAGATACAGGCCCATACCAAAAAGAGAAATAAAGTGTGGAAGTGTGCAAGCTCAAATTCCACTCCTAAGAAACACACTCCTAATTATTCATACAGCCTAATCATGACTATTTAGTTTTCAATTTACTGTTGATAGGTTAGTAAAATAGACTTGCCAAACAGTTTAATCTTGGCTTATCAGTTAGGTAGATTAGGATAGAAGAAAAAGGTTCAAACAAGCTCAAAATCTGAACCTATGAACTTCAAAAGATGAACGGCTCTAATTAGATCAAAACCTGAGCCAATGATAGAAGCAAACTGGTTCTAATATGCCCAAAACTTGAACCAGAGAACAAAGAGAGAGCAACTCAAACAAAGTAAAAAACAGAGCTGAAGAAAAGAGAAGGATGTTCTTAAACTTTCAGATTTTAAGCCTTCATCATTTTTGTTTTAATTTCCTGCAAATGCAGTCTATGTGCAGCTTGTTTTTATGCCATAGATCAGTAACAAGTTAGACTGTTCAATCCTGACTTGTCTGCTTTTAAATTTTTGTTTTGGAATTTATAGAATAAACTCTGTCAGACAGTCTAATCCTGACAGAGTGTAGTTAGGTAGAGAAGCTTATGAACTCAACTGTTTAATCTGAGTTCATGGAGAAATAAGGATAAACTTAGATTAGTTTCATGTTTTCAATAAAAGAATAAAATGTTGTTGAAAAGGTTTGCAAGTCCAAATGCACCTACTGAAGAAAAAAATGTTAGGAAGTAGGCGTGTAGGTAGTTGTTTGGAAAACGATTTTTCTACTGATATTTCTAATGTTCTGCTCATCTTTCAAGCAGTTGATCATAAAAGAAGAAAAGTTTTTCAAGGTAAAAAGCCACTAATATACAGCTAGAGAATGATTTTCTGAGATTCTTGACACCTCCAAGAAGATGCCATCCCAAGTTGGAGCCGTTGTTAGCCACCTATAAAATTTGTCATATCAAATGGTGGCTAAAAACTTTTTTAGCCTTCAAGAAACAATTCATGTCCAAAATTGTGAGTTCTTGAAGTCTTGTGATGATATTTACCCTCTGAGATAATCTTCACTGTTGTTTCCCTCTTTATCCTAAAAAGGCCTGTTGTTTACCAAAAGAAACAAACTGCTCCTGAAGCTCCTTTTTCTCTCATTCACACTTCTCCATTTTCCTTTTCCATTTCATCTATAAACCTTTCATTTACCTCTCATTCCCTCGAATTCCCCTTTAAAGCCTTGTAAAATCCTTTTATAAGGTTTAAAACCCCATCTTTTACTCCTACCAGAACCCTCAAAAACCTCTGAAAAACTCTCATTTTGGCCTAAAAACCATAAAATTCCATAAGGCCTTAAGCCCCTTTTGGCCTTAAGCCCCAGCCCTTTTTCCACGTATAACCCGTGCCAAGACCAGGCGCTAAGTGCTTAATCGCATCGCAAAACACATTTTTACTTGTTTTTATGGTTTTTGGCCTCCAACCGATGCGATTGCACAATCGATTCTCCATTGTCGATCTTCCCTATTGCGCCCAGTTCCAATGGTCTATATCATTCCTCGTTCCAAACCCGCTATTCCGCCTTTTCCCTTCATGGTTAAATTTCCACCTTCGATCTAGTTTTTAGATCGACGGCTCTCACTCCATTGCAAAATCGGCCATCGCAAATCCCTTTATCCTGTTCCTTTGACCTCCGCCGATTGCGATGCCCCGATGAGATCTCAACCATTGAATCCACAAGAACCAACAGCTCAGATTAAATCGCGCTCTACTCAAAAGCCCTTACCATCGCACCCACTGATTAAATCTCCATCGTTGATCTCTAAAACCGATCCGACGGTTAGCGTTTAATTGCGCATCGCAAAATCAAAAGCCTTGGTATTTTGGCCCCTTCCCTTTTATCCGATGCGATTAAATCCTAACCGTTGATCTCTCTTAGATCTGATGGTCTACATTCATCGCATCGCGCTCATCCATTCTATAAGCCCTCTGACATAAACCCATCGATTAAATCTTAACCGTTGATCTCTCCTAGATCTAACGGTCCACGCTCAATTACATCGGCACATTTCATTGTTGCTTTACCCTTTGTCCTCCTCCGATGTGATCCTGCGATCAGATCTCCACCGTTGATATGCTCTTAATCAGACAGCCTGCATTCATCCTTTCTTCCGCCCATTATAAAAAGGTGGGTCCTCTCTCCTTTGTATTTCTTCGTTAATTTCCTTTGAAAATCTAACCTTTTCTATAGAATCTTGTTTTCCAACAAAAAGGTTTAAAAGGAATCCTGATTGTCGATCTTCAAAGATCTAAGGCCATCAGGCCTTATTCTTCTGTCCATTCTATTTCCTTTCATTTCTTCCTATCTTCTTCGTTTTTCAATCTTAACTGCTTATAAAAGAAATTGAACGATTGGATAGCCTATTTCACCGTCCATTGCGCGCCAATTTTTGTTGACGTCACCCTAGACCCCGCATACCCTTTTACCCCGCAGCTCTTCATCGATCGTGTGCGATCCGCACCGTTGGATCTGCAACCTCCAATCCAACGATTGCCAACCCGTTTCACATAATTTTTGCGTCTAAACGTTAACACCAAAAAATTACGCGAAATGGGCGGTTTTGTAAATCCATGTGTCAAACGCTAACCTATATCGCGTTTTTCGACTAAAATCTAAAACTACCCAAACACAACGCGAAAACCGCTGTCGGTTTTCCGCCAAACCACCTACCCTTTGCATTACTTTTTCACCTTTTAATCCTGGCCGTCTATCCTTTAGATCAGACGGCTCACATTATATTTCATCCTCCATTCGCTTGCCCTTCGCCTCTCCTTCCAAATAATCCATTGAGAGTTCTTCGCCATCGATGTCCGAAGATAGAACGGCCCTGATTTAACTTCCCCTCCATTACCTTTCCCCACCATCTGACCTCTCAAATGAACCTACCATTTAATCCTGACCGTTGTTTATTTTCATCCAACGGTTCCGATTTAATCCTGCACCCAAAGCCTTCAAAGCAGTTTAAACCTATCCACGCAGGATTTTTATAACTTTTGTTTGTTTTTTGCAGGTTATAAAGGTTTTTTCCACAGTTTCAAAGTGAAACGAAAGGCCAGGGATGACGATCCCTCCGGCCATTATTCACGAAGAAAAATAATTTACAAAGTTTCAAACTGTGATTTTTCTATGCCTCATGAGCATTTGTGAAGTCACAAAACCTCCGCGCGCCTGCAAAACAACGAAGAAAAACAGTGAATATCAAACAGCCAAAGAGTATCAGTGTCAAAGGATGGGATCAGAGTAGAAATGAAGATTAATGATTTTAAATAGAGTATAAAGGGATTAAGGCACCAATTCGAGAATCAAAGTCCTAATCCACAATTGTTAAAGAATAAAGACCGGAAATAAAGATCAAAGCCTGATTAGGCCTAAAACACAGAGCAAAGACAGATTAAAGGTGTTCTATAATAAAACAAATAAATCTATCAGTCCGAAAAGCCTCCACTGCCACATCTGAGGCAAATTGAATCCTCTCCAGCTACCAAAGTGCCACCTACATCTTTCAATAAATCAGAAGAAGGCAGAGTTATTGCCTAAGTCAGTGATATTTTGCCTAAAGATAGCCAGAGTTATTTCTAACTCGCCTCAAGAGTTTTTAAGTCAACAAAATCTGCCCAACATGCTTAATACTTAATGAAATCAATTAATACAGAGGAAATATTAGAAATCTTCTCTGTTGAGCCCCTCAAAGGCCGAGAAGCATTAAAATGTATTAATTGAGCCTAGAGCTCTTTTCTCTCATCCCACCTCCTCATTTCTTCTATAAATACCTCTATAGAAGATGAGACAAAGGTTGGTCTCTGAATATCTGTTGCATGTAAATAGTTTTCTGAAACTATTGTAAGCTTTGTTTGTAATTGAAGATACCTAAGTTGAGATGAGAAGTTTGAAGCTGTAGATACCCACTGGACTTGATGATTGTAACTGGTTTGAAGCATCAAATACAAACTGATTTATGGGATCCTGGTCTATGTCAATGGTGATTTTTTTCTTATTGTAAATTGTTATTTTCTTTTAATTTCCATTCTGTCCACTTTCTCTGATAAAGAACAGCAAATATAGAGCTAGGATTTACTGTCAAAAGTACCCTACTCTCACTGATAAGCTTTATCTCCATGTTTTCTTCCAATTGTGTGTTTAAGAATGATTTAATACAGTCTAAGCAGTTAAGGAATGTTGGTGTTCCCATGTCTTACTGTCTAAACTTTAAACATTGTTCTTGAATGTTATTTTCAGTTTCTGCTAAGTAAACTTGAACTAGGGAAGTCTATGGTTAGCCCTGTCCTCTAGTTTTATCTCCAAAGGTTGTCTGAAAGTTTCCCTTAAGAGTATGTTGAAAGCAGGCTAGTTTCAAAGTACTTACCTAATCTTAAACTACTTTTTGTGTTCATCATAAATGTTTCTCCTTTGAATATGTTGAAAGCAAGATAGGTTCAAAGTCCTTACTTGATCTTAAGCTATTCTTTGTGTTTTTAAATGTTTTCTATTGAAAGTGCATCAAAAGTAGGCTAGTTTCAAAGTACTTACCTGATCTTAGATAACTTTTATGTCTTTCTTAAGTGTATTCCAAAAGCAGGATAGTTTCAAAGTACTTACTTGATCTTAGGCTGCTCTTTGTTTCCTTCATCTGTTTGATTTCCCTTTCTTTTTGTCTCATTCCATAAAATCAACTTAAAGAGATCCTTTGACATAGATGACTTTCCCCATGGACCACTCTTGAATCTTGTTGTTTCAATTAAATCCTCTTATGACTCCATAGCCCAATGGATTGAAGCTGCTCCTTGCCTATCTTATTAGCTGAATCATTCCTTCACTTTCATACACCTTCACCCTTCATTTAGACTTCCTTCGCCTTCATTATATCTTTTCCCAACCAAAAATAAACAAACACCCTTGTTCTTCATAACTAGCCCAATATCACACTAAAATCCTTTTAAAGATAAATCAATCTTTGCACTTATAGAGAGATCCCTCTCTGGATTCAGGAGGGCTAGATCCTAGAATCCCAAAGTGGTTCATATGTAGGCTTTGCAGTTTGTATTTTCCAATCTTGCAAATTACAGAGACCTAACATGTAGAAATTTGCTGAATAAATCACTTATTCAATGGAGATTAACCTGATCACACATCAATTTCGAATTGCATGCATAACACATAATCTCTTCTACAATTAATTGTCACATGCGGAAAGAATAGAAGCGATAGCACATCAAATCATCATACACATTAACACAGTATGTATGGGGAAAGCTTATAGCCGAAAACCCCGCAGCTATTGTGTATATTATAATGGAGAAAACATGTAACAAAATCAGTACAATACTCCTCACAAGTACTCTCGCACTATCTCCCAAAGCTACACAAAAACTAGCTTGCTTCGAACAAGTCACGTGTTCAAAACACACCCACTACTTTCCCCGCCTCTATTGCGCAATCATGGCCTCGTTATAATAGAGATCCAAGGTTCGAATTCCTTGGCTTGCGCGTAATGACAGGGCAATTCCTCCAAGTGTGGTGCAAATCTCATGCACAATCCACATGTTAACCGATAGCTAACTCAAACCCTTTCATCTACCTCACTCGGTCTCCACTCGAATCGTCCATGCACCGTAGTGAACTCGATGTTCTTGAGTTGAATAATGAGTTACTAATTAATGAATTAAATAATATTTAATTCACTCCACTCATTACTAGTTGATTAGCTAGTTAAACTAATCTCAACCAGTTCAACTAAATTAAACCGAACACAACTCCACTAGCTGTCTCATTAACTCCACCAAACTTCTGCCACTGAAGTCCTAACGTCAACCATGCATGTGCTCACCAAACCCATAGGAAAAGTGTAATTCCTCTGTCAGATGCATGAGCCACTTCCAAGGCTCGAACTGAAGTGCTCCAAGAGAGTAAACTGAAGTTTAGAGTCCAAATATTATTAAGGGTAAATAATATTTGACTTCCCTATTTTAAGGAGAGGCAGTCTAAAAATAGACTTCGACCTATAGGTCCAAAAAAATAGATGTCCATCTATTTTTACCAACATGACCAATACTCCAAGAATAACATACTGCAATCCCTAGACCATGCTCCATATGTCTAAAAATAGACATAGTCTAAAAATAGATTTTTTCGACAAAAATCACATGTGTGGTCCCCACCTAGTTTAGGTGATCACTTTCCAACTAGGTTCAGGAAAGATGTTTCAAGAGGCCTCCTTCACTGTTTCTTGTTGCCATTTTCAACACTCCCTCTCAACAAGAAAGGACTGTCTTTGCATGCGACATGCAACTCCATGCAATCACCCTGCAACCTTCACAAGCGCCATGCAACTCCATGCATCTGCTCTGCAACTCCTCTGAAACTGAATAGGCTCCAAACAACTCAATCGGTCTTGATGCATCTAGCATCTATCATCAAAGTCTTCGACTTCTGCTTGGCCAACTGCACATGTCATCAGGAACCACTGCGCTGTTGAACTCTTGCACCCATGCACTCTTGCACTTGCTGTCAACTCTGATCCGTGCTCCAGTATCCGACAATGTCACTTTGATCTGCCTGCATCACTCCAACTGATCTTGCTACTGTTGCGCTATGGGCACCTCGTAGCCAGGTTCAACTCATGAGATCCACACCATCTCATGAATCTGCCCAGAAATCTCCTCATGGGATTAATCATGCATGTCGCCCCACCTCACACCTGGTGGTATAGCTACATGCACTCCCTCTGCTCGTCTGGCACAAAATTTCTCTGCATGAGTGGTCTCTTCCACTCCATGATCCTCTTGTGGCTGCTCCACATCCCGAGGTTCACTATCGCCTGCATGCAAACCCCGCTCCCTCTCAAGCTTCAATTGCATGTCTTTCTCGCCTACATGCAACACTTGCTCCCTCTCAAGCATCAATTGCATGTCTTTCTCACCTGCATGCAACACTTGCTCCCTCTGAAAGGTTATGGTACCAATGCCGGTCGCATTGTATCGTCCACCGTCACCCAACTCAACATGCATCTGGAGATCTTTCTCCACCAAGTCACTGAAAAAATTTGCATCTCCCGTCATGTGAAAGGAAGCGCCACTATCAATATACCACCCCGATCCCAATGCACTATACAACATGCATGCGATCAATGAGAAGTCCAGCTCAAATTGCGAGGCAAAAGCCTCACCAGCTACAGTTCCAGCAGCCTGCTTGTTCTTCTTCTTCTTTGGGCAATTCATGGCGTAATGTCCATGATCGTGACAGTGAAAACACTTCACTTTGGACATGTCACGCTCTTTACCATCCGCACCGGATTGAGAAGCCTTCTCCTTGCCCTTGCCCTTCCTTGCTTTGGCAGCCAAAGCGCAGTCTTCTTCATCAGATACCTTTGATGAAGATCCATCCCTGGTAGTCCTTCTGATCTCCTCTTGCATGAGATCCGACCACAGTCGCTCCCATCCCGGCAACTTCTCCCGACCATTGACACTATCCTGATAGGAATGCCAAGCCTTCGGAAGACCAAGGAGAGCCAGGTCCACCATGTCCTCATCTTCGACAGTCACCCCCACACTTCCTAGCTCATCTCTGCACTGAGTGAACTTCGTGAGGTATTTTGCGATGCTGTCGCCTTTCTCCATCTTGATGTTTCTTAGTCTATCCTTGAGCGCCAGCTTCCTTTGGTCACTCTTTCTTTGGTATAGATCTGTCAAAGCTTTCCACATCAAATATGGAGAAGCCTTTCCATGCAGGCTGGATACAATGTGATCCTTTACGCCCTCCAACAGAATCCTTCGACACTTCGCTTGTTTCTTTTTCCAGGCTTCCACAACAGCAGCATCATTAGAAGTAGGCTTTGGAATCTATTTCTCCACGAATTCCAACAGCCCATTATCATCTAATACAGCCTCCATGCAGTCCTTCCATGCAACATAATTCGAACTTCCTTCCAAGGCATATTCGAGTCGCAAACCGTTGAAAGACATTTTCGTCGTGGCACCAAGAACACAAATCTGCAAATTCGAATTTCACCACCAGCTGATAGCTCAATCGCTTATGATCTACACTTGAGAACAAATTATTTCCAAATCAGAGATTGACTGCATGGGCTTTTACCAGACCTTTCACTTTCCAAAGAAAGATGAATCTGGAGGCTATCTGGCCCGTATGCAGGCTCTGTCCGAGGAAATAAGTATGCAATCACCGTAATAGATCTCGACAATTAATATTGCTCCGATACCATGTAGAAATTTGCTGAATAAATCACTTATTCAATGGAGATTAACCTGATCACACATCAATTTCGAATTGCATGCATAACACATAATCTCTTCTACAATTAATTGTCACATGCGGAAAGAATAGAAGCGATAGCACATCAAATCATTACACACATTAACACAGTATGTATGGGGAAAGCTTATAGCTGAAAACCCCCACCTATAGTATATTATAAATGGAGAGAACATGCAGCAAATACATAGTACAAACTCCTCACAAGTACTCAGTACTATCTCCCAAAGCTACACAAAAACTAGCTTGGTTTTGAACAAGTCACAGGTTCAAAACACACCCACTACTTTCCCTGCCTCTATTGCGCAATCATGGCATGTCTAAATAGAGATCCAAGGTTCGAATCTCCTTGGCTTGACAGCGCAATCATCATGGGAAATTCCTCCAAGTGTGGTACAAATCTCATGCACAACTGATGTCGCCACTGATAGCTATCTCCACCCTTTCATCTACCTCTTTCACTGGTCTCCACTGAACTGTCCATGCACTGTAGTGAACTGATGTGTTCTTGAGTTGAATAATGAGTTACTAATTAATGAATTAAATAATATTTAATTCACTCCACTCATTACTAGTTGATTAGCTAGTTAAATTAATCTCAACTAGTTCAACTAAGTTAAACCGAACACAACTCCACCATCTGTCTCATTAACTCCACCAAACTTCTGCCACTGAAGTCCTAACTGAAGTCAACCATGCATGTTCTCACCAAACCCTTAGGAATAGCGTAATTCCTCTGTCAGATGCATGAGCCACTTCCAAGGCTCGAACTGAAGTGCTCCAAGAGAGTAAACTGAAGTTTATAGTCCAAATATTATTAAGGGTAAATAATATTTGACTTCCCTATATTAAGGAGAGGCAGTCTAAAAATAGACTTCGACCTATAGGTCCAAAAAATAGAGTCCCATCTATTTTTACCAACATGACCAATGCTCCAAGAATCTCATACTGCAATCCCCGGACCATGCTCCATATGTTCAAAAAATACAAGATATTTTAAAAATAGACTTTGCGACAAAAATCACCTGTGTGGCCCTCACCTAGTTTAGGTGATCACTTTCCAACTAGGATCAGGAATGATGTTTCAGGATGCCTCCTTCACTTTTTCTTGTTGCAATATTCAACACTCCCTCTCAACAAGAAAGGACTGTCTTTGCATGTGACATGCAACTCCATGCATTCACCCTACAACCTTCACAAGTGCCATGCAACTCCATGCATCTGCTCTGCAACTCCTCTGAAACTGAATAGGCTCCAAACAACTCAATCAGTTTGATGCATCTATAATAAAATTATTTGACTTCTGCTGGGCCCAACTGCACATGTCATCAGGGACCACTGCGCTGTTGAACTCTTGCACCCATGCACTCTACACTTGTTGTCAACTCGATCCATGCTCCATCCCAAGACCGTCACTTTGATCTGCCCGCATCACTCCAACCGATCTGCTACCGCTGCGGCCGTGGGCACTCGTAACTGTGTTCAACTCATGAGATCCACACCATCTCATGAATCTGCCCAGAAATCTCCTCATGGGATTAATCATGCATGTCGCCCCACCTCACACCTGGTGGTATAGCTGCATGCACTCCCTCTGCTCGTCTGGCACGAAATTTCTCTGCATGAGTGGTCTCTTCCACTCCATGATCCAATTGTGGCTGCTCCACATCCCGAGGTTCACTATCGCCTGCATGCAAACCCCGCTCCCTCTCAAGCTTCAATTGCAAAACATTTTAAAGCTTAAAATTTAAAAATATATAGGAATTAAAAAATAAAAATAAAAACAAAATAAAAATTTTAATTCAAACATTAAAAAAAAAACCTAAAATTTAAGATTAAAAAAAAAATATTAAAGATTAAAATTTCAAAATATATAGAAATAAAAAAATTAAAATAAAATATTAAATTAAAAAAAAGGTTAAAAAAAGAAAGAAATTATAAAAAATAAAATATAGAAATTCAATTTAAAAAAGAAAAAGAAAATGTTTATTAAATTTTAAAATAATAATAATAATAATAATAATAATTTTAAAATAAAAAAATAAATTTAAAAAAAATATAGTAAATTTTAATAAATTTAAAACTTTAAAACAAAAATTTAAAAAAAAAATACATTATTTAAATTAAAAGTAAAAAAATGAAAAATTAATTAAAAATAAAAAATGAAAAATAAAATACAATAAAAATATTAAATTTAAAAAAGATATATTAAAAAAACAAATAAATTATAAAAAATAAATTAAATTTAAATTATAAATATATATATATATATATATATATATATATATATATATATATATATATATATATATATATATATTAGATTTTATTAAATTAAAAAAAAAATGTTAATATTAAAATAACAAATTAAATTTAAAAAAGAAAAATATTAAATTTTAATGATAAATGAATAAACAAATAAATTTTGAAATAAAAAATAAATTTTAAATATAAAAAAAAATAAAAAAATAAAAATAATAATAATAATAATAATTGTTAAAATAAAAAGTTAAAAAACTTTAAAAATCAATTAAAAATGAAAAATTGAAAAAAATAAATTAAAAAATATATATATTAAATAAAAAATAAAACAAAAAAACAAATTAATTTGAAAATATTAAGTTTAATTTAAAAAAAAACGAATTTCAAATACACAATTTTAATTGAAATAAAAAGAATATAAAAATTTTACGTAATTAAAAAAATAACAATAAAAAATTAAAAAATTACAAAAAAAAATACTAAATTCAAATAAATTTAAAAGAAAAAAATACAAAATTTATTAAATTTTAAAAAATTAAATGAAAAAACTAAACATAAAATTTAATATTTAAAAATAAATAAAAATAAATAAAATCAATTAAATAAATAAAATTTTTTTTAAAAAAAATCAATTAAATAAAAAAAAATTCAAAATTTAATAAAATTTTTTAACAAAATTTAGAATAATAAAAATAAAAAACAAAAAAATGAATTAAATTTAAAAAAAAAAAAACAAAAAAAACAAATTAAATTTCAAATATAAAAATTAAATTAAAAAAAAATTATTTTTGAATTTAAAAAATAAAAATAAAAATAAAAAATCAAATTTAATATATATATATATATATATATATATATATATATATATATATATATATTAAAAAAAAAAATTTAAAAAAAGAAAGGATTTTTTTGATCGTGGTACCGCCGCCAATCGGCCTCCCACCTAGGTGGCGGCGGAGCCGCCGCCGGGCGGCGGTAGGCCGCATGCAGTCTCCCCGCCCGCCTGGCAACTGCCGCCTCCGCCGCCACCCGGGCAGAGGGGCCGATTGGCGACGCCACCACGATCAAAAAAATTTTCTTTTTAATTTTTTAATATTTTTTAATTCTTTTTTAATTTAATTTTTATTTTATTTTATTTTTATTTTTTTAATTTGATTTTTTTTTTTTTCAATTCAAACTTTTTGTTTTAAATTTAATTTGTTTTAATTTTTTGTTTTTTTTTTAAATTTGTTTTTAAATTTAATATTTTAATATTAATTATCTTTTAAAATTTAAAATTTATTTATTAAATTTATTAAATTTTAATTTAATTTAATTTTTTTTTAAATCTTTTAGTTTATTTAGTTTTTCATTTTTAAAATTTTAGAATTGTTTCATTGTTTGGGTGAAATTTATGGATATTTGTTTTTTAATTATTTGCACGTGGTTTTTTTCTTTTTTTTTTTGTTCTTTAATGATAGTTTTTTTTATTTTAACAAAATTATATATATATATATATATATATATATATATATATAAATATATTTTTTTTTTTTTTAATTTTTTTTTCTTTTATTTTTAATTTTTTTTTTTTCTTATTATTTTTTTATGTAATTTTTTCTTTTTTGTATTTTTTTTAATCTAAATTTTAATTTCATAATTTAAATTATTTTTAAATTTTCTATTTTTTTTTTTTTAATTATATGGTTTTTTTTAATAACTTAGAAAAAATGTTTTTATGTTTTTTTTTTTTTTTTTTTTTTTTTTGTTAATTTTTGTTTTTTTTCTTTAAATTATGTGTTTTTTTTTCAAATTTTGTCATTTCTTTTGATATAATTTTAGAATATTTTTGTTTTATTTATTTATTTTTGTTTAAATTTTTTATTTTTACGAGTTAATTTTGTTTTTTTTACATTTTTATTGGTTTTTTATAATGTTTTTATATATATATATTTTATCTAAGTTTTGTGTTTTATTACCAACATGAAAATCACCACTCTAAAAAAAAAAAGGTTGATGCTGCATCAATACGTTTCAAAATTAGCATGAAAATCACCGCTCTAAAAAAAAAAGTTGATGCTGCATCAATACGTTTCAAAATTAGCATGAAAATCACTAACATTTTAAAACAAATATTCATACTTCATAAATAAAAATATTAAAGTGTCAAAAATGTGCACAAAAAAAAGGGGGTGATTCTGCATCACCACTTTTCAAAATCGGGTGCTTTTTATGCTACCAAAAAAAAGTAGGTAACAGTGCGGTTACCTATTTCATCGGTAACAGTGTTAATTATGATACCAGGGAGATTTACCATGGTTTTAGCCCACAATATTAACTACGGTGTCGTCTATTTGATTACGTCTAAGAATACCATCGGCACTTGTGTGGTTTTGGCTCACGGTATTGGTAAAGGCTAAACCTATATAAGGAGAAGAAGATCATAGTGCAAAGGGTGTGCATGTGTAAGGATTTTAGTTGAAAACTTCACTCTAAATTATATCTGTATGGAATGGGTTTTGTTTATTGGTATATCTAAAATAATGATGCACCCATGGATACAATGATGGATTAGGATCTCTAGACTTGAAATGACTATGTATTTTCTTGATCTATTGGTGATATTTTATGATCTGTGACCTGGCGCATGATTGTTGAAGTGAAGAAAACAAAAAATCTGAGTAAGTCTATAGATCTGAACTTTCTGCATTCTTGAATATTTATAGATTTATACGTTGGTTCGTCATGGTGAAAGCGCATATACACGCGGGTTTGTTTCCGCAAAAGCGTGTATGTAAGTCAGGGGTCTCTGAAGCTTGATGGAGAGGTTATCTTTTTATTGTTGCTATATTTTTGTTGTTTGTCAATGAAGTCTTCATATAGATCTGGGTTGTTTGAATACTATATACGCTGCTAGTAGAATATGTACAAATTTAATCAATGAGTGATTAAATATGATTAATTATGCTGGCTGAATAAGGGTTCTGTAAATTTGAAAAATATATGACTGAAAGCCTTAGATCTGTTTATGAGTCTATTCAAATTCTAGAAATTCAGTATTCACATATCTATACACGGTTTGGTATAACATAAAGCATGTATACATGTAGGTTACAATAAAGCGAAGTATCATATGCTTTTAATAAGATGGATGATCAAGGTTGAATTTGGTTATGTGTGTTGATTCAGAAGTCTAGGTTTGTTACTGTGTTTTGGTTACAGTGATCTAACTGTTCTATTTAAAGTTTGGGTTATGGTTGATGATGTTGATCTATATATTGAGTTGTGTTGAAGCTATTGGATCTAGTGTGAAAATTTATGAAACGTGGTTTGCAGTGGGTCTGAGGGTTGAAGCCTTCAGTTTGGAAGTTAAAGCTTCCTTCCAGTAGAAGATGGTGTTCTGATCAGGGGTTGTAGCTCCCTTCCAGTAGTGGCTGGTAAACGAGATCAGGGGGTTGGAGCTCCCTTCCAGTAGCAGCTAGAGAACGAGTGAAGGTTGCAACCTTCTACAGGTAGTTGCCTGCATACTGATATGAGTTTACATAAGTAAAAATTTTGTAAGTAGTTTTCTATATAATAAACATTGAAGACATAGACGACAGCAGTGGTAGTTTTCTCCCGACTTGGGTTTCTACCTTAAATCTTGGTGTTCATGTGTGATTCTCTTGTGTGATATACTCTGTTAGTATTGTACATGTTTACTGCTTAACTTTCTGATGCATAACAGATGATTTGGGATCAAGAATATTTTTGAATAATTATCTGAACAGTAAAGTTATTTTGGTATACGCTAGTTTCTGTTAGGATAACCGCGTACATACGCTAGTTGGGCAAATAAAAGTAGCATATAGAAATCCGTACAATAAAAGGAAAAATATTGTGATTTTTGTAAATATTAATTCACCTCCCCCCCTCTCAGTTTTTTCCCAACAACAAGTATTGTGTAGCTGAATGCTGGAAGAAGAAGGTTTACAGTAATAAGGAACATGCTACAAGGAGTATTCCATGGAATGATGACGCAACACTGCAAGAAAAGAAAAGTCTAGGAAAGACTTTGGTATAGTTAGGAAAATATTGGGCACCGTAAAAACAGATCTCGGAGAAATCGAGCAAGAAGATGACCATTCCAGAATCGTCAGATAGAGTTTTTTCACAATGTAATATGAAAGGACATTCAAAGATCACATGTATATTGTTACTGTTGTCACTAAATTGAGGCTGATGGTTGCTTCAACAGTGAATTTAGAGTAACTATTTCAAACCACTTTTGGTTGGAACTTAGCCTTTCCAACCTAAGAGGGCTCTCTCAAGGAAATGTATGATATTCGATAGACAATGCTTGGAAACTAAGATGGCTAACTCTTGAGTGTGTTTTGAATGTTTTTAATGCAGGTGAAAGATGTGAATTAATAGCTACCATTGGGGATGGAGTCATAGGGAACTCAATCACATGAAATAAATCTAACATGGAAGTTTAGGCATGTGTGTACTCTCATCAAAACATAACTCGAACATTAAACCATATGCATATAGGAAATTGGAGCATGTTTAACCATGAATTCCAAGTGATTAAACATAAATAAAACTTAATAAGAATCAAATAGATAGATAAGACAAACACATATGAGAGCACATAATGAATCTCAGGTCTGAGAGAATCTTTCTGCAACTGTATATTACTGACTAAAAAATATTACAAATAGTTTGTAGCATTACATCAATCAACCATCTCTAATCCTCTCATCTTCCTATTTATAAAATTAGATATATTTACATGTACTCTGCCAGCTGGCCAGACCTTCAAATACTCCCAAAGACACCTTATCCAAACAAGAAACATATTACAAGTAGGGAATCTAGTGATATTTTTTTTTACAAGAGTTCAAAACCTAATAGGACTCTAACACAATTTTTTTTACTAACAACCTTTTAATTATACATACATGATGATATTTATCGAACAACACCACTTTGTATGAGGTGGAAATGCCCATAACTAAACAATAAAAGAACCATACTAACATCTAGGGCTGCTCCTCGGATTTTGGGGATGTGTTGTTATAGTTGATGATGTGTCCAAAATTGATGAGATGGCAGCCCAATCACCTTCCATGATGAGTGTTCTCACTAACCAAAATCTCCACTGATACTCTTTAACTAATCCAGATGATTAATGTGTTTCAAAAATGCATTTAATGCTTGAAAAACTTTGAAATTCTCCCTCGCTACAAAAACAGAGGACTTAGGAAAGTCCATAGCGAAAAGTCTGTACAACTCTTCATTTGATCTTTTCTGCAAATTTTTTGACTTCTCTGCTCATTTGAGGGTGTCCACTAATTCAAATCATTTAAATACATGCTTTTACTTACTCCCTTTATGACAAAATTTGGAATTTACAACAAAAAGTAATCTTCAGCGAGTTCGTAGCAAAAACTCGGCTTTAAGCCTGGAGTACGCTAAAAACTTTCCTGATAAAATGAAAATTTCAAATTTTTCACTTCCCAGCTCCCAAAAACTGTCCATGGTTGTGTGAGATGATGATATATGATAAGGCAAAAATGGTTCAAAATACATCTTACCCTCCTCAAGACGCATCAACTTCACCTTCAGCAGGTTCATCAACCAATATCATTTTCAAACCTTTCTTCTTTAGCTCAGTCTACACCATTCCCATTTGAATTTGCATCTCTTTAACCTGATTTATAATCTTTCTCCTCTCTTCCTTCAACCACCTGTTCCTCCTCATGATATGATTCATCATTTTATGCAAAGGTAACGTTATTTTCAACATTTTCTTGGACCTTTGAGCCACCTCATCATAAAATTTGGTTTTCTTGCTGACCTCTTTTTTAAAATCTGACAGTTCTTTTCTTTCTTGCTTGAAATATTCCAGCTCCGGCTTGGTCTCTAAGACCTCATTTCTTGCCTCTTTAATTTTTTCCTTAATAATGTCCACTTCATATTTCTCTATAATTTTCTCTTTACCTTTCTGTGCCTTAGTGATTTCTGCTTTTGTGGGGGATAATTCAATGATCTCTTCCACCATGGTTGCTTGTTCTTTTCTGCTTCATTCTACTTCATTCTGCTTCTTATCAGATTTATCTCCTATGGAGATTTGTGACCTAGTAAAAGGCTTTCTAGGCTTGAATACATAACCAGAGTCCTCACTAGAGAAATCAATATTTTTTGTAGTAAGGCCTTTATTCTTCATCTTTGTTCCCTTTATCTCCACAAGTGGCCAACATCAATGCTGAAAATGGCCTTAAGTACATGACAATACAATATACAAGAAGGAAATTCCCTCCTTGGTACAATATGCTTCTCATATAAAGTAAAGAAGTACAAATCATAATGCAAAAATGTACCTCCTCTACTATGTAATTTGGTCATTGAGCTGAAATGGCTCAACTGAGGGTTCTCCCTCACTCTCCATGAGTAGGGAAGTGGCTGTGACAACCTCTCCATCACCATTTGGGCTATGCATATCTCCATATGTTGATATATATATTGTTGGATGCCCTCCCAAGTGAACTCTTCCATCAACGAATGAAATGTATCAAAGTGCATGGAAAGAAAGTCCACATGCGCTGCATGTAGTAGCTTCCTCTTGAGCTCAGAAACTCTAGTCAAGAAGACTCTACCATGAGAATAGATGACCTCCTCAACCACCATGTATCCATCATCTCCCTCCGGGTCATCAAGAATCATGTAAGCACCAAGATCCTTGGATTACTCTACCAAAAGTTGAGACCTCCAATATGGATCAACCCTCCTAAGAGATAGCACTGAAGATCTGAAATGTGAAGCTCCCCACATGTTTTTGTCTTCCCCTTTGACATCCCCCATGCCAAATTCATCCTCCAAAGTGCTTCCATGCCCATCATGCAACTGCCCATGCTCAAGTAGAAGTGGTGGCCTTTGGAAGTTGGCCTCCCATGAGAAGCTACCATCCAAAAGGAATCTCTCAATCTTGGTCAATGTAAGCATGAGTGGCCTCCATCTACTCCAATATATGGAGGATTCCTTCCTCAAAGGAAGTACCCTCTGTTTCTCCAAATCCATGGAGCAGCTCCCTTGCACCATGGTGGTGCCATCCCCCAACATTGCAGCAACTTCTTTCAGCGCAAAATATGCAATGAGAGTGGGTAATGCTGAAAATGGGAGAATGTCTCCCTCCTCCTTGAGTCTACCCTAGACTCTCTGCGCTATAATAGACCCCTCCAAAGTATCCACCCCTCTGGGATCTAAGAGTGGTGAACCAACTGGAAATATGTCTCTCACCAACTCTAGATTTGGTGGCCTCCCAGGTGGAATGCTCCCATGTAGTGAGACATCAAAATCTGAAGTGGACTATACATATGAGTGGACTGATTTTTCCCTCCTTTCACTGCGCAATACAGTCTCCTTATTTTGTGTAGAAACCTCCCGAAATAGGTAAGGGTGAATGCTCATCATCCCTTGATGTTGATCCTTCTCTTTTTCCATCTCACAATCCACAAAAACTTATGCATGTTGCTTTGGGATTGTCCTTTGGTTCCCACATGTTAGATCATTTGGAACTCCTTGCAAAGACACAAGGGCTCCTCTAATGGAAGCAATGGCTCTCTTCCCATCTCCATGTGGTGATGGATCTCCTCCTGATGGTACAACGTTGTTATCTCTTCTTTGCTCTTCTCCTTCATCAATATTTGAAAATGCCTCATGATCAATGAGAGACCCTAGATCTTGATCTTCCCTTGAAGGAGGAACCTCCACGTCTTCATCTATAGAAGAGGGCTCTTCAAGAAGTGTGGATCTTGACCTTGGAAAGGTATCATGCATGTTTCTCCACCTTTACATTTGCTTGAGGACAAGCAACATTTTGGAGGGGAGGACTATAATATTCCAAAAATTTAGCCTTCATCTAAATGGAATATTATAGTTTTTTTTGTCACTAGGTAGGTGAATAAGTGGGTGGGGAGGCCCATAAATCTCTTTAAGAGGAATAATAACACTCCTAATATGAAAGGAGGAAGAATAAACAGCTGGATTAAGCACCTTTGGGTGTGAACAGGGATTGGATCATGTTGATTCAGTCAACGTTGACCAAATCAACAACACTTTCATGGAGGAGTGGCCTTTATGATGAGACAACACCGTTTTAGTGGAGGACAACTTGCATGAGCTTGGTGGCAAGTGTGGATGGGACCCAATGTGAGGAGGTTCACTTGCTATATATGGAGAGGATGGAAACCTTTGTTATTCATGTTTGAGATTATTATTTGATATTGGTATGTTTAGACTTTTTCTTCCTCTTACTATTTAGCAGGGTTGTTGTGCTGTTTAGCACAAGGGTGTTCCTGATCGGGAGTACCTACCTCATCCTCAAGGAAGGAGATGTTCTTTGATCTTCATTTCCTCATTCCGGAATTTTTTCCAAGCTACCTCCTTCAGCTACAGCGCAGTTTCTGTTTAGAGCTAGGTTGTGTTGTAGGGTGCAGCAAAGAAGGATCACATTCAGCTATTTCTGGGCTTGTTTTTCAGTGGAGAGGTAGCCTATCCATTGGAGGATCAGCAAGGAGGGCTCTTGGGCACATTTCCACATCTTTTGCATTAGGCCAACCATCTGCCATCCCTCACAGCACAATCACAATTTTGAACTGCGTTATTTTTTAAGGCAATTGTTGGGAGGATTCATTGAGCTCATCAGGAGGGTGTATTTCTGAGTAGAGGGATAAGCCTTCTATTTAGAAATACTATTGGAGGAGGAAATCACCATTTCAGATCTATCATAGCCTCATTATTTTCAGATCCAGTTTGCAATGACATCTCAACCCCAAGGTTATTTGTCATATTGTATATTTATTGGTATTTCTAGAAATATTTTTCGGGTTGGCTAGAAATCATGTATTAGAGCCCACATCTTCTTTCTTTGGCATTTATTTTGTTTCTATCAGCCATATTCCATTTATGTATATTTACAGCAGTAGCTACACTGATATAGACAATTCTATCACTGCTCTCCGGCATTTTATATAGTTGCAGCAACTCGTGCTTATTGTTCTTATCATTGGAGGCTTGTTCTTATTGCTTGAATAGCTTGTCCCTCATGATATTTTTGTACATTGTTGCTGATATCCTAATAAAATGATGGTTTTATATTGATCCCTCTTATGTCATGTTCAAATTTGTTGTGTTTTACATTATTATGTCTTGTATTGCTTTTATTTCCATTTTGGAATATTACAATCAAAGGCCCAACCGCTACACCAAAAGCCCAAACTGTTAGTGAGGGCAGAAACCCAGTGCATTAAGGGGCTAAACAGCCCGGAGCATATTAGGGCGGGGACCCTTGCGTATTACCCCCCATTACGCAGACCCCGGACATGTGGCTGCGGGCCCTACCTGAACACGAGACATTACAGCCCACCACGCTCTGCAAGTCTCGACCTCGAGACCTCAGCTCTGATACCACAAATGCCCAACCACTACACCAAAATCTCGGACTATAAGTGAGGGCGAAAACCGAGCGCGTTAAGGGGCTAAACAACCTGGAGCATCTGAGGGCGGGGACCCTTGCACAGTACCCCTCATTATGCAGACCCTGGACATGTGGCTATGGGCCCTACCCACACACGGGACATTACAACGTTGAGTTCCTCCATGAGATGAGGAAACTTTTGCTGAACTTAGTCCCTAGTGAACCACTTGCCTTGGTGCAGGAGTTGACCAGCTTTTACAACCCGATACAGTTGGATCTTCTGTTGGTGAGTGTTCTTGATTTGCATGTCCATGATACAATCTGTGGTGGCTTGTTCCATGCAGCTGGGTTTAACTCTGTTGATGTGAGTTTTTCTGCAATATCAGAGGTGTCCAGTAGAGGTGGGAAGTAGGGATGAAGGCGATCCACATTGAATACTGGGTGCAGACCAAGGAATGGTGGAATACTGAGCTCAAAGGCATTGTTCCCTATAGCCTTGTTGATGGTGTAAGGCCCATATCGGAGCGGGCGAAGCTTGCAGTGGGGTCCAATGAGGCGCTCCTTCTGCAAATTTAGCCATACTTTGCCGCCCACTTGGAAGTTGTGTGGCACTCGATGTTGATCATGTCGTTGCTTGTACTTAGCATTGGATTTGTCCAATATGTCATGAACCTTTTGGTGGATGTGTTGAATGCACTCGATGAAGTTGTTTTCTTTGTCAGCTTCAGACTAGACATGAGCCAAATCGGCCTGAGTAGCTGCAAATGGCATGGCTACGTCAATGGGACATAGTGGCTGGAATCCCAAGCCCACCTGAAAGGGGTTGTGGTCCGTTGAGCTGTGGAGAGCCTGGTTATAATTGTGTTGTACATAGGGGAGGCTCTCATCCCGTGTGCATGGATGATTTTAATTGTACATGCGTAGAATGTGTACAATCATCCTGTTGACGACCTATATCTAGCCATTAGTTTGGGAATGGAAAGTTGTGGACTTGGTGAGCTTGGTGTCCGGTATTGACCAGAGGCTGGACCAAAATGTGCTAAGGAACCTGTTGTCCTGATCTGATTTGATAGACTTTGGGATCCCAAAGTGCACCCACACTCGTTCAAAGAAGAGTTTAGCAGTGGCTTTAGCTATGATATTCTTCTTGCAGGTCGCCATAATTTCGATCTTCGAGAATCTTTCGACGACCACGAAAACATAGTCCTTTCCATGCTTAGTAGAAGGAAGGCCCGACATGTAATCCATGGAGATGGATTCCCAAGGTTGACTAGGGGTAGTTAGCGGAGTATAGAGGCCTTACTTCTTTATGGTTGGTTTGGCAATGGCGCAAGCAGTGAAGGATCTGATGTACTTCCCGATATCATGTTGAAGGTTTGGCCAATAGAAATAATTCTGCAGTATTTCCACTGTTTTCTAGACCCCGAAATACCCAGCGACTTGACTGTAGTGTGCTTCCTATATCATCTTGGCACGCTCGCTTGAAGGAACACAAAGGTGTCCTAGGTGTCATAAAAGTGCATCTTGGAGGTGAAAATTTGGAACTTGCGTACCCCCAAGAGTACCTTGTATGTGTGGCCGAATTGTGGGTTGCTCTCATAGAGAAGTGGCCAATCAGAAGTCTCATGCCCACAAGAGTTGAGAACGATGGTGAGCGCCACGATCGGTGGTTGGCTGAGGCAGTCTACAACATTATTGGTGCTACCCTTCTTGTACTTGATGTTCAAATGAAACTGTTGTAGATATGTGGACCACTTCTGATGGCAATCATTCTGCAACTTCCCTTGTGTTTGTATGAACTGTTGGGTTCGATGGTCTACGTGGATGATTGTTTCCTTCCCCAAAATGTAATGCTTCCATTGTCGTTAAGCTTGCACAATGGGATACATTTCTTTGTCATAAGTGGGATTCTTGCGAACTGTGTCGGACAATGTCTCACTGTGATATGCCACTAGATGTCCCTGTTGAGTAAGAATTTCCCCAATATCATAATCAAAGGCATCTGTCTCGATCTCAAATGGTTGTTGCAAGTCTAGTAATGTGAGCACTGGGGCATAACAGAGGCGATTTTTCAATTCTGTGAATGCCTTCTGTTGAGATTCTGACCAAAAGAATTTTTCTCTGGCTCCTCCCTTGGTGACTTGACTCAAGGGCCAAGTGATATGAGAGAATCCCAACACGAACCTGCGGTAGAAATTAGAAAGACCCAGAAAGCTGTGAAGCACTGTTATAGTGGTTGGGGCTGGCTAATCCCGAATGACTTGGATCTTGGTTGGATTCACATGCACCCCCCTTTCATCAATAATGTATCCCATATATTGAACCTGGGTCATACCAAAAGTGCACTTCTCCAAATTTGCACACAACCTGTGTTGCCGCAGTGTTTAGAGGACTTGTCAGATGTGGTGGAGGTGCTCTTCCCAAGTGTGGCTGAAGATCAGAATTTCATCCAAGTACACCACTACAAATGAGTTGGTGAATGGCCACAAGATGTCATCCATCAACCTCATGAAGGTTGCAGGAGCATTCGTCAACCCGAAAGGCATGACCAGCCATTGGAAAAGGCCCTCCTTGGCTTTGAAGGCAGTCTTCCACACATCGGAGGGTTCGATTGGTACCTGGTGATACCCATACTTCAAGTCGATCTTGCTGAAATATTTCACCCCTTTGATTTGGTCCAAAGGGTCATCAATCCATGGGATCAAGTACCTATTCCAGACAGTGATCTTGTTCAGCGCCCGGTAGTCAATACAGAGTCTCCACGTCCCATCCTTCTTCTGTACCAACATGATCGGGCTCCCACGGGGCGATGAACTTGGCCGGATGTGACCTTTATGCAGCATCTCCTGAATCTGTCTCTTTATTTCATCATTCTCCAGAACAAAGCATCGATAGATCAGTCCATTGGGTAGCGACGCACCTGGGGTTAGATCAATGGGGTGCTTGACCTAACAGTGTAGAGGAACACCTATGGGTGAGGTGAAGATGTCCCCGTACTCCTCCACAACCTTGTACATTTGTTGTTTTCATGCAGAGGAGCCCTGTCTGGAGGTCGTGGCCATAGTCTTCTTCTTGCCCTGGGGGTGGATCATTAGGAAAATGAATTTCCTGGTTTGGGAAATGAGCTTACTGCATTTTTTTGCAGTAACCAAAGAAATAGCGGCAAGTGTTGGTACCTATGATATCCTGTACAACTTATTTCCCAAAGTAACAATACAAGCACGAGGTCGGGACTCATACACAACATGTCACTTCCACAAGTATGGTTGGCCTAATAATACATCAGAAACATCAAGAGGAGAAATTTCACATAATACCTCATATGTGAAGGGCTTGATGCTATAGGAAAGGTGGCACTGCTGGCTGACGCGGGGATCCCGTCCTTGGTGAAGCCACCCGATGGTGTATGGATGTGGGTGGGCTGTGGTCGGAAAGCCCAACCGCTTCACGACATCTGCTGAAATGAGGTTCTTTTGGCTCCCATTGTTGACAATGAACTGTACCAGGGAGCCCTTTACCCACATCTAGGAGTGGAAGAGACGTTCATCCTTCTCTGGATCTTCCAGTTCATCCTTCTGGATCTTCGTAGTGGCAAAACTAGCGTTGGGCTTCGCATCAATAATCTGTTTCCCTTTGTCATTCCCCTTGTCAGGTTTTGATTCAGAGTCAGAGCATGCATTTGACTCAGAAGCCCTCATCTCAGCCACTAGCGACTGCTTGGCTCGACACTCACTTGTGCTATGAGTGGAGCTCTTATGGAACTCACACCACTTTCCCGTGTCCTTCTTTGGCTTTGCAATGTTGTTCTTTGCTTGTGGCTTTGAAAAGTTGTCTTGGGTTGCCATGCCTTGGCTCTGTACTTTGTTCTGTGGTTTGAGAGCACCTTTCCCTTGCTTTTGATTCGCAGATCCAAAGTCTCGCTTCTTCTGTTTGAATTTCTGCTCAATCTTGGCAGCATACCGGTATGTCGTACCAAGCGAGGAGATTTCGAGGAACTCCATTTCCTCCTGAATGTATCTGTACAGACAACTGCAATACTTTAGCACCAGATATTTCTCTGAATATTTGACACCCAACTTTGTGCGCAGGGTATGGAACAGATTCGTTAGTTCATGCACATCTTGATCCCTTTGTTGCCGCAGCGTGGTCCATTGTATGTACTTTTCCTCATAGCTCCCCACGGGATAATATTGTTCCTTGATGGCGTCTGGGAAAGAATTCCAAGTGGGTACGACTGAGAATAGAGAGGGTTTTATCTCGTCCTTTTTCTAACAGTAGGTTTCCCACCAGTTACTTACATGGGGGGTAGCTTTGAGGAGTGTAAAAATAATCTTCTCTTGGTCAGGAAAGTCATGAACTGAGAAATATCCTTCTAATAGATTCAACCATCTATCTATGACATCTGCATCTATTTGGTCCTCAAATATGGGAATGTCAAAATTTACTTGTACCTTAAAGGGATTCGCGCCTCCAGAGTGGCTGCTGGATGTAGATGCGCCGCCGGTGGGTAGTCGTTGAAGGATCTAGGGAAATTTATCCATCATCGCGTTCCTTTGTTTTTCAAGGGCCTCCTCGAGCAATATTTTGATAGGATCTCCTGCTCCCTCATATTTATTTTCATCCCCCATGCTTGGCCGTCAGGTTTTGCGAGGCTAATATTGTAAAATTTCCACCAGATTGAGCCCTAACTCCTTATACCCCGACCGCGTTGGGGACACGCAAAGAAGGATCGAGAAAAAGAAAACCGCTTTGATACCACTGATCCAGATTTATGCAGGAACGCAATAGAATAAAAATATAAACATGAGTACAAATATGCAGTGGAAATAACACTTCATTTCATTAATATCAAATAATTGAAATTTGCTTACAGACATAATGGAAATAAACTAGCTAGGGCACTGGTAGCTTATCTCTGAGAAGAGATGTGGTAGCTATAGGCCTCTGAACTGTGTTACAATGAGGCTCGAGGGCCTATTTATTATTTAGAAACAATGGAAAACCCTAAACATCCAAAACCCTAACCCTAGGAGATGAAGCGCCAAAACTATGGGCCCCGTTTGGGTAAATTGGTGTTTCAACTTCCCGAGACATAACTTTGGCATACAATCTTTGTTTGTTGCATTCAATACCTTGTTAGAAATATCTATCTGAGGACTACAACTTTTGTGTGAGAAACATCAATCCATGGACTCATGTTGCTCTTAGTTTTCCCAAAAAACATCGTTTAGGGCCTCAAAACGGCTCCGGAAGTTCAGGACCCGAAAAACTGCTAAAAATAGTAAGTCATGCCGAAACTGAAAAACTGAAAGAGAAAATGGTGGTGCCCCAAGTGGAATAGGTGGGTGACCACCAATATCCACCTGGATCAATTATTCATTGTTGTTCTTCTCCTGATCACTATTAATCTTCTCCCCCTTTGGCATAAATGGTAAATTATTCTCTTGAAAACTCCCCCTGAACCACCACAACCTACTCTTCAGTTGATTCCAAACGCTGAGTAGCTTCCAACATGCATTATAATTGAGTCATTTGGGAGGAGGAATCACAACTCCTATCTACTGCCTGAGATGCTCAAAGGGCTCTCTTGCAAGTGACTTAGTAAAGGATCTTGGAAATTGGTCTTTAGTGGCTACATATTCAAGTCGAACAACACTAGCTGCAACTTATTCTCTTAAGAAATGGAAGTTCCAAGGAAAATTTTAAGGATGGAAAATTATCTTGAAGTTTAAAAAATTGGCGAATCTCACTAGTCCCTAATATGCAAACTATAAAATTTTTATTGATGTATTTGTAAAATTATTCAGATTTATAATGATATTATATATACTTCTTATATAATGTTGGTGATTTTTAACGTAAAATAATTTTATATTGTAAAATTTGGGCGAATCACTTCTATAAAAAAATGGAAATTGGCGAATATTTTTTTTGGAAAAACCATTGAAAATTAGCCCATCTACGAATATTAGCCCCTAAAATTTTCCATGAATGGAACATGATTCTTAGAGATACTGATGGCACTAGTATTATCACATATTATTGGAATGGGATCATTCAATTCTACCTTAATGTCCTTTTCATTTTAATCCATATAATTTGTGAGAAACAAGTGGTAGTTGCAATATACTCTACTTCAACAGTTGATAAGTAAATAGAGTATTTTTTCTTGCTAACCTGGGACACTAAGCAATTTCCAAAAAGAATGTTGCACCAGAGGTGCTCTTCCTGTCATCAATACTGCCTACCTAATAAACAACAATATAGTCCTTCAAATTGAATTCTCTAATTTTAGCATACCACAATCCATAATTAGTTGTCCCTTGAAGGTATTTGAAAATCCTTTTGACAACGATGACATGAATTTCATGGGGGCAGGCTTCAAATTTGACCACAAGACCCACTGCTTGCATGATGTCTGGTCTCAACGTTGTGAGATAGAATAGGCTTCCTATCATTGATTTGTAGTCAGTATGATTTACCAGCGATGTCTCATCTTCTTTGCATAACTTATAGCCTATAACCATGGGTGTGTTAATTGGCTTGCAATCTTCCAACACAAATTTCTTTAGAGTTTCTCGTAGGTATTTGGATTTTGAGATAAATACCCCATTTTTTTATTAACAAATTTGCAATAATAAGAAGGAAAGTTCTCCTATCATGGACATCTCAAACTCTGTCCACATATAGCTTGCGAATTGATGTCCCAATCATTCCATGTCATTGCCAAATATTATTTCGTCCACATACACTACCACAATTAGTAGATGATGATCTTCATATTTTATATACATATTTCTGTCTACAATTCCTTTCTTAAAGCCTTATTGCTAAAGGTATGAGCCTTGTCTTGCATACCATGCTCTAGGGGCATGTTTGAGTCCATATAAGGCCTTTTTCAGTTTTCACATTATTGTGGAAAAATCACAACACCCCCATTTTTAATTTATTATCTTCATAATAACAATGAGGACCCTCTACGTAAATTCTGGTCATATCACTTTTAAAACTTTCATTTGGTTAATTGTGTGACACTTTTGTGAGATTTTCGTTTTCCTCGGATTTGCATTCTGATAGCTTCATTGTGTTCGATTTCTCACGAGCTTTCCATTAGTTCTCGTTTCATCTCATCTAGACTTATGGTTTGCAAATGACACCTATTCAAATTTTTAGTGATTTTTACTATTTAGATTTAAAAATTGTACAAAATATATTTTATTTTTATATTTAATGAATTTTGTGATTTGTATATAATATTATTTAATTTATTTATTAAATAATCTAGATTAATTAAGTTAATTTAGCTTAAATTAATTATTTTGTAAATATTAATTTTTAATCTTTTTATTAATATTTTTATTATTTATTTAATTTACAAACTTTATAATTAAAAATATAATAAAATATAATATAAAATATTTTAAAAAAAAAACTGGTATCCTAAATCTAGGAAGCACAATTTAATCTTGATTTCAAAAAATATATGGAAATCGTGGATCCCATGATTTAGGTTTTAAATTTGTTGTAATTATTTTATAAGGAAAACATAATTTAAAAGTGGCCCTAATTTATTATAAAAGAGATCCCACCTACCACCTCATCCTTCCCAGCTCCCTATTTCATTCCCCTACAATATTCTCCTCATCCAAGTCTCCAACCTACCTCACCTTATGACTCCCATACTCACCTCCCTCCTCACTTCACGTCCCGCTCCACTCTTTTTCATACCTCTTGGATCCTCCATTCCATTTCCTTCACATCCACCTTATATCTCCCACATGATAACAGGATTCTTAAAAAGAGATTCCCAAAGCCATTTAATTATTATTTTCAATTATTTAATAGTTTTTAAAAATATATTAATTTATAATTTAATTTTAATATATTTTAAAAATATTTTGTTTAATATATTTTATCTTTGTATTGAGAGGTTTTCGCAGTGTATTATATTAGATATTAGTTTTTGGGATTCAATTGCGTTAAGTAATTAGGAACATAATTTAGAATTATATTTTTAATAAACGAAATATACATTAGATTTTTGGCCCACGCATGCATTTTTCAGAATTCTGACAATTTTGACACCCTGACTTTGGAGGTTGATATCTTGAGTTTTACTTGGCCAAATGAGGCCCAAGATGGCTAGTTGGAAAAATAGAATTGAGGAAAAAAATCTAGTAGCATTAACTTAACAGAATATTCACATTTAATATGCCAAAAAATTAGCAGAAGCTAAAGATCCAAATTTGCATTTAAAAAAAAACCAATTTTTAAATTTGTTTTTGAATTTTCATTTGCTGGAGCAAATTGATTTGAGTATGTCTTCTTGGGCCAAATAGAACATCACAAAGATCACATGGAGGCATATTTTTCATTTATTTTATTCATTAATTAGAATTTAATTGGATATTTTGTTTTCTCATTTTTGGAACTTTTATTTTATTGTGCAAAATTAATTCATTTTATTTGAATTTTGATTGGTTTTTGCAGGAAATGTGTTGGAGAGGATGAAGCTAAAACATATTAGAGAATTACTTTTGCACTAACAAAGAGGAAGGAGGATTTGTTGCTCCAAAATATATGGATCTAAAACCATTTCCATTAACTCTCGAATTTTAGAGATTTTTGTAAATAATAAATGTCAGTTTTGAGAATGAGGAACAAGTTCCTCTCCTCTGCAACTTACGAGCTCTCAACACTTTCGTAAGATAAAATTGAGCTGTAGATTGAGAGGAAAAAAACAGATCTAGGTTATAGGGAGTTTTCTTTTCAAATCTAGTCTTTGAAATTGGAGGTTGGGTCTACACTTTTGAAACCTTCTCCCTTTAGTGTCATAACTTATGATTTGAGAAATATTTTTGGAGAACATATCAAGGAACGAAGAAAAGAGATCAGGTTTCATGAATTTGTATTTAAATACTTTTATTTCAAATGCAGGTTTTATCTTTTTGATGACAAATCTGTATAGAATGATTTTCATGTTGAGCACTATTGTTTTATGTGAGAATGAATGTCTTTTGGATTAACTATCTAGTTCATTAGTCTCGCAGATCTGTTGTTAATTTTCTCTTTTCCTCATATGCTCAAATCTGATTTCTTAGTAACTATTTACTCAGAAATATGCTATTAAAATTTGATTTAATTTCCATTAGCATGAAGTGAACTATTCTGTAGTGTTGATGTTTAATCATACAATGTTTGAAAGTATCTGAACATAGCATGCTTCATTATCACAATATCAACTAGTATAACTATTTCATTAGCGTGATATTATTCATTAAAGAAAGACATGCTAAATACCCATTCATTTAATTACCTTTCTCTCGGTTGGGCTTAGATTTACATCTTCCTAATCGATATAGGCTTATGATTTCTTTCTTTTTGCTTGCATTTTAGAGTTAATTTGCATTCAGATTAATCACTGCATTTCTAGAAGTTTCCTTACACAAGGGGTAGACTTTAGTGGGGTTTGACTGAGCCCTCAAGTAAGCTTAAGAGTTTCTTTCTTGTTCATGCACAACAAGAGAATAATAACCATATCTCTTTTTTTTGGGTAATTAATTGAAATATCATGAGTCATCAGGGAGAGGTAACTGGTCCCAATAAAACCAATCATAACCGCCAAATCAAACGGATAAGGACTTAGTTAAGGCTTTAACTGAGTGGTCTCCCTTACATGTTAAGTAGGTCATTTTTTTTCCATCAACGCACACAAACCCTTCATCTTCGATGAGCATGAATGATCCGAAAACAAAAGAATTGACTATTTGCACAATTTCACCAAATATTAAATAAGGTTTCTTTTAAGTGCGAACATGAGGAAAAATTATTTTTAAGTGCCTTAATCATAAGACTTGAAATATGGAGTGAACAATGAACAACATAGGAAAAAAGAAAACAAAAAAAACTTGATGACGAATTTCGTCCCTGGACTACATCTTCGGGTCTGCTTCCAAGTGGGCGCTTATTGTATTAAAAATGATCATAAAGTCTCTTTACATCAAATTCACCATTCTAGATTGTGCAAACGGGCATCAATGGATACCGTCAGAACATAGGCCTCGGCCTCAGCTTTCCAACAAAACTTACATATATCAAAAAGGCCCAATATTGGCCAAGTTATGCCTCCAAAGGCATACTATACACACTGATAAAATTGAGTTCGGAGCTTCACATTCTAACCCCTATGGTAGGGGAACATTGGTAAATCCTTTTATAACCCACGGGCAGGTCTCGGGGTAAAACTCGTGGACCTCCTGGGATTGGCTTGGAAATCTTTAGCATTTTGTTACAACATAATGTAATAACTTTAGCAAATTGGTGCAACTATATGGAAATTAAAATGTAACTCGATGCAATGGATTATTATTCATGGAATATAGTTTTAATAAGGGTTGGATCAGCGGTATGGATAAACTTCCCATGGCACACATGGTTATAACCCAAAGTTTAAACATAGGACTGAAACATATCAATCCCACCTTCCAATATTTTTTTCGACTTTGGCACATTTTTTATATAGTTGAACTAGTGGTGATATAACATTGAACCGACACCTATATATATTAATTATCCATGTTGTATATATGGTTGAACCAAAGTTTTAACATAGAACAAATCATATTAACTATGTGCCAGCCCAGCCGTGACATATGTTACAACATACAACTGCTATGTTTGGAGTGCTGATAACCAACTTTGGGTTTGGCAGGGCTGCCGAATATGGTGGGCTCCACCAACCCTTCTCCCCAATTGTCATTCAACATACATTTGAATATAACAATTGCACCTATGTTAATAAAACAAAGTTGTGGTATAATGGTAATTTTTTGCAATGTTTGTCGGAGGTTATGGGTTCGAGCCTGACCTTGGATTTTGACCTGTTGCTGAGTTTGACTTTGACCTATGCGTTGACTGCCACGTGTCTTGTTGAGAGACTTCCACTTGGCCTGCAAATACCCATTTTTGGTTTGTTGGAGAAAAAACTTTAAAAAAAAATTCTCCTTCATATGGAGGTCATTTTTCAAACCAAATATACCACCAAAATCAACACGATGAGGTCTTTGACTTGGAATTGGTTTCATGAGCATCTAAGGCTATAAAATTCTGAGCATTTCAAGGATCCTCCTGGATCATTCCTCTCCACTGGAAGCTTTTAAACCACCAAAATTTTGGTTTTAAGCAGACATGAGGTGAGGGTGCCACTCCCTCACCCTTCTAATCTCCATACACCTTTCTTTTCTTGGATTCATTCATTTGAGTCCTACTCCAAGATACTCAACATCTCCACGCTTAGAAGTATAGACCTTCCTATGCTTATCATGACACATTTTGAACTTGTGAACTATTTCATTCATCTAAGGCCAATTAAAAAACATTTGTAATTGTGACATTGTCTTACCTCCACCAAAGTTCCCTAAAACACAATAAGAATGTGCTTCCCTGATCACATGAAATCTTTCTCCCCGTGGTATGTACAACTTTCCAAGATGGTACAATAAACTGTCATGAACATGGTAATTCACTTCTTCCACCTGAGCACCATGAGTTAGTGATTCATAAACATCCTTAAAATCAGTATCCGCAACATATTGTTCTATGTAACTTTCATGTGCTAAATAACTCTTTTGCAGAATAACTGAAGCATTCAAATAAGGTCTTGATAAAATATCAACTACTTTATTGATGGTACCTTTATTTTATTTGATTACTAAGTGGAATTGATGCAAAAAACCCATCCATCTATAATGTCGAGACTACTGCAACTTAGTTTGAGATTGAAAGTACTGAAGTGGCTAATGATCTGTATGAATCATTGTTTCTTTTCCCATTAAATAATGTTTCCCTTTTTTAACACCTTACACTAATGCATACAATCATTTATCATAAGTTGGATATTTACAAACTATTTTAGAAATTTTTTCGGAATGAAAAAAATTTGATGCATGAGCATTAAGGTAGAGCCAACAATGTGACAAGCTGGTCACATGTTGTGGCTTGAGAAGATGACTAGAAGTCCTAATCATTTGAATACTTTAGTTTTAAAATATTTTGTTTAAAGTTAAATTGGGCTAGCATAGCCTTTGTAATATGTAGGTTAAAGGAATAGTTAGATTAATATTAGTTAGGAATTCAGTTGAATAAACTATTCTGAAATTGAATAACAGTTTCTCAACCATATGGGGATTTTGGGAAAGGCATAAAACAAAACCAAATCCACCATTGTGGGGTTCTTCCTTCCATAGATAAAAATAGACAGAACGAGAGGGAAATAGGTGTGAAAAAGGGTTGAACAGAGATTAGGAATAAATGTAAAAACCAGTCATCCTAGGGCTTGGTTCTGTGTATTTTCATTTATAAATTAATTCCAATTGTTTTGGATATTGATCGAGCTCTCTATTTCAACCCATGTGTTTTATTTCCTTGTCGAAATCAAATAATGCATCTTGTTTATATCTGTGTAGTATTATATATGCATATCGTATCTGTTAATGAATAGATAGATTTGAGCGAGAAGATGAAGTTCCTGTGAACTTCGCATAGACAAAGATATGGCAAAGATCGAGGGGTGAGAGACAAAGGAAAAGCTCAGGAGGGATCCGGGCGTTTTTAGACTGGACAAAGCTCAGGAGAGATAGAGTTGAAAGATTCCATAAGAAGACAGAAGGAGTAGCATGGAGGAATCAGTAATGCAGAGTGGCGACAGCTGAAGAGGAAAGATCGAATAAATAACAGAATACTCAGAAGAATTCTGTAAGAGGAATCAATGGTGAGGATTGAATCGCAGAGTCGATGGTTTAAGGATTGACGATGGAGATTAGAGCGGGGAAAAGAGGCAAATCAGAGCCGCAAGAAGGTGAATGGACAGTCGCGATTAAATCACAGATCCGAGGGTGAAAGGTGAACGGTTGCAATGATTTTGAAATTCAACCAATGTAATGGGTGAAGAGTTGGCAGAGACAGAGGTGAGGACCATTGGATCTATAGGAAAATCAACGAAAGAAGATGATTCGTGATTTCGCAAATCATAGATGTTAAAAAATACCGTTGAGAGTTTTAACAAGTTAAAGTAATTGGTTTTCGATGCGAAGTGATGCGGCAGGGGCAGACGAGGGCCGTCGGATCCAGCAAGGATTAAACGAAGGAGATTGAAAGCACAACAAAAGCTATTTCGCACATCGCAACATTTACAAGTTAAGGTTAAGGTCTTTGCATGGTAAATAATTTTGTTTGCGATGTGAAATGGGGAGGACCACGTGTCACCACAGTGCAACATTGCATCCTGAAGAAAATAAGGTTTAACTCTTAAGGTTATGTTGTAAATATTGTGAAGTGTGACTGTCCGTGATTGGTCAGAGCCATGTGGGACCCTTTGGAAAGAAATCCCGCGTGTTTGCATTTTATTTTGGTTTCTGCATTTAGTTCGGGTTATTGTTTGGTCTGCGTATGTTGAAAATCCATTGTTGATTCGCGCATGTATGTATTTAACCACCTACGATATATTTGTATTCTGCTGTGTAAAAAAAAGGAGTTTTTGTGGGTCCTAACCCGCAATCCATGAGTATTTGTGTAATTTGCAATTACTGCTACATCAATTGGTATCAGAGCAACAAGATCTGAGGGATGGTGTGAAGGAATTTGGACTAAGAAAAGTTGAGAAATATTTATCATAGATTCTAATCGAGTGAACCTTAAGAGTTAAGACTTTGGACTGAAGGCTTATGAAAAAGCATAAGAGATACAACAACATGGATAAAGTAGTAGCACAGAAAATAAGGTAAGAATGTTTTGTTTCAATTTTATTTTTGATTATAGAACTGACAAGTAAATTCTCACATTAAGAAGAGGAGCATAAGATTTTAATAGAGACAGCCTTTAAGGGCAGTGATGAAGGAAGCTAGCCAGGATTTCTAGGAAGAAGAAGAAGTGTGGTCAGAACCTAGTATTTCAGCTGAGGTTGAAATATAAGAGGACAGTAGTGTTCTCAAGTGTAGATGATTTGTGAGGGTGAGCCTAGAAGGAGCATAGATGAGTGCTCAAGGAGGGTTCTAGATTGAGGACCCATACTTGCCAAAAGACCAAGCATAGAGGAAGTTTGGTGAGGTAAGTTGTTGTAGGAGGAATTGTTACTGCAGGGGCTAGTGCAACTCATAGAGGGTGAAAGAACTCAAGAAGATGACTATTGAAAGTCATAGCAGAGGTTCAAGAGGAAACCACAAAGTGAAGAAGGAATATGCCAAGAAAAATGGCATATGGAAGCAGATGACTGATGAAAAACATAAGAGAGAAATAAATGAGATGAGAACCCATCTTGATCTATTGATGGAATTGCTACGGAGGAGTGAAGAAGACTAGAGGTTTGGATGGATTATGAGGAAGAAAATTAAATGGAATGGGCTGTAGATGAAGAGGGAGCATAGGTTGAATGCTCAAGAATAAGAAGTGTTACTTAGAGCAGCAGAGTATGAAAAGAAAGTTCTTGCATATTAACTAGAACATGGATTATTTTTTGAAGACAATGATAATAATACTAATAGGAGGTCTATTGAATAAATTGCACATATGGAGGATAAAGGAAAACCATTTGGAATTGTCATGGAAGATGGAGGGAAACATGAAGATGCAGTAATCATAACATGTGATGAAGAAATGGAGTTTCCAGAAAAAAATAATAAGCATGAAAAATCTTGTTGTGGTATATACAGATAGGTTGATGGAGTCAAATTGTAGAGATAAATTGTTTTTAGTCCATGATGAACAAAGAGGAGTTCATAAAGGAAAGAAGGCTATCGCTACTGATAGTCATAGTACAGGTTCTAAGGGAGATTATGAAAGATCCAGTAAGGATAAACTTGATAGATAATTAGCTGAGATAAAAGTGCAGCTACAAGTGTTGAGAGAATTCATATAAGGGATTATGGAACACCAAATTTATGATTGGGTTCTATGGAAGAAAAGAGTCAAGTGGAGTCAGTTACAGAGCAGGCTGAGATCTGACACAAGAATTCAGCTAGAAGAAAAACTCAGAGGAGCTGAGTTACAACATAGGATGTGTGATGAGGAAGAGGTTTACTTATGTGAACCTGAGCAAGGGTCTATTCTTGGTGATAGTAGTAATGAAGATGAATACATGATACCAGTTGATGGTTTCATGGATCCTTGGAAGGATGGGAACCAACGGAAAGAGTTGATGTTTGAGACAACAAGAGAGGGTATGGATCCTTATGGTTTTGAAAAAAATTATTATTGTATGTTTGCAAGTGAAATCGGTAAAGAAAGACAATTTGCTGATGTTGTCATAAAGGATGAAGGGGGAGGACAAAATCTGAATTTTGTCCAAGAAGAAAATGAGACAGTTGAGTCTCATATACATGCACATGCACAAATAAGTGAAGGAAATGATTTCCAGCCTACTGTGAAAGCTAAAAACAAGGATGACTTGGCTTATGATGATGGCCAAGAACATAAAGAGGCAAAAGATGATATCAACCATTCATATGTCATGCTTGAGAAAGCTAAAAATAAGACTAGTGAAGACTTTCTAAGTCCTGAAAGAGACTTAAAATAGCCAGAGAAATATTTGGTGATTGATTGATCAAATAATACCACTAGGTCTTTTGAGTTTAATTTTGACAATTTGAATGTGTTTCCAGGTTGTGTAGAAGACAATCTATCTCTTGGAATTGTCTCAAGTAAAGCTGAAGTATATCTAGCAAAGCATAATGAGGAAGAAAATTGTCAAGCAAGGTATGATGAAGACTGTCTTTCTGATGAAGACCAAGTTGAGTTGTTGCAGCAGAAGGATTTCATAAGTTCCTTATTTAATGAAGGGAGTAACTTTAATGGAGATGAAGTAGTAATTCCTCATGAGATGAAATTTTTTCATGATGAGGACAAAGAGGAGTTGTCTTACTTAAATAGCCAAAGGAAAATTGTTGGACAGACATTTAGGACTGTCATAGAAATAGAGAATCATAATTTTATTCTAGTTAAACATGAAAAATCAGTGCCACAAAGAGGTTTGCTTAGTAACAAGGAAGAAGAAATCCATAAATATGAAAGTGACGCAGTTATGTCTCAAGCTAAAGGAAAGTTAGTCCTAGAAGTGGAAAATATTGAATTGACTATTAGTACCAGTCAAGAAGGAGAAGGACAAAAATGGAATGTTGTCAAGGAAGAGGAAGTGTTGGAAATACTGAGAGGGGGGTGAATCAATATTTTTTTTCAATTGTTAATTTTACCAGTTAGATCACTTATATTTATAAAAAAAAATGAACAATGATGGAATAGATACTTTTATTAATTTCTTCTTTACAATAAGTAAAGTAAAATAATGATATAGGGCTCCAACCCTAGATGAAGACTCCAATATTACAGGCTCCAACCTATATTGTGCCAAGCACTGACTTTGACTTTCCAAGGCTCCAACCTTGTCAATTTGAGGCACCAACCTCTAGGGCTCCAACCCTATCTCTGGTATGGGCTCTGACCTGGTTTCTTGAGGACTCCAATCCTCTAGGGCTCCAACCCTAACTTCACTTCATCAAAATATGTTTGGTTATCCTTCATGGCTCCCAAATTCTTCTTCAACGAGCCCTGTCACACTTAGTCTCCACGTCACATCATCAATGGCAACCTTTTCTTCTTAGAAGGTGTCACCACTGCTCTTCATCGTACCTAAACAAATCCTCCAAGTTATCTCATGATGGCTAATGCATCATGGTCTTTAACATTATCTCCACAAGGTCTTCAAAGCATGTATTTAAGAATGTCTTCAATGAATGTTTGTATGTCCTTGACCAAATTCTTCACTGTTCAATCCACTCCAAAAATTTTCGATTTTTACTTCACTAAATCTTCACTATACCTTGTTCACCTTTGAATTAACTACTGCAATCTCAGTTCATGAGGAAATTCTGAAATCCAACTATGTCACTGTCCTAGAGGGAATATTGTTGTCCAACAATGACATTGTTCAAGGAGCCTTAAAATATGCTTCAAGACAATGTTTTCATAGGTCCAAGGGAATGCCTCTAATCATAGTATTTAACCATTTATTGATGTGTATATAACATACAAATCTGAGTTCTAAAGTTGCACCAGAAGAATGTCCACACAGTTATATTGTAGAAGTAACTAGCCACGAGATAGCACAAATCTGTTGTAGGTGACCGAGCTCCTGTATTATACTAGAATGAGCCAAATTTGTTGTAGGTCCAATCTCACTGTAACTTATGTGGTTAGATCGATTTCTGAATGAGCTTGTCTGTTAATTCTGAGCCTCTTACTTGTATATAACTGAGCCTCCATTGGACTGTTAGTTTCCCACTACAATCAAGTCTGAATTTCTGTCATAGTTTGTTGCACCACAAGGTAGTATCACAAGCCTGGTTCAAGCCTCTCTGTTGCTCCAATCTGAGTCCACAGGTCCGAGTTCTATGGAGTCTAAAAATCAGAAAATGTGCAACAGTTTTGAAGGTCCTCACAGAAATTGCAGTGCGGTCCTAATAGAAATTGCAGTGCGGTTTAGTGTGATATTTTAAGCCCAAACAAAAAATATGTTCAGCCTTTAAGTCTCCTCTCCTTGATGTTATTCCTCGCTATATTAGCTCTGAATTTCTTGACCGAAAAATTGATCTTGGAAAAGAAGTCTGAAACTGTATATATAGTGTTTTATGCAAGCTGAACTGAACAGACACATCCCTGTTTGGAGGCTGACTTGTGTCCTTGAGCATAGGTCGGCTCAATATTAGAAATATATATTTTTTAACTTGAAAATTTGATATCTCACAGACTAATAGGAATTTCAGGACAAATAAGGGCTCATTAGAAAGAGGAAAAATCCTCTTTAAGATGGTATAGAACTTATTGTGTAAATATTCCTCCAAGATGTCCAAAATATTATTTCTTTGTGACTGCTCTTGAATTTTTTTGTGTAGAAGGTGATTAGGACAACAAGGTCATTAGGGCTCCTTCATTGTTACGACTCCAAGTTCTTCATCATAGTGTGTTATCATGTTTTTTATCAATGTCATCTATGTCATCATGATAGTATAGCATCCAAGTCATGTCATGTAAAAGTGCAGTGATATGTCATCCATATGTCAAAGTGCAACATACATTAATTTTCCATCAAGAGAGTTTTAAAGAAGTCTTCCAACCACCATCCATATCATCAAATGAGATCTTCCAACAATGTCATCATATGCCATCAAGTGATCTCCAAGTCCTTCATGTCATGCAATCATTGTCCATGTCATCAAATGGTCCTCCATGTCATCATATAGTTTCCAACCATGTCATCAAGACCTTCATCAAGAGGACATCATCAATTGTGGTCATTCATTTATTGTATGACATCATCAAGTGTATGACTCCATATGTCATCAAGGGTTAAGGTATAGATCATCAAGGCACATGCAACATTAAATTTAGTTCAAGGACTTCTTAGGACTTCATCATTAGTGGTTTGAAATCTTCGTGGCTTGACATCTTTATTGATGGCATCCTTGTCAAACAAGATTTATGTCATCATCAACTAGAACCAGGCATCTCAAGAATACTTTCCATCTCGGCTAGTGCCATATTGACATCATTGACAACCTTGATTAACAGGAAGAGAGTTATGTTGAAACTATAATGCAGCATATTGAAGAGGTACTTGAATGGAATCAAGTAATTAGTGAATGGTTGAGTTTCTTGCTGAAAGAATTTGAACAAGAGAAAGAGATTGCAGACAATAAGATGGGAGAATTTCAAACTGTATTTGAAACAGAGATAGATACTAATTTCAAAAACTTAATTGTGTTAACTAGTATACATGAAAGAGTAAATAATTATATTACTGCAGTTAGAGAATTAGAAGGAAACTTACCTTTTGATAGTAAATTTGCAAACAAGGAAAAGAAGAGGGAGATATATTTAGATATATTTAGGAATTTTGGGTGGCAGCAATGTCTGGAGTAATATTTGCAACAATATATGGGACATATTGTAGTAGAATGTGTTGGCAGAGGACTGTAAATAAGATTATATTACAACAGAAGATTGAATTGAAAGAAACCATAGATGAAATATGGGAGCTAATGCAAATACGTAAGAAGAGTTACAACAAAATGGAGAAAGCAGACCACTGTGGAATTTTTTGGAAAGTGAAGAATAGTGAAGTTAGAAGCAGTGGAGCACTACAACACAAAGTATGGAAGCCTGGAAGATTGCAGCTAAATAATGGTGAAGAAAATGTAGCTTATGGACAGCAGCAAAACAGAATTTGGGATCCTGGAAGATTCAAGCATTGAAGGCACATGACCAGGAGGTCGTGAATTATTTTACCTCGGGAGTCTGATGCAGGAGCATTAAGGTAGATCCAACAATGTGACAAGCTAGTCACATGTTGTGGCTTGGGAAGAGGACTAGTAGTCCTAATAATTTGAAGACTTTAGTTTTAAATTATTTTGTTTAAATTTAAATTGGGCTAACATAGCCATTGTAATCTGTAGGTTAAAAGAATAGTTATATTAGGATAGGTTAGGCATTTAGTTGAATAAACTATTCTGAAACTGAATAAAAATTTCTCAACCATATGGGGATTTTGGGAAAGGCATAAAACAAAACCAAATCCACCATTTTGGGGTTCTGACTTCCATAGAGAAAAAGAGAGAGAACGAGAGGTAAATAGGCATGAAAGAGGGTTGAATAGAGAGTAGGAATAAATGTAAAAACCAGCCATCCCAGGGCTTTGTTCTGTGCATTTTCATTTATAAATTAATTCCATGTGTTTTTGATCTTGATCAGGCTCTCTGTTTCAAGCCGTATGTTTTATTTCCCTGTCGAAATCAAATATTGCATCTTATTTGTATATGTGTAGTATTATATATGCATATTGTCTTTGTTAATGAATAGACAGATTTGAGCAAGAGGATGAAGTTCCTGTGAACTTTGCATAGAAAAATCTATGGCAGAGTTCAAGGGATGAGAGACAAAGGACAAGCTCGGGAGGGATCTGCGCATTTGCAGATTTGACAAAGCTCAGGAGAGATAGCATTGAAAGATTCCATAAGAAGACAAAATGAGTAGCGTGGAGGAATCAATAATGCAGAGTGGCGATAGCTGAAGAGGAAAGATCGAATAAATAACATAATACTCAGAATAATTCTGCGAGAGGAATCGATGGCGAGGATTGAATCGCAAAGTTAAGGGTTTAAGGATTAATGACGAAGATTAGAGTGGGAAAAAGAGGCAAAGTAGAGGCGCAAGAAGGTGAATGGATAGTCACGATTAAATCGTAGATCCAAGGGTGAAAGGTGAATGGTTGCGATGATTTCACAGTTAAACCAATGTAATGGGCGAAGGGTTGGTGGAGACAGAGGTGAGGACCATTGGATTTGTAGGCAAATCAATGGCAGAAGACAATTCGCGATTTCGAAAATCACAGATGTTAACAAATACTGTTAAGAGTTTTTGTAAGTTAAAGTATTTGATTTGTGATGCGAAGTGATGCAGTGAGGGAAGACAAGGGCCATCAGATCTAGCAGGGATTAAACGACGGATATTGAAAGCATAGCAGAAGCAATTTATCACATCGCAACATTTAAAATTTAAGGTTAAGGTCTTCACATGGTAAATAATTTTGTTTGTGATGCGAAATGGGGAGGACCACGTGTCACCACAGCGCAACATCGCATCCCGCAGAAAATAAGGTTTAACTCTTAAGGTTATGTTGTAAAGATTGCGAAGTTCGAATGTCCGTGATTGGTCAGAGTCGTGTGGGACCCTTCGGAAAGAATTCCCGTGTGTTCGTATTTTATTTGGGTTTCTGCATTTAGTTCGGGTTATTGTTTGGTCTGTGTATGTTGAAAATCCATTGTTGATTCGCGCATGTATGTATGTTAAACCACCTCCGATATATTTGTATTCCGTTGTGTAAAAAAAAAGGAGTTTATGTGGGTCCTAACCCACAGTTCATGAGTATTTGTGTAATTTGCAGTTATGGCTACATCAAAAATAGTATTTCCTTTCTGCAATAACACTGCACCCATTGCATACCCACTAGCATAAGTTTCTATTTCAAATGGTTGTTGAACTTCTGGCAAGCCAAGATTGGAGTTGTAACAATTTTCTGCTTTAAAGTATCAAATGATTTTTTTTGTTATCCTCCCCACTAAAAGGAGACTTTAGAACTTGTTAAATCATGAAGTGGTGATGAAATAAAAGAGAAATGAGAAATAAACTTCCTCCAGTACTGAACTGCACCCATGAAACTTTTAAATTCTGTCACATTTTGTGGTTTTGGCCACGTAACAATCACATCAATTTTAGTTGGATCTATTTTTAACTAACCACCTCCAATTATGTAAACAAGATATACTAATGAAGTTTTTCCAAATTCACACTTAAAAATTTTGAGATACAGTTTCTCTCCTTGCAACACATCAAAAACTTGTTTAATATGCTTTACATGTTCTTCCAAACTTGAACTGAAAATAATAATATCATCCAGATAGACTATGAAAAACTTATCAATAAAAGGATGAAAAATAGAATTCATCACTCTCATAAAAGTTTTTGGAGCATTGCATAAACCAAACGACATAACTAACCATTCATAAAGCCCCCGTCTAGTCTTAAATGCAATTTTCCTTATATCAATCTCTGAAATATGAATATGATGATAACCACTTCTTAAATCCAGTTGAATCTTTGTTATATTTCTCATTTTGGAGGTAAAGTTTTTTCTTCTTTAAACAATTCTTCATAAGAATCTACCGTTTCAACCATTTTGTCCTTAAACTGAGAATCACACCTTTGAAAGCATCATACTTATCTTTATGTTATTCTTTAACAATAATGAGAATATACCTTTTACTTGAATTTATTAACCTTCTCAATTTACTAGCATTGATTAAATCCAAGTTTGTCTTAATTTTGTGTGCCCTGAAAATATATTCAATTCCATATTTAAGAATGATACTTATTCTCCTTCCTATGAAATATGGCATCTCGATCATAAAGATATGAACTACCCAACACAACTCCACATACATCCAAAGGAATCACATCTAATTCAACTTCATCAACAAAATTAGTTGTAGTTGAAAAACTTAATCGACGCTATTTTGTGACATGTATCTGAGTGTTTTCTTTCAACCATCCTAAAGGGTATGGTTTTGGATGATTTTTAGTTTCCAATCCCAATTTCCTTACTAGTTCCTTAGATATTAAGTTTTCTTGTGACCCACTATCGAATAATGTGTCTATATTAGTGTGCTTGGATATAATTCTTATGTGAAACAATTCATCTCTCTTATTTTCCTCAATCACATTATTAAATTTTGAAGAAGATGCAGAACAAGTAGAACTAGAACTAGCTTCAGAAGGAATACATGTTAGACACATAGCGGTATTATTTTTCTCGTCACCGGAGTCAGATCCCAAATCTTGTTGGTCTACAACATTAGCTTTCATTTCACCCTTCTTCTTAAGGAGCTCCTTTGGTTTAAGTTTAGGATGAAGCTTCCAACATTTGGAGTCATCATGTCCAATCCTCTGATAATGAGTACAAGTAGGCCTTTCTCCTTCATTCTTAATTGTTGTTGATTTCTTCCCTTTGCCTTCTTTGGAATCTTTGTTCTCTGAATGCTTGAATGATTTCCTTGAAAATTTTGACTGAAACGGTCTGCCACCTGATTCAATATGAATGGTTTGTACATACGCTTCATCAAAGTCATTTGGATTAAACATAAGCAATATGTGTTGCAAATAAGAATGCAAAATTATAACATAATTTAACAAATTTTCCCATATGTTTAATGGAACACCAATTGCTAATGCCTTTTTCCTAAATTCCTGTGTAAACACTTGGAAATTTTTTCCTTTACATTTCCTTAAATGTTTCCAATCCATTACAACCTCTTGCATATATCCTAAAGGATAGAATTTCTTTCTAAGAGCTTTAACAACCTTAGACCATGAAGAGATAATTTTACCTTTTGCTTCAAATCTGAGTTAGTTTTACCTTCCCAACAAATCAAAGTGTAGCTAACTAAATTTTTGCAAATTCATCAACAACATTTTGAATCCTACAATACACCTCAAGTTTCTTTATCCAGTTATCTAACTTTTCAGGATTCATTTCACCATCATATATGGGAAATTAAAACTTAACATCAAGCTTCAATAAAGGAGATTTATTTTGCTTATTTTATGAGTCTGAATCTGAACTTAACTAATAAGAGAATAAAGAATAAGAAGTGTTAGTCATCAATAATTTTTATCTTATCTAAAAGATGACTAAGTTGACAATCTCAGATTTATAGAAACAATATTTGCAGAAACATTGTGAGTTCTAGAAATCGCATTGCCTTCATTATCCTAAGTCTATCAATTCACTGAAAATCTTCACTCAAATCCTCCAAGTTATCCTGCCATCTCAGAAAGAAAATTGTTTTCAGGCTACTCCCACCATTTGACCTACATTTCATTCCCTCATCTTATTATTTCCACCCATGTTTTCTATCAGTTCTTTTCCCTCTGAAAATCCCCTTTTTCCCCTTCTCATTTACCCTTCATTTTCCCTAAAAACCTCTAAACCTTATAAAAACACCTTTTTTTTGGTTTAAAACACCCTTTATCACCTTACCAAAACTCCAAAAAAGGCTTAAAACACCCTATTTTTAAGCCTATTTTCCGCCCATTTAAATATTTGGTCTTAAAACTCCTACGGGCTTAAAACCCTCAGCCTCCTTCCCCACATGACCCAAGACTCATGACCAATGGTTAAAGCCTAATCCCTTTATATCTTAGCCCCCGCTCTTTTTTTTTTCTCCTTATCCTTCCACCCCCACCATTTCTTTTCCAAGAAAACCACAGTCGTCGATCTTGTTAATCCAATGGCTATCGGCCTTTTCCCCTCCGTTCAGCCATTGGCCATTCCCTACCCTTTCACCCAGCATAGAAGATCTAGACTGTAGATCCTCCTGATCCAACGGCCCTTGCACACCCTCACCTTTTGACCCCGCCCGATATTGTTTCACTCCCCGAAAAAAGAGCTGACATCATCACCCTGGCCCACCTTCCACTAGCTTCCCGCTAATCCATTCATCATCCGCCACTTGTCCTTACCCATTCTCCCCTGCCGAGCACTTTCTCCGATCGCGTCGAGTCTCCACCGTTGATCTAGCTCCCCCAGATCCAACGGCTCACGACGCATTTCACACAGTTTTTAGCGAGAGGTTTTAACGAGCCATTTCAGTGTGAAATAGGCAGTTTCCATATCGATAGGTGTCAACCAACGTATGGTATCACGTCCATATGGACTGAAACATCTTACCACCCATCTCTCGCACGAAAACTGCCTGGTATTGCCCAAAACTGCTTACCTTTATTTTTGCGCCCAGTTCAAAATTTTCCTCCGCCTGTATCATTCCGCCATGAAATCCCTCCTCCATGCATTCTCCCTTCCTCTGAAAATTGCTCCCAAACCCTCCATGAGCCTCCGAAAAGGATTTTTAGCCACAAACTTAGGATTTATTAAATGTTTTTTGTTTTCTTGCAAGTTTTAATGGCGCCCCTAAGTCAAAGGGCCATCCCACAGTCAAGTTTACAGTGACATGGCCTTGGATGACGATCCATGAGGCCAAATAGACGAATAATGGGTTTAAGGGTTTGATTCAAAGGTTTAATCAGTGTTTCATGACCACTTGTTGAATCATAAAACCCTCCAGCGCACCAAAAGGAAACCCCTGTACACAACAAAACAAGAACAAAAGATCAGTGAAGAAGAAAGGAGAAGACATAATATTAAAGGCTTGATTTAAGATTAAAAGATAAAACACATTTAAAGACAGATGAATAAAGGTTTAAAAGCAATCAGTAAAGTAATAAAGTCAACATGATGAGTTATGAAGGCCAAGAGCAGAATTAAGCCTTAATCACAGTTAATGATGAAATTAAGGAAAGTTAGGCTAAAGACAGCCTCGAATACATCAAAGAGTAGCAGTTATTCACTCAGAATATCTAATTGACACCTTTGACCTATTTTATTCCTACAAATACAAACAAACAGTTATTACAATAAAGAAAATACTTGAAACTGTCAGGACAGTTATTGTAAAGATAAGGATAAGCCTTGAAAGTCAACCTTTTTCCTATCTTTCTATCAGAAGTTAAGGCAGAGTTGTTGAAACGAAGAAGTAGTTGAACATCTTCCTACCTCATGCCTTGCATGGTTTTCAAGGTTAGAAATTCATTTACTCTATAGTTAATGAATCCCAAACCCTAGATCAGTTCCACCTCCTCTTTTGCAGCATAAATACTGCATTGGAACTCATTGTATTGTTGGCATTTGATGACTCTTTGAAGTAATACACAGTATTGTTGAAGTTGAAAGGAAATTGATGTTTTGGAACTGGTGGATGTCTTGACCTGTTTATTAATGGAGAAAGCTCTATCATTGGATCCCTAAGCTTGGCTGTTGGTGAAGCATTTTAAACCTCTTATTGTTATTTCCTGTTCCATTATGTTTCACCATTCTCTATTACAGTAGAGTAAAAATTTTAGGCTAAGAAATGTCTTTTGAAAGCACCTTAGTTTTGTTTACTCTTCATTGTATTAATGTTTTCTTCTGCTAAGATATTCTAGAGAATTCTTAATTTCTCTCTAGAACCCTTATGCTTTTTTATTTCTTAAATAGTTCAATATAGTTGGCCTCAAGAATGATTTATGGTTTTCTCTGCTTACTTATTGCCACTTAAAAATTGTTTCTGAAGTCTCCCTTTAAAGTACCATTGTTTAAAGTCTGCCAAAGAGGTTTTGTTCCGATCATACCCTTTGTACTTTCTTAAATAATTGTTTTGAAGGTCTTTATAGTTGTAATCTAAGATGTGTAGGAGTTCCCTCTTTTATGAATGCAGTTATTTGTGAATCTTGAATGTTTTCTTATCCTTGAAGGTGAAATCACTAGAAGTTAAATTAGTTTCTCGCCTTCTATATTTCATTGGAGAAGTTTGTCTTGGAACTATTATTTGATGAAGTGTGGTTCTAGAATTTATGGTTAGCCATGTCTATGGAATGCCTCTTTATGTTCTGATAATTTTTTAAGTCCCATTGTTGAGAAGTACATATAATTAAGGATTCTTAATTGCCCTTAGTTCTAATTTTCATTCTAACCATTGATTTCCATTTCATTTCACCTAGAAGACCTTGAAGATCCATTAGCCAAGTTAGATTTTCCCTTTGATATCCCAGATCCATTTGTGAACTTGTTACAACTTCCACTTGACTCCATTGCCAAATAACTAGGAGATTTCCTCTTTTTTCCTATGCTGCCTAGATCATCATGTCCAACCAAACAATCAAACAAACTCATGCTTAATAACTAGCCTAAAAACAACCTTTTCAAGCAAACAAGTCATATCTTTGCAAACAATTAAGAGATCCCTATCTGAGACTAGGAAGGCTAGGTCCTAGAGCTCTAAATACTGGCTTTTATGTTGCCTTGTCACTTGGTATGCCAATCTTCCAAATCACAGGACCCCAACAAGAAGAAGACGAATATTGAGGAGAAGGAGGTTCATTACCATCATCTTTTTCCTTGCCATTTTTCTCTTTCGTGCCTTTAGAAGATGAAGTTGCATCTCTAATCTTCTTGTATTCATAAAGTTATCCAATCATCCGTTGCATATTAAGGAACATTTGCTGAAATTTCTCCTCTTTCTTGGGCTCAAGAGATTCTCCTTCATTTGACTCTCCCATCTTCTGAGAGACTTTCCTCTTTCCAATATTTGGATTTATCTTCTCTAATTTCTCTTCTCCACGCGCAACCTAGATCTAGTAAACATTCACATTGGAAAATATCATTCTTATACATGATCAACCTCGCTCTGATACCAAAATATGATCTGAAAACAACAGAATTGAATTTTGGCAGAATTTCACCAAATATTAACTAAGGTTTCTTTTAAGTGAGAAAATAAGGAAAATTGATATTTAAGTGCCTTAAGCTTAAAACTTGAAATATAGAAGGAACAATGAACAACAGAGAAAAAGATGAAAAAACAGAAAACTTGATGATGGAGTTCGTCCCTCTTGGACTACATCTCTGGGTCTGCTTCTAAGTGGGCATCCATTGTATTAAAAATGCTCATAAAGTCTCTTTACATCAAATTCACCATTTTGGACTATGAATTCATGCATCAATGGATACTATCAGAATATATGCCTCGATCTCAACCCTCCAACTCAACTTACAAATCTCAAAAAGGCCCAATATTGGCCAAGTTATGCCTCCAAAGGCATACTACAGGAACTGATAAAACTAAGTTCAGAGCTTCACATTCTAACCACTATGGTAGAGGTGCATTGGTTAATATTTTTATAACCCACGGGCAGGTCCTGGGGTCAAACCCGCAGACCTCCCAAGATTGGCTTGGAATATTTAGCATTTTGTTACAACATAATGTAATAACTTTAGCAAATGGGCGCAACTATATGGCAATTAAAATTTAACTCAGCGCAACGGATTATTATTCATGGCATATAGTTTTAATAAGGTTTGGAATGACGGTATGTATAGACTCCCCATGGCACATATGGTTATAACCTAAAGTTTAAACATAGGACTCTAACATATCAATCCCACCTTCCGAGATATTTTTTACTTTGGCACATTTGTTATATGGTTGAATTGGCAGTGATATAACATTGGACTAGCACCTATATATATATTAAATCTCCTCATTGTATATACGGTTGAACCCAAGTTTTAACATAGCACAAATCATATTAACTTTGCACCAACCCAACCGTGACATGTTATAACATATAGCTGCTATGTTTGGAGTACCGATAACCAACTTTGGGTTTGGCGGGGCCACCGGATATGGCAGGCTTCACCAACCCTTCTCCCTAATTATCATTCAACATACATTTGAATATAGAAATTGTGCCTATGTTAATAAAACAAAGTCGTGGTCTAATGGTAATGTTTTGCAATGTGTCGTCATAGGTCATGGGTTCGAGCCCGACCTTGGAGTTTGACCTGCTACTGAGTTTGAATTTGAATTGTGTGTTGATTGCCACGTGTCTTGATGAGAGACTGCCACTTGGCTTGCAAAGGCCCATTTTTTGCTTATTGGAGAAAAACTTAAGAACATGTTTTCTCCTTCATACGAAGGCCATTTTTCAAACCAAATATACCACTAGAATCAGCGCGACGAGCTCTTCGACTTGGAGTTGGTTTCATGAGCATATGAGACTGTAAAATTTTGAGCATTTCAAGGACCCTCTTAGATCAATGAACCCCTTTGGCTGCTCAATATAAAATTCTTCTTCCATATATCCATTGAGAAACACTGACTTCACATCCATCTGATATACCTTGATGTTTTATGATAGGAAAAGGAAAGACACATTATGATAACTTCCAGTCTAGCTACTAATGCACAGGCATCCTCAAAATTGATCCCCTCTATTTGGGCATACCATTTTCTAACTAGTTGAGCCTTTTTCTTGATTACTTGTCCTTTCTCATTTAAGTTAGTTTTGAAGACCCATTTTATGCCTATGGAATTTTTCTATTTAGGTCTTGGTACAAGCTCCTAAGTGTCATTCTTTTCAATTTGATCAAGTTATTCATTCATATCTCTCACCCAAGATTTGTCCACACTCGCATGACTAAGATTTTTAGGCTCAACCTGAGATAACAGAGAAATATTTTCACAATTTGGACTACCAAGAAATTTCCTCCTAGTCTGAACACCAATTCTTTGATCTCCAAGAATTTGAGTCTCAAGATGTTCTTTATGTTCATACTTGGAGGGTGTTTTGGGCCTTGGAGTTGTGCTCATTTCTATGTCTTCATTATCTGACTATGTTTCTTCATGGTCCGAGGGCCTAATGGCTGAACTCTCTTCTCTATCTAAGTTCATGTTTCCTTTGGAGGACTCTGATTGTGGAGTTATTTCATCTACTACTACATCAATGAAATCCTCAACCCTCTTTGTCCTTTTGTTGTAACACTTGTATCCTTTAATTCGAATATAGTACCCAAGAAATATACCCTCATCAACGCGTGAAAAAAACTTTCCAGGATTTTTATCATTCCTTTTATCAAACATTTGCTCCCAAATACCTTGTAGTGTCTTGTTGATTCAGGTATTCCCTTCCACAACTCATAGGGATTTTTATCACTATTAGGAATGAGTTGTGTTCTGTTTGATAGTTACACTGATGCTTGTGTTGCTTCTTCCTAAAAGATGTGAGGTACATCTGCTTCATCCACCGTAGCTCTTTCCATCTCCTATATTGTTCTGTTGTTTCTCTCAACTACTCCATTTTGTTGTGGAGTTCTAACCACAAAATATTGCCTCCTTATGCCATGATCTTCACAGAATTATTCAAACTCTCTTGAAGTGTATTCTCCTCCTCTGTGCAATCTTAAGCATTTGATATTTAGATATTTCTTATTTTCTATCTAAGCTTTAAATTTTTTAAAATGTTTAAATGCTTCTTATTTTTATTTTAAGAGCATGATCCAAGTGGCCCTGGTAAAATCATCAATACGTAGCATAAAATACCTCTCTCCTCTTTGGTTTTTTTCTCTAGTTGGGGAACATATATTTGTGTGAATTAGCTTTGGTGGTCTAGATGAAGATAATTCTTTTGTTTAAAAATGAGTTCTAGTATGCTTACCAATTGACATGACTTGTAGATTTAATTATCAGGCCTTAACAGTCTTGGAAATCGTCTCATAGCTCCAACTTGTTGATTCTTATCAGACTTTTCAAAATTCATATGACCAAGTATTTTGTGCCATAACCGAGTTTCATTTTTCTTTCTCAGATAGCAGCTTACTATGGAGTCATCAAACACATACATGTTATTATGAGTTTTGATTTCCTTTCCCACCAGCTTTCCATTCTTTACATGTCGGATCTCACAATATTTGAATTGAAAGGTTATATTATAGTTATTGTCACACATTTTTCTTACACTAAGAAAGTTGTGCTTGAGATATTCTACATACGATACATTTTGAGCTTTATTATTTTCATCAAGATTGACTATGCCCTAACCCTCAATTCTTGTTGGGGAATTTCTACTGAAAATGACATTGTTCCCTTTTTCCTTTTCTTATAGCAACACAAATTTTCTCTTATCCCCAGTCATATGCATGGAAAATACACTATCTACATACTATCTATTCTCTTTCTTATATGTCGACAATGCAAGCCCACATTGCATGTTTTTTCCAGACTTGTGTTTCTAGTTCACCTTGTCCTTTGGAAAGGCTAACAACCAATAGTTTTGGTATTTATATGGATACAAACACTTGCTTATTCATTCATTTTCCTTGTGGCCAAATTTATTGCACTTAAAGCATTCAACATCATCCATCAGGGGAGAGAAGCTATTTCTATCACTGGGAGGATAGTTTCGAGGTCTATAATTCTAATACTTATTGTATCTAAAAATTTCGTATCTTTCAGCTTTGATCCTTCTACAATCAACAACTTTAAGTCAAAATGCATGACATTTATAAAAATTATCATAAAATAATTGAGAGTACCCGAAGTTAGATAGTTCATGAGTTTGTTCATGAAGGTACCTATGTTGTCTTGTTGATTGATTCATTCTTTGGTGGTATGACCCCTTTTGGATATTGGAATTATTATTATTCCAATGATGGGCTTCTCTATGGCTTGTTACCTTTCTGTCTTCAACTATTCTTCCTTGATGCATCTTTGCATGGCCTTGAGGTTTCTCAAATCTCATGGACCTGAAGTTCATCTTTCCCGTAGAATATTCTAGTGGTCTAGAGTGTCCCATGCCTGTTTTTTCTTCTAGAGACCTTTGACTATTCAGAATCTTATCTACCTTTCTTGTCCCTTATACCAACATTTCATTTATACCCTTCTCTTTCTCTAGTCTCTCAAGATACATTCTTAGAGAGACAAATTCTGCCACGGGAGTTTGACAATTTTATTCCCATTCATGCATCAAATCGTTAAGAACTTCTTATTTTCATTTAACTTCTTCTAATTTTAATTTTAGAGACAAAATTTTGTCTTCGCATGTTTTTGAGATAATTTCATTCTTTACTTTGAACAAATCCTACTTTATATTCTTGTTCTCTTCTTCTTTTGTCTCACATGTTCCTTGTTTTTCTTCTAGTAGAAGAGCTAAAATGTCTTTGATTTTAATGGTTTCTTTGTGTTTTTCTTTTTGATAAAAATTTCCTCATTGTCTGAGTTGTACATACCTTCTTCATCGTAGTAAAATTTTTCTTTCTCCTGGCCTTCTTTAACTCATCAAGAGCATTGATAGTTCCCCTTTGAAGTCCACTACTCCTACTTCTTATTCTTCCTCTTTAGAATCAATAATATTTTATTTCTTGGAGACTGCTCAAAATTCCATGAGTAAATACTCATTTCAATCATCTTCTGAGGAGTTTTTGTTGTCAGACTTTGGTGCTAAGCTATCCTCTTTGGAGTAGAGACCATTTTTCCTAGAGAGCTTCTTATTCTCATATTTTTGAGATTTTCTTCTAAATTTTTGATCAATTTCCTTTTCTGTCCTTTCTTTGTATGGGAATTTGGACGAAAAATTTCCAACTCTCCCAGAGTCAAAGCATTTAAAGGGAATTTTCCATTTATAATTTATTGATCCATGCTTTAGTTTCCTGGAAAATTGATCCAACTCCTGATTAGATTCTTAGTTGGAACACTATTGATTATCTTTGTGCTCCTCGGCCTTTTTAGACACTTTGAACATTTCCACCTTAGGTTCAAACTTCCCTTTTCCTACTCTCATCTCATAGGATGTGAGAGTACCAAGAAACTGATCCATCATGAGATTATTTAAATTAGAAATCTCTTCAATGGAAAATACTTTGACATTAAATATCATGGGTAGAGATCTTAAGACATTTTGAACAATTATATCTTCTTTGAAAACTTCACTGAGTCCTCTAATCATATTGGTTACTTCATCAACTCTGAGAAATTATTCTGCTATGCTTTCTTCTTCACTCATTTTTAATATTTCAAACCTCATTCTAAAGGTTTGAAGTTTGGCCTACTTAACTTTATCATCTCCTTCATAACTCTGATTGTGCTTGACCCATACTTCCCTCGCAGGCTTACAATGCATAAATTTTACGAGTTCGGATTGACTAAGGCAAAAGAGAATTGAATAATTGGATTTAGCATTATTTCCATAAAATGTTTACCATCAACATCAGTGGGACGGACATCAGAGACATCATAATCTACTAGTATAGAGCTCCAAACATCTACTCCTAGGGACATAAGATAATCTTCCATCCTGACTTTACAAAAGGCATAGCTTTTCCCATCAAAGACTGGTATCTTGCTTGAGTAAAAATCTTGACTCTCTTGCCCAGACATAATTCCTTATGGATCTACCTTCTAGTGGTTATACTATTCTTGAAGGAACTTGGCTCTGATACCAATTGTGAATTAATGAGAGGGGGTTGAATCAGTAATTGTGGGGTTCTTAAAACTTTAAGTGAAAGCCTTCAATTCTTTTCACTACTATCAGTTATTTGAGGGAGTATTTTGTTAGAAAATTATATATTACGGAGAAATGGAACACATAAAAATATGTGGAAATATAAACACAGAAAACATATAAAACAAGATAGACACAGATATATGTGGTTCACCCAAATTGGGCTATGTCCACGAAGAAAAAACAAATCCTTCCTTTCTATTCCAGCAAAAATGAAGAGACACAACCTACATCAGATCCGCTGTAATATCCTCTACTCTTTCACATAGTCTTTCTTTCTATTTCTCGCATAGAATACACACACCACACACAACCACAATGCAATTCCCTCATACAAAAGAGGGGTTTCCTTCTAGGGCGAAAAACCCTAAATTAAACATAACTCCCACCATCAGATTATCTACCTAATGAACGGCCTAGATTGAATACGAAATTACAATATTTTACAAGGTAATTTTACATCTACTTTTAGCTTTAGGGTCACTGCCCCCGAACCCCCCGCCGGGGGACTGCTTCCCCTCCCCGCCCCCCGCGTGGAGGGGTGTACAGTCTTCCTGGGGTATACATCCGACTGAAACAAAGACCTCTAAATCAAGATGATAATCAGGCTCCACACCCAACATATTTATACTACAATAAACATGAAAAACAAGATAAGACAGTCACATACATCAACTGAACAACACACACACATATTCACACATGTATTTTTACATGGAAACCCAAAGGGAGAAAACCATAAATTTGTTTTTTTTTATGATGTAATTTAAGCACCCATTTAATTACATCAAGTTGTTTGTGAGCACCCTCTCACAAGAGGCCCCAACCTCCTCCAGATAGCAAGCTACAACTTTCCAAGAGGCACCAACCTCCTATGAATGCGGACCACTACCTTCTCTATCCACTGTTCTACTTTTCATACAATTTTCAAATTGAAAATTGAGGCTAATAAATTTACACAAAATTATAAATCTAGTCTAATCCAATACCAACTTCTTTCTTTCAGCTATGTAGTTATCCTTTGATCCGTACTCCCTGTTGCTTAATTAGCTCTATTCACTACCCTCTGCTTCATTGTATCTATGTTACACAGTTGCACACTTCATCTCACACAAATTCTACATTCACCAACTTTTTTGAATTGTTCTCCAATGTTTTGTTCCTCCGCAACGCTAGGAATGATGTTGTCTCTATAGTCACTTCTATTTTCTGACACGACAACTGAGTTGATGTAGAGAATGGGCTTCTGATTGTTTTATGTATGGAGAATTAAGTCTTAGTCAAACTGTTGAATCAATGAGCTCCTCCATTAATATCTTCTTGTACTCACAACATGGTTATCCTTCGTTTCTATTTAAGGCGCATAGGACTAGAGGAGAACAATACAACCCGCCATCGTTTTCATTTAATTCATCATAACTTGCAATGAAGCTCGGGGATGGCCAACTCTGTTTCACAACATGCTCCATTAAATTTCTCTTGTGCATCATGGTCCTTCACTACCTTGAACTAGAGCTCTTGGCAATTGCATCCAAATCCCAAAGGATTTCCATTAGTAGTGTTGCCAATTATGTCAATTTCGGCCTTTTGTTTATATTGAGTAGCGTGCATAAAATATTCTGCATTCCTAAATACCCTTAGACATAATTTTTTATCTTGACAGAACTATATTGATCTATGGGTCGGGTGTTTTGTTTTATTGAGCCCCATTTTATTTTATTTTTTGCTCATGATGGATGGATGGAAAAATGATTTATATATGTAGTTTGTAACTTTTTATATCTTAATAAAAAGTTTCCATTTTTCTGTGGGTAAAAAATTACAATTATACAAAATAAAATAAATTTATGTTTAAAATTGTAAAAAATTAAATAAACTAAAACACCATATTCTAACTTAATAAAGTAAAGTAACATATATTTAACTAGTTTGCCTATTATTTATAAAGAGTTATGCAACTTTAGTTTTGTGCTTAATAAATCCAATATTAAAATTATTTAAAATTATGAAATTATAATTTTATTCTCATTATTTCTTCCTTTCATAACAGTTATTGAGAAAGCAATGTGTGAGGTATTCAATTCTTATTTATTAGTGTTGCGCATGTATGACTTTTAATTTCACTACTGTGTTAATTATTTTTTGCATTATAATATTTTTCCATTGATAATATCTTATGACATGTTAAATATATTTTTATCTCCCATTATTTTTTTTTAAATTGTGGAACATATTTTTTTTTAATAATTGTGCAATATAAAAGGTTGAATGAAACATGGTTTAAAAATGATAAGGATTGGAATCAATCACTTTTGTTTCTTAGCTTCTTATTCTTATCAACTAAGAAGGTGATAAGAGTCAATATAAAGGTAATAGGGTAAAGGGTGAATAGCTCTAGTGTCTACTCACTTCGATTCTTGGCTAAATGAATTGGTGGTTGGGCAGGCAGTGCTTCCTCCATAAACTAAGTAGGTAGGTTTAGTGGATATAGTAGGTAAAAGGCAAGGTGGGCTGCTGAGTAAAGTAAATAGTGAAAGGTCTAAGTGCTGTACCCACGATGCATTGGGTAAAGAGTTAAGTGATAGTTTGGAAGGCCAGCCAGGCCAATAAAATATGAGAGGTAAAGGTATAATGGAGCCTCGCCCCGGTCTTTTTTTTCTAAATAGAAAAGTGCCTTTCCTGTAGGTGGCACTAAAATGAATGCGAGTAGGCAGGCAGTAAACCCGGCTCCATCGACTCACACCCATACTGAACCCGAATCCATCGAGTCGATTCCAGAGAACCCGATGGACAAATATTTTGCAGCACTTCATTGGCTAGATCCCTTTCTTCTGAGCCTGCCTGACCCTCTTTCGGATTCCTTGAGGCAAATGTGTTCCTTGTGGAAGTTCAGCGTTTGTATTTGTTTCATATAGGAGCTGATAAGAGAGTCCCTCTGAAATGTACCACTCGGCCAGGAAGGTCTGAACCGCCCTTTGCGGTTCCAGATCTTGGTAGTAGCCATCAAAAGACTCCAACAATACTAAGGTGTCATCTCTCCCGCAGATAACTTTGCGGCCGTCACTTCTGCTGCTACTGTATTAATTATCAGTAGATCTTCCATTGTTGTTCTCCCTATGAGTACCAGAGGACCACATGGGATTCGAATCCTCGGCTTCTGTTTTAAATCGAAACCTTATGTGCAGAAGACTCCAGCAAGGCTAAGGCGTCGAATCTCCCGCAGATAAATTTGTGACCGTCACTTCCGCTGCTACTACCTCCCATCTGCATTATCAGCGGATCTTCCATTGTTGTTCTTTGGGATCTCCATTGCAGTAAAGGTTAAAACGTCCTTATTACAAGGCAACGAACAATGGATAAAGACCAGGAACAACAACAGCAAAGGGGCAAACCAAGATAGGAAGATAGTTGCAACGTGTTTTTGGGATGCACGCTAAGTGTTTGAAAAATACCACGAAACAACTGTATAACAACTGAAGTAGCAGCTCTTGTCTTTGCAGTATTTTTATAGGACCTCAGATGGACTTAGACATGGGCGTCAACCATTTCTTTGAAATCATGTCATAGCCCCTAACTTCCCCTGAACCTACAATATTAGTGGCTGAGGGTCAAGCGGTAACTGGGGTCCAAGAAAAAGCCATGGAGTCAGATTTCTCATTCTGGACTGCCCAAGTAAAACAAATGCCATGGAAAATGGAATTTCTGGAAACTGAAAACAACAAGCTTCATTTAGAAATACACACCCTATCTATCAGAGTTTTGGAGGTGGAAGGGGATAATTTATCCCTTAAGAAGATATTATATGAAATCAAAGAGCATGAGAATATCCATCTTCCAAATGATACATTGCATGCATAAATTATCGACCTTAAAAGCAAGCAAGAAGAAATCTGATTCCAATAGGCCACCTTCAAACAAGAAGTTGAGACACACCTCAATTCTTGGGCACAAGTGGTTTGGCAAAAGGATGAAACTCCTACCCCTCTTGCAATAATCGAGGGGGTGGTGCAAGAAAAACTTGTGGAAGAATGCACTAGACGAGTGAGAGAATTGAATCTCAAGGTGAGAGGTTTCCCCTTACCTCACCCCTCTCCGGACTATGTAAGGGGGGGCTACGTTCCTTCGAGATACCCTTAGCCTCCCCTATATAGCTATGGACAAAGCCTGGGTGGGCTACGACTCCACTCTCTTCCTTAGGTTTTAGAATACATCTGATCGAGTCCTAACCCTTAGGGCTAAGCGAAAGTTGTTTTCTCTTCCCAGCAGGATTTTCTTGGATGAGGACCTCACTCGAGCATAGGTTAAGGGACTTAAACAATTAAGAGAATAGGTTATCGTAGCACGACAGTCAGGGAAATGGGTAGTTATCAGGAATCTTCAGGCAGTCATTCGAGACTCCTTCCCACCTAGGTGAGAACCCCGAACTAGAGGTTCCAAATGACAGGTCTGCTTGGGGAGACAACAAGGTACATACATTTCTATTCGTTGTTGGAATGGAAATGGATATTTCTGGTCATCACCGAGACTCTTGTATGATGCTCTCGAATCAATAGACATCCTCTTGGTGACTGAGAATCATGTGAGCCTATTCGACCTCTCCCAGATATTGCAAGTTACCATTGGTTCTTAGTTTGCAGGTAGGAGACGAGGAGCTTGGGAGGGGTCAAAGGATCAGGTGGAGTTGCTTGTTTAGCTAGTGACTCACTCCACAATAGGGTATCTTTGGTAGTTGAAGATGAGTTTGCCAGGTTTATGTGGATTCGGATTAGTGTCAGAGTCTCTCCTCTAAGGGACATCTAAATTGCAGTTTGTTACTTTAGCCCAGCCTCTTCACCATTTTCCATCCACAATGGCTCAAATGGGAACCCCTTTATAGACTTGTACTCTAGCATCACCTAGTACTCCGTTGTTGGAGAAGTCATCCTCTTAGGTGACTTCAATGCTCGTACTAGAGATCTCAAGATCCCTCTCCACGATCGATCAGAGGATATATTTTATACCCAGGGGATAGATCTAGATTCAATAGGGCTTCAACGAATGTCAGATGATGCTTTGGGGCCCACTACAATTTATGGTAATAATATATTGCAGTTGGGGGAATCACAAGAGCTTTTGATTTTAAATGGTCTCCCCTGTTTCCTAGACTCCCGCTTCTTCACATGTTGACCATATGGAGGGGGTACGTGTGTAGTTTATTATGTCCTCGCTAGCCAAAACTTGCTCCCTTTTATCTGCCATTTCTCGATCTCCCCCATCCCCCTTGCTGATCATGCACCCTTTTCCTTCTCTCTTTGGTTTGACCCTCCCTTTCCACCCCATCCTTCTCCTCGTGGCCCATCCCGAACCACCTTTCGATTTGATGAGGGCAACCCTGACATCTTCTCCTCTACCCTATGCAAGATGATCCCATTAGAGACCCAATTCTCCTTGCTTGATTCAGCTTCCACTAAATACACCCCTCTTTCCTCTTCCATTTGGGAAGCAACACTCAAATCCTTCCCCCACTACACGCGTTCCACTTCCATCTCCCCAAAATTTGGATCTTGCCCCATGAAGAAATCGTACAATAACGAATGCAAGTCTCTACATTGAGAACTTTGATATGCTTTCACCCACTCTCAACTCCTCTACCCAGACCTCAAAGCTTCTTATCACCATCTCCTCCATCACAAGAAATGACTCTTTGTCTCCCATAGAAGACGAGAACTTTCTTCTCTCCTTGCCGACTCCCCTAAACAATTTTGGCATACCATCATTCCTCGACGCTCCCCTCTTCCATTTGACCTCGACCCTACATCCATCTTCTCTCACACTTCCAACATTTATGATATTCCATGGCAAGCCCAAATTCATGTTACCTCCCCACCCTCTCCCTGTTACCTATTCTCACAAAAATATATTAGAGAGCTCATTTGGGTGATGAATAGCAGCAAATCCGCTGACGAGGAAGGCTACCAAGCATAGTTCTTTAAGCATGGTTTTTGTGCTTTGGTTAGCTACTTGGCTGATCTCTTCAACCATGTAGTCCGCGAAGGTTTTCCACTAGAATGTTCACACCACATCATCCATTCTATCCACAAATCAAGCTCTAGCTCAAATCCCAATAACTACAAAACGATCATGGTGGGCCACACGTTCTCGAAGTTGTATGCTATTGCTCTACATAGGAAGCTCTCTAGTGAACTTGAGCAGAGACAACTCAGAGCTAGGGGACAAGAGGGTTTTCGATCGCCTAATCAAACCATTGATCACATCTTCACCCTCTGCGCTTTGATTCAGGAGGCATGACAACGCTCTTCCGAGGGAAGCCTTACTCCAAAGACTCATATATATTGGAATCTCGACGACCCTATTGACAACTATTACGTGCCTATATGAGTCTATCCTTGGTCATCTTCGCATGGCTCATGGGATGTATGATTTTATCCAAAGCACTAATGGGGTTAAACAGGGTTGTCCATTGTCCCCTACCCTGTTTGGGATCTAAATTGATGAGTTGAAGGCATTTCTACATGAGCATATCCAAGACACCGATGGTTTCCTTCTTCACCAAGTTATGATATCTATTCTACTCTTTGTTGACGACATGGTCCTCCTCTCCCCATCTCCAGAAGGATTACAGAGGTAATTAGATGCCTTAGCTATGTTTTGCGATCTTGGACAGTTGACTGTCAACATGGGTAAAGCCAAGATTATTATCTTCAATGGGGCGAAGAAAACTTCAGACCTTCACTTCCTATTTAGAGGGGAGGAGGTTGAGATCACTAGAACGTACACTTACCTAGGGGTGAAATTCTCAGGTCCTCGCTTTAGTTTGCGATCAATGCTTCAACCTCAGATTAAAAAAGGATATGGATCCTTAGACCTTCTAGAGAGACATTGATTTCAACATCACTTCCAGGAAATCTGGTCCAAGATGAGCCTCATGGACACCTTGGTTCGTCCCACTGTTCTATATGGCTCAGAGATTTGGAGACCGTCTTTACTTGAGTCGGATTGGGCTTCAGCTGAGAGAGTCTAGAATCTTCTTCTTTGCCACATCATTAGATGCAAACAGACAGTTTCTCAGCACATCATCCTTGCAGAGTTTGGAGTTCAGCCCTTTCGACTTGAGACAGTCTTCAATTTGGTGTCATTCTTGCATTGTGTTCGAGGCTTTGTAGACTTGATATAGAGTAGGGACTAGTATCCTTACTTGGCATATTGCTCTTCTGATACTATTTCTCGTTCTACTCCCTTAGGTCAGGCTATATGTTGGTTTAGAGGAGTTTCAGATTCTTAGAATCATTGGGTGGTTGAAAATACGGCAAGATGATGGAGCTTAGTGAAATGAAGTCGCCTTCACTAAGTGGGCCCGCAGGCAAATTCTGGCGCAAAGTCTATTTTTAGACTATGTCTATTTTTAGACATATGGAGCATGGTCCAGGGGTTGCAGTATGTTATTCTTAGAGTATTGGTCATGTTGGTAAAAATAGATGGACCTCTATTTTTAGACATATAGGTCGAAGTCTATTTTTAGACTGCCTATCCTAAAAATAGAAAAGTCAAATATTATTTATGTAAGTTGGTTTTCTAAACTTGATTCCTCTCTTGGAACGCCGGTTCTAGCTACGGAGAGGTAACCTTGCATTTTGACGAGAGGTCTGTTATTCTAAGGTTTGGTGAGCACATGCATGGTTGACCCGGTTAGGACTTCAGTGGCAGAAGTTTGGTGGAGTTGATGAGACAGCTGGTGGAGTTGTGTTCGGTTTACCTTAGTTGAACTAGTTGAGATTAGTTTAACTAGCTAATCAACTAGTAATGAGTGGAGTGAATTAAATATTATTTAATTCATTAATTAGTAACTCATTATTCAGCTCAAGAACACATCAGTTCACTACAGTGCATGGACAGTTCAGTGGAGACCAGTGAAAGAGGTAGATGAAAGGGTGGAGTTAGCTATCAGTGGCGACATCAGTTGTGCATGAGATTTGCACCACACTTGGAGGAATTTCCCATGATGATTGCGCTGTCAAGCCAAGGAGATTCGAACCTTGGATCTCTATTTAGATAGGCCATGATTGCGCAATAGAGGCAAGGCAATTAGTGGTGTGTTTTGAACCTGTGACTTGTTCAAAACCAAGCTAGTTTGTGTGTAACTTTATGAGAAAGTACTGAGTACTTGTGAGAAGTATTGTACTGAGTTTGTTACATGATTTCTCCATTATAATATACACAATAGCTGCGGGGTTTTCAGCTATAAGCTTTCCCCATACATACTGTGTTAATGTGTATGATGATTTGATGTGTTATAGCTTGATTTTATTTCCGCATGTGTGATGATCTGAGTGGAAGAGATTATGTGTTGCATATAAATTCGAATTGTATGTGATCAGGATAGTCTCGGTGGATAATTAATCATTATTCGGCAAATTTCTACATTGGGCATTGATTGGATCATCTCCCTGTCCCGATATTCCTTAGATGCTCCTGGTCACCTTTTACCTACTAGACAAGAGATGAACAAGATCACCAGGGAGGACATCTACAAGTAGTTCATCCAAGTCACTTGGGTCAATCCTCCAGGAGGGTTGTGCCCAAAGATGGCCTTTTATGATGGGCACTTCTTGGAGTTGAGAGACGAGCTCATTTTTCAACCTCAGTATATGTTTCACCATTGGATGCATGCTCTTTGCTTTCCTCTAGGCCAGTTTAGAGTAGGCTCTCATAGACTTTGGGTAAATACATACCACCAGATTGATAGAACAGACAAAATCTGCCACGTATTTCATTTATAGGATGTGGAGACTGAGGTACACTTCATTTTTGGATGCCATGTCTACTACGCGATCAAAAGAAGGTTCTATTGCTTGTTCAGATATTCTCAGACCCTCGCCGAATTTTCCAGGTATCCCGATTAGATATGTTTGACACTATATATGTAGGAGGCTCTCAGGTTTTGAGTGCATATTCTTCAGCCTCCCATCATACCAGACCCCACACAGAGGATCAAAACATTTTTTAGGGTACTACCTTCAGATAGGGGCACCAAGAGACCGATTGATACCAGTTCATATCCATGCTTTAGATCAATGAGGATACGTGGAACCTCACCCCGCCACACGAGATTTCAACAACAAATCCGTCTTAGATTCGTTCTTGGGAGACAGACTAGGTCCTCCAGACCTCAACAATGCGTGAACTCCCCCAGGCAACGATCTAGCAGACAGTCTGCACTTTCCACCAACCCTTCATCGGGCCAACATAATTTGTGCAGTTTCTTCAGTGTTCATTTAGTCTTAGATGTTAGGAGAGATGGGTTTGATCCTCAGACCCATTAGCTCCTGGATCCTCTCCGCTAAGGCATTCCATACATTGTATTTTTATGTTCCTGCATTGTACTTTTATATTCATGCATTGTATCTTTATAGAAAACCATTTGATTCTCTCGCATTGTATAGACATCATTGTACTCAACAATCCTTTTGACCTACTTTGTAGTCATTAGTTGAACATAAATATCACTATATTATCTTATCTTATATACCTTCATCATATCATAAAAATAGTGATAAAAATTTATATTATTATACCACAGGTATATGTTCCCAACACAATAATAATTATAAATAATGTTGAATGATCTCCATGCCCTTAGTAACATAAACAACCCTAGTAACATAAACAACCCGTGAGCTAAGAAGATCCTATGAACATCATATATGAAAACCACTTTATAACATTCAATATAAGCGGTTACCCATTAAGAATTATTGAACAAATAACTTAAACTAACCATAAGCGAAAACATTCCATTCGATCTGGGCTTTTTATAAGGTTAGTAAGTAGCCATTTTAAAATCTCCACAAAATAGTCAATGGTATGCTTTCCGTGAATTGAATCGCTTATTCCTTTGATGAATTAAAAACAATTCAAAGCTTCACATTAAATCTAATCACAGGAAAAAATTATATATAAAAAATGGCAGCAGATTTTCTGAAAAAAAACCCTAGGCAATGGCCTGCCTGCTTCGGCCCATCCTCCGCAGTCACAATTTTTAAGAAGGGCTCTTCTGCACAGACACGAAAAAGGCCTTGGAGCAGAATAAAATCCGTGTATGTCTGCCACACATGCGTTGGTGGCCAATGGCTACCGCTAGATCTATTGAACTCGTCACCGGGGAAATTGAATGTTAGACAAGATCTGCAGGTGTGAGGGATGGCCGTAATGCGCCTCATGTCTCTTGATGGTACCATATGTCCAATCTAATAGATGTATTAACTAGTGTTTGAATCAATTTTTTTTAAAGTGCAAATAGATTCAGCATCATCAAAAACTTCTATGGTATCCAAAATCTTAAAGTTTGACAACTGTAATCTAGATTTACAAAGAATCTTGCTTAATGTTATCAAAATCTTGCCGGAATTTCCATAATGTTTTGAGCAATTGAACAAGCTCATATGGAAAAAAATAAATATATTCTTTTTGTATTTATTTGTTTATGATTGCAATATCTAAGATTTGTAACATAAAATTGATCATTGATATGATTAGAGTTGTTAATAGAATACATTGGTTTATATGTCTCTTTTTATAGGTGTTTATTTTTTATTACTGGTTAGAAGTAATATGTTGATACACTATTAATATTTAATTTATTATTATTGAAAGAACTATTTTAAATATTTGATTGTGCCATAGATATGATATAATGTTTTGTGAATAATTGTTTGACGTATTTTATGCTATAATGTATGGATATAGTTAGAACATTCATGCATGAAATATTTGTGTTGTAAGAAAATTGAAAAGTAAATAACATATTTACCATTACTTACCATCAATTACTTCCCACCATAATTTTAAGCAAGTATTTGAATAAAAAATGGTTTGGAATTATATATATATATATATATATATATATATATATATATATATATATATAAGATTGATAAATTTTTTATATTAACAAAATAGGGGCCACAACTCTTACATGATCTTTCACACTTCAAACAGTGTAATTATTCACCAAACCATACATACATAATTTATGCAAGCTTTGAGGGTCCATTTCTTCCTTGTATTTGCTTATAATTCTACAAAAAACCCTAAGAACAAGGATGTATTTAAATTGCAACATATAATAATAGGATGACTAAAGAAAAATCTAACTAAACCAACCATACAAATTCCATCACCAATGACTAGTTTTAGGGTTATCATTCCTCCATGGCCTACCCATCTTCCTTTTATCGAGAGAGACACTAGAACCCATGCCACCATAATGGACATGAGCAATGCTAACTATAGAGTTTTTAAGAAAAGTAACATGAGCACTGAGAGTTATGACTTCATGACACTAGAACCCACGCCACCATAATGGACATAAGCAATGCTAACTATAGAGTTTTTAAGAAAAGTAACATGAGCACTGAGAGTTATGACTTCATGCAATTCATTCACTGAGATTTCCAGACCACTCAGGAGCTGAAGGAATTTGGTCTCCATTAGAAGTTGAAAAGACTAGGTGTTGTCTCTCATGTATATCATCTTGTTGTTATCTAGCCACCCTCAATGCCTCAACTAAATCAAAAAATTTATCGAGCAATTGACCAAGGTCACAACTCTCCAGAAGATATTGGAGATCCACCATTTCAAGAAAGTACCATTGAACCCATCTTCCTACCACACTAGTAGGCTTCTCCCACTCATTGGTACCAACCATGCAAAAATTCCCATGGAAAAAATAGAAGGACACATAATCCCCTATATATTTGAGACCAAAACATTTCACAAGCCAAGTTGAGGAAATAATTCCAAATCACACCAAAAATTTTCTGAAGGACGATGAAAAGGCTGGGAAATGAAAGCACATGATAAGGATAATAAATCTATCCCAAAACTCGAAGAAGGAAACACCACTTCTGTATTGATATCCAACCATAGTTGCATAAGATTAAATGAATGCAAATACTTCATTGAGTAGAGGAGGGGAGAGATTTGAAGACACCTATGAGCATGTGAGAGACACCTGGAGGAAAGCTTGAAACTCGACGCTCAAGAGCACTAACACTCCAAATCCCGATAACCCTTATCATTGAAAAACGATCCCGTGACCATTCCAATCGAAAGACAATTGTCCCATCCTTTTGATGATGGGGATTTATGATTGAATCAAAATTTAAATTAAAAAAAATTCTACTTGGAGCTCTTTTCATTGTTAAGGAACACTAGCAATTTCAAAGTTTCCTTGTTCCAACTCTATTTGGCCTTGGACAACAATAAACCTATTTTTTCCAATTTATCATCCATTTAATTTAGATGCCTATATACATTAACATATTCAAATTTCTCAAACTAAGAGGTTAGAAAGAGAATCCTTTGAAGAATGGGGAAGAGATCAAAGCACATCCCTCTCTTGGTGTTGACCATCAAACAAATAATTACCAACGAGTCACCAAAAACCATAAGACTATTAACATTTCTTGCCAATGCAATTTCAAGTCCTTTCCACAAGGCTAGAAAATCTACATGATTATTTGTCACATGACCGAGGCCCCAAGCGAATTGTGACATTATTTTTTCATCAGGGAAGTGTGATACCCCTCCTACTCCTACCTCCCCTGGGTTCCCTCTTGAAGCCTAATCAAAGAAAAGAAAGGACTTGTTTTTGTCTTTTCTCCACCATTTAAATTCATATTACTTGAGATCAATGTTGGATAACACATCACTAATCAAAGAATGGCCTGCGAGGTTGAGGAACATTCGCAGATGAATCTAATCATGCTCCACAGGGTTTAGAGCCTCCATATCCTTTCCATTAAAACCCTTGGAATGGATTGATTCAAGAAGCAAATACATTTTTCTTTGAGCCATTGAGTAGGGGGTTAGATTCTCATATTTTTAGATCACTTTATTCTTGGAAATCTTAATGGACCAATAAATGTAATTGGGAATGGTTTCCCAACATCTCATTGGAAGGGAGGATAATGTTCGAGGCCATGAATACTTTGATCTCCAATGTTCTAACATTTCTTCCCATGACACAAGAATGAAATCCACATAATAAACAAAAGAAAAAACAGTGTGTCAAGCCTCTAAGGCAACAGAAAATGATTTGAATAAGTGGGGAACATCTTCCTCTAAGTTGGAGCATAGCACACTATGACAGGCCATGTATGCTCCTTTTCCTCGGACTTTTAATGGTGAGTATTTTCTGATGAACCAAAGTCGAATAAAAAATATTAATTTTAGGAATATTGTTTAAGTTTCATATTTTGGTTGATAATATACATGGAATCATATTTAAAAGCAACTTAGTCATATGAAAATACCCCATTATTATTGTATATTTATGATGAAAGTTCAGGGTCTAGGTTTGGTGGTCATGTTGCAAAGCTGAAATAGGATCTAAGCCTTTTATAATGACTACCAACTTATCCCATTTTGGCCTGACATGGATCGACAACACTGGATTAAGTCAACCCTTCCAAACCCCTTTATTGTCCCATATCAAAATTTCTTTTAGTTTGTTGAAACCACTCTATTACATCCTATTAGCGCAAGGAGACACTCCTTGACTGTATAAGGAGTAAGCCTTACACATCATAGTTCATTTAAAATTTTAAAGGGGTTGTTTGAGTGGTGCGATGGCTTCTCAAAGATTTTGAAATGATTTTTTTTAGATTCTTTAAAACTTTCTTGCATTTGGAAAAATGTGGCAAGTATAAATTGTGGAGCAGAGTGTACAAATGAAAGAAGATGAATAGCTGGTACCTATTCTAGGAAATCTTCCTATCCTAAATCAGTCACACAACTATGATGATGGCTCTTTACACGAACTTTGTTTATGCAAAATAAAAAAACATTCAGAAAATAGACTGCATGTATAAAGTATTCCACAAATCCTTTATGAAATATTCACTGACATGTTCTATAACACACATATAATTTACATAAAACTGAAATCGGATAATTTTTTGTAAATTCTTTAATAGCTTCTCACTCACACCTTACTAGTTGTTGCAATTCATATTTAGAAGAATTTAACAAAGAAAAGAGACACACTACACATTAGATGTTCCTTGAGTCACAAAATCCTCCGGCATGAAGTAAAAAAGGATTTTTTATTATATTTAGTCTTCAAATAGACCAACATCCAACCCGAAAATGGTATTTACAAGTGGTATATATAGCAAGAGAGGCACCAACTCCATCTCTTCTAAAAAGAAGGAAACATTACTCCTAACATTACATAGGTGTCAAAATACATTACAACCTTATCCTATTGAAATCTAATAGAAAGAACATATGGAGAAGAAAGAAGAGAAGAAATCTGGGCTAAAATGTTGAGTGTGTTGTCATGCTGCCCCTTTATCTGCTGATTTATCTCCTTTTGTATTGGGTCTTTAAATAACCATGTAGAACCATTTAATAAGACATCTAACAACCTCATAACCACCTTTCACAATCACTTGTTATATCCATTTGGCTATGGGTTCTTATCCATCCTTAACTGCCTGTGAAAATTTGCTAACAGGTGTTAAAACTCAGTTAAAACAAGTGCTACCAGAAATTCCAGTAAAAACCTGTAACTGCGCAAAAACTGGAATCCTACCAGAATTTCCAGTAGCGTTCTGTTTCCTTTTCAAAAATACACAGAAAATGTTGAAAATCCTCTGGAGACTTATATTCCTTGACATCTAAGATGTTGTTCAAAATTGTGACTGATAAGCAAAAAGGTACTTATATCAAAAAACTTTTTACCTTCCTTCTATGTGGGTTGCAGCAAGCTTATCCAAATCTGTTTTTCTGTCAGCAGCTAATCTGGATTTGGTTGCTCTTATGGATGATTCCTTGACAATGGCTTTCTCCTCCTTAGAACCCTTTTGTTTTTTTCTTCTTTTTGAGGGCTCTGAGTGCTGCTCCGAAGGGGTTTTGTTTTTGTTTTTCTTCATGGATTTCTCTGTCTTTGACCCTTCAGTTTTACCTTCAATATCAATGACCTCTGTCATTAGGCTTGGATTATGTAGAGATTTGGATTTAAGCATAAAATTTTTGTTGTCTCTGGTATGCCTCTTTCTGGTACCAGCAACAGGTTTGGCTTCTTCTTTATTCTTCTTACTGCTGATATCATATCCAGCATCCTTGAGGAGTTCTTCATCTAATTGTGTAGGCTAATACTCTTTTTGCATCTTCTACTAAATATGTGCTTCTGGAATTTTCGGTAACACCTGCGCTTTTGATTTATATGCAGTTGCAGACCTTCCTCTTTGAGCTCTGGTGTATACATTAGGAAAAGGAGGAACAAGGGGCACTATTTTCATAGATTTGGGTTTACTTGCTAAGGAACTCTCTCCCTTTTCCAACTTTCTCTCAGATTTAACTACAAAAACCTTTTCTTTCTTACCCTTTGCCTTCTTGTTGATATTTTCTTTTTTGGACTTTCTCTTTGTTCTTCTTTTTGCAGGCTGAGGGTGTGGTTGTGAAACTGGAGGTGTAGGTGCAGGTTGGCCTGCCCTATAGAACAAAAATTTATCCCAAGTTTGATATCTCTTTCCTAATTCTTCTTCAACTAGAATTTTGATTAAATATTGATGATACAAGACACAATCTGAAACAACAGTGTGAGTTTGAACCCTTTCTGACATATTTTTAGGCTTTTCAACAAGAAATATGGCATATTTAATGTCTTCATACCTACAACATGAAAAAGAAACCTCATGTGATAGAGGAACACAATTGTATACCTCTTTTCACAAGTGAGGTATATCTTGATAAGCTTAACAACTTCTGCCCAGTCATTCTTAAGATAGCTGCTTGGAATTCCCTTTGCCCAATTCTGATCTCTGTGTGCATCCTTGAGGAAATATTGAGGTCTTCTCCTGTGATAACCTGCCCTTTAAACTACCTCTCTCCTTCCTATGGAAGGTTAAAGGCTTTAGCAATGGAGTCTTCAGAAACCTACAAGGTAAGGCCATAAACTGTGGCTTCTTGTCCATTAAAAGAGTTAGCAAACTCTTGAGCTACTCCTGAGTGAGAGCTCCCTAACCTGGTGCTCAGAGAATACCACCCTGACTAGATAAACAAGCTTCTTACCCTCGAATTTGCATCCACTAGGTCTGCACCCTGTGGCTAAATTCGATTTATTTTTCGACCTATTTTAATCATCTTTAGAAAATAGATGACTTCGTCTCTTGTAACTGATAGGTGGCAGAGTTGGAGGAGTTTCACCTATAAGTGTTTGTTGTATTCTCCTTTGAAATCCTATCTGAAATCCAGACTCCTCCTCAAAATATGATTCTAAGAAATTTGATCTCTAGCAACTAAAATCTCAAATGACAGTGCTCTTGTTTTTTCGGTGGTTTTAAAAAAAATATATGGTTCATCACCCCATGAAAATCAACCTTCATTATGGAAAATATCCCTCACCGTGATGTGCACCATGTGATAATCCATCATTACCTTCAGTTCGCTACGTATTTTCGTTTGGACGGCTCCAGATGGCTTGAGAAGCGGATCTGTGACTGCCAGTCACCTCCGTTGTCTTGTTATTAATTAGCCAAAATTTCCAACAACACTGCTATGCGACCAACCAAATATTTATGGCATTAATCTTGATGACCACGATCTCCTTCGTTCATAAAAACACGTACTTTGACATACGTCTAGTTGACTTGGGGTTGACAGGCAGACAAGATTAACGGTTAAGTGTATTACTGCAGGTTGACACATAGGCATTAATGTATACCATGACTTGAATTCAAATAAAATGACTGCATACGACACCTATCATGAGATATTATGAAAACATTTAAAAAATATTTTAGGCACATTTACACTACAACACGTGGCTTGACAAAAGCAGATGTGTTTTTTCGTTTATTTTTTAAAAATAGAGTATGCTTCTGGAATTTCTGGCAACATCGAAATAAAAAAGAAAAATACAGAAACATAAAAATAACATACTGTCCAAAAAGACTAAAACTGAAACTTCCGCAATTTCCGGTAGTAACCAGTTTTTTTTTTTTTTTTTGAAAATTTTAAAAGTTTAATCCTAAAAACAAAAATATGAAATGGACGCATGAATTAGCAAAGGACTGTGTTAACACATCCATTGGGTGAGATCCTAGAATTCATCATAATCACCCAAAGGGATTTTAGAGAGAATATGGTCCTTCAAAATATCTACATGAGCTCAATTTTTGGGTCTCCAAATAAGATAATCAATAATAAGTGGGCTAACTCCTTACATAGTTTCCAAATTGAAAATACAAGACACATCCAACTAGTTGATTATGCCCTAAGAAAATGCTTCTTATTGAAATATTTCCACAAAAAAATCCATTTTCCACCATTTCTTGGGGTTCGAGATGAGCCTCCAGACTGTTTTTTCTCTGAGAGAAATGTTCATATATAGGATATATTTTACAACGAACCCTCCATTAGCCTTTGGATAAAAAACCATGTTCCATTTTACTAAATGATATATTTTTTTGTTCTTTCATAATTGCCAGAGGAATTTTCAAATTAATAAACTCATTTGTTTGAGCAACAGTTTTGGAGCCAAGAAACCAAACTAAGAGGCATATAGTGATATATGAGAAGATAAATTTAACCAAAACAACACGACAAGCTAATGAAATCCATTGATCTCCCCAAGCTTGAATTTTATTGCTGACTTTGTTTAAAGTATCATACCAAATCTCCATATTGGAAGCACCAAGCAAGATTGGAATTCCCAAGTATTCAAAAAACCATCATTTAGGTTCTAAGGGAAAATTAAATACCTTTGAAATTTCCTTAAGGGTTGAGATAAGGCTATTCCAACCAAATATCAAGCTCTTTTAGTTGTTTACAAGACCCCTAGATAGGTCTAGATACTGGTCCAGAACATGTTTAATGTGCATAGAAACAAGATTTTAGGATCTCCCTAAAAGAAGTGTATCGTTGGAAAAATGAGAATGAATAACTTCCTTAGAGATCCTTGTGATAGTTAGACCCTAAATTATCCCTTCCACTCTGGCTATATCCAAATTCCTACTTAGAATTTCTTCCACTAAAATATAGGGGAGGGGGGAAGACACCACCCCTGCCTAAAACCCCTAGAGATAGTAAAGAAATGGCAAGGATGACCACTTACCAAAGGGGAAATCCAAGGATCTATGATATAGGTTTAGAAAAGGGAAATGGTTTCCAAAGGGGAAAAAATGTTTTTTTAGGATAAGGGGAAATGTTAGAAAGACATTAATCATAAGAAATAAACCAAAGGATGTTTTCCATAACTCTTGAAAAGTATCCTACCTACCCTTTTTATTCATCCTAACATTTTTATTTCCTTTTTTGGGTGCATTTGAGCTTGCTGGCCCTTTTATTTTCTTTTGATAAGTACACTAACTTATTTCTAACCTTATATCTTCCAATGGCCCAGATTAAACTTATGAGCTCATTCTATTCTTTACCTAAATACTGATCTGCCGAGATTAAATAGTTTGGTCAGATATTTATTCACTAATTATTATGATATGAAATTTAAAAGCATGAATGACCAAGATTAAAATGTATGATCATCATGAATTGTGGCATTTTAGACAAGATGCACACAATTTTATTTGCATAAAGTAACCTAAGAGTAGTGGCATTTGAATGTGCAAAAATTTCAGAATTTATTTTTGTTTCTTTTTGTGGGGTTCATATTTCATATATATTTTTTATCTTTCTTTCTTTTGGTCCTTTGATTATTCTTTTAGGACATACTCTCTTTTCATTTTTAATATGGGAAAACATTTGCAGAAAAGAAAAGGCATGTACAATATTACAAGACTCAACATAGCCAATTTAAAATTATGATACCTATTATTATAGGACCCCAACACATGTATTAGAACACACCATTATAGATTTTTTTATTTTAAAAAAAAATAATGCTCTTGGATATCTTCTGCACCAGTGCAGTTATAGTAACACACCAGAGGAGGGATAAATAAATAAAAAACCTCTCAGCTGTAAATTTCATTTTTACCATATACAATGTTGGAGATATATGAGTCACAGGTGTCACTCTTACCTCATGTAAGCACCCTAACGTCGACACTTCTCTTGCTCACCATCCTTCCATACCATGCTCATTTCCCGACTTTCCATTTTTTTTCAAAACATGGTTAAATTTGTTTTTCTCCATTACATGTCAAAAATGTCTCCCTAATGAGAAAATGTCTAGGTAACATATATGTTTCTATGTAATTTAATTTTTTAGTGGATTATAATTGCAAATTAGCTTAAAATTTCATTTTTTTTTAAATTATTTTCCCTGTGCGATGGACCCAATATGTTCGTCTCACACCAATAGTGGTGCACCCTATAAATTTACAGTGTGCACCATAGTTCGATGTATGAACATAATGCACTGTTATTGTTGCGATGTGTTTTTTAAATGAAAATACACTAGGAAAAATATAAATTGTATGTCAGTGCATACAACTTTTAGGTTATTTCCAATGCGTTTATATTTTCCAAATGCACCGCAAAAATAATATTTAAAAATACTGCTATAAATCGATGCATTTGATAATATGAACGTTTTTTACCAACACAAAAAGGTTATAGGTGTGCACCAGTGCATATGAGTGACACACCATAATGAAAATTTAAATTTTTGATCCAACAACGACGTGTCATACATATGTGTGCATTGATGTATGTGAAGTTGTGCTTGATAGTGCAACATAGCCGGTGCATGACTATGTTTTGGGCGCACTAATAATTTTCCTTTTTTAATTGAAATTTTTTCATTTAATAAAAGAAATTTGTATTTTATGTATGAGGCTAATGTATTCTATATGTCAACCATGTCTCAAAGACATCAGCAGAGGGAGTAGCCGCAAGAGTAGGAGAAAATGGTAGACCAATATAATATGGTTTGAACATGGGAGGCCAGAGAGAGGGATAGGGATTTATACCCTTGCACTATTAGTAAAATGACCTGACTACTCTTAAGGAATGTAGGCCTCCTCAAATACTATGAGGAGGCCACGTCCCTAAAGGTGCACTTTGTCTTATTGGCACATCTGATCCACTGTTGGAGTGCCTAAGATCAGGGTTTCCATGTCAATCCTAGGGCCTGATATAAGCCCTCTAAGGAGGACATATACTTTATCACAGGCCTATCTAGGAGAGGGGAGGATTTACCGAGCTCCCTGATGTACCCCATGGGGTTGCGTCTGAGAGTTAGATTTCCTACACTTAGAGATATGCCAGGCCTCATGCAATATGTAAAACATATTTTCAAGTGCGTGGTGGACAACTACGGATTTCTTCTTGTGTTGCACACAAGGTTAGGTGCCTCACGTTAGTAGTCACCACCATTGCACACTTTAGTAGTGATGGGAACCACATTAGTTTTCCTCTTTTGTATTATGTCAATTTTTTGATTTAGGAGCCACGTTGTATTATGTGGTATGAAATTTTTTAATGAATTTTGTATGGATTTAGATAGATGTCATGCGTTGATACATGGGAGGGTGACCTTCCCTTTCTCTTCAGAGCTTTTTGTTTATTTCTTTTAGAGGTTTCAAGAGATGAGGCCTACATTTTATTGTTGCTCTCCTAGGATAATCACTGAGGTCTATATGCACATGTGTGTGAAGATGATGCCTAAGAAGTTCCTGTCGGAGTATCTGGCTAGGATTTTTGCTCAGGAACTAGCACTACTGGCTAGTGAGGTTTATCGTGCATTTGTCTCGTTGGAGTTTTCGTATGTGGGGATTTATTTGAGAAAATGTACCAACATCCTCTTTACACTGGTTGAGCCTCTAGATGATAGAGGCAATATTAGTGTTTTCTTTAAATTAATCTAGTTTCATTTTATTGTTTTAATTAATTAGAATACAATTTATTCTATCACATTCTTTAACTTATTTTATTAATTTGTTTAATGAAATTGTCTAATTATTGTTGTGTACTATATATTTTGTAGACATTGACACATTCAACGGGACATGCTTCCTCCCCAACCAGATGGAGGAGATGAGGAGATGGGCAAGGCACATCCTCAAGGGGCCATGGGCATCCGGGGCCATAGGTTGGTCTGCGATTTCAGATAGACTACTGCGATAGATTGGCTAGAGTTTTGGTTGAAGAGAAAGTCTTCCCTGCAATGGGTCGAGATATCAGTGAAGATCCTAGGTTCGTGGATCTCTATAGGGACTGTCCACGTGAGATTATGTCTCTTATGCATCATATCATCAGAGCTAGTAGGCTACTGGAAGAAATGAGGGATGCAAGGCATGTAGTGAACGATACGTCAGATGAGGGTGGTGATAATGATCATGATGATGAGAGTGGTGATCATGATCATGATGGTGGTTATCATGATGCTTCTGGTAGTACTACCCCATCAGATCACGACCGTCAGAGTGTCAATGATCCTTTTGATAGTACACCTCCTCCAAAGTCACCTGATGATGAGATGTTAGAGATAGAGGATGTGCCTTATGTTTCTCTTGATAGTGCAGGCTAGCCACCTCCTCCTCCACCTCATAGTTTTCTAGACCACGTTGAGGCAGTAGTTGACAATCCATCGTCTTTTGCTGCAAACTAGCCACCACCTGCTCCACCTCAAAGTTTGAAAACATTTGAGGTAGTGGTTGACCATCCATCATCCTCTACTATGGGCCAGGATGGCACTACTATGTCTATTGTATCAAATATTTGATTACAGTTATTTGACTTTTTTGTATATATATATATATATATATATATATGGTGCATTTTTTTTGTTCCCGTTTATGTATTTAATTTATATGTTGGAATTGATGTGTATATTGTTAGGTCATGTTAGATATGTTCACTTAATGTTCTTGCAGATAGATGTGTATGTGATAGCAGTTATTTGGCATGAGATGTATATTAATTTCAGGATGTGTGTGGTGATGATATTAGATTATAATTTTTTTGTTTTGTTAGATGTGATCATGACGATGATGCCCTGTTAGATTATTTGATTTGTGTGCTAACATATGAAATTTATATGTGCTAGAAGTGTATATAATTAGATGATGGTAGTGAATTTGAATGTGTACCTTAGATGATGTTTATGTTTGTTAGATGGTTATCATCATGATGTTTATTTTTATGAAATAACATTTATTATAGATTACGTATTGGTGAACTTATATCAAACTTTTATATATGAAATTGCAGGCAAAACGACTCACTTTAGAAAAAATGCAAAGATATTTTTATAAATTACAAAGTTTAGTATGGGTGAAACTATGATTGTAAAATTACGATAAAGATTTTTCTATTGCTTAGATAGTTCATTGATATTCAATCTAACTTGATTAGTAAAATATTTCAATACTCACAAGGAAAAAACAATTAAAGGTAAAATAATTTAATCAGTTCTTAATAAGACAAGAATTTGTAACTCATTCAATTTATAATATAAATATTAATAATAATAAATTATTCAAAAATACAATTTAACCAATTCAATATTGGTTTATAAAATTCATTCTATTGTTAAATTTTAAAAACTTAAGTCATACTTTTTTATAATTAATTTAGATTTAATATAACTTTAAAAAATCTCTTAAAAAAAATTATTACTAAAGTTATGATATTCTTAAGAAATTTAAATTTAATATTTATAGCAACTCTTAACAATTTAAATTACAGATTTCTGTCTCTAAAGATAAGGACCGATAAATGTAAAATAAGGCTTTTGAAGTTACTTGTAATTGAAGATTTGCACTATTTGAAGTTCTCCCTTACATATGAAAGTGAATGCTTTTATAATAATGAGGATATAACATTTTGGTGTTATTTTGGTTCTTTATTCACTATTGTACTGGTTTAAATTTAACTCTTTTTAATAATAAGTATGAGTTAAATAATACAAAAATAATATTATATTATATTTAAACTTTTGAAAAATAATATATTTGATTATTTCTTAATGAACAACTCAAAAAATATTATTTTTTCAACGTACTTACCACAACACAGTCACTCAAATTCATGTTTTCACATTTCTCCTAGCTAATATTACATATGTTTCACAATGATAAAGACATATCTACTTTAGATAATTTACTTATAAATACATAAAAATAGATATTTATTTTACATGATCTAAATAGGAAAGAAAACTGCATCACGAAGTCTATTTGAAAGTCAAATAAATGTCTCTTAATGACCATCACAATATTTATCATTTAATTCTTAGACAAAAAATATTTATTAATTCAAATTTTATTTATAATTACCATTGAAAAGAAAATTCAAAATTGTTCCATTATCCATGAAGAAAAAATTAAAACCTCTCATGCATCCATGTAAGCCCATTTGTTTATCTTATGGTCCATAAAAATATGTAATCAACATTTTATGCATGCATAAGACCTCCTTTTAGTTTACATAATGTTTCAAGAACTGTAATTTAAGTATACTAAACATGACTTTACCTCTCATGTCAAGAATTTAATCTTACATATTAATACACATTTTTTTCATTGTTAAAGTCCTCATAGAGTTATCACTACATTATTATTTATATTCATTTTGAAATAAACAAGAAGAAAAAATATGTGAACTAATTAATAAACCAATAAGTATTTAAATCGAGACTAAATATTCAATGTTAATTCTAAATTCACTATTTTCATCTCATTTTCCTATTTGAGAAGGATTGTGTCCTTGAATCCTTATTATCATACATATTGTACACAATTGGAAATACTTATTTTTAAGTGTCAAAGGATTCCACTACAAAAAAAAGTGTAAAAACGTTTGTGAATCTTACAAATTATATTATAAAATTCCAACAAGACAAATAAAAAACAATACAATTAGAAAAATAAAGAAAACAAAAACATACAAAAATAGTATAAATGGTGAAATAGCACAAGTATATATCACTCTCCATTGTCATCACCTAGATTATCTTCCTCGATTGGCATGATAACATTTTTGTCCTGAAAACTATGTTTTGATCTAGGTTCATGTCTTAATATGAACCACAAATCCCTATCCAACACATTTGGGTAAAAAAACACCTGGTTGGAGTGTTTTGGGATAACATAAGTCTCCCTAATTACATGCCACATCTTTCTAGAGTTGATAGATATCAACCCACTATCGCGATATTCCTTTACATTATTCAGATCAAAGGTGTCCCACCACTTACACTTAAAAATAATAGATTGGAACGAAGAGAAGTCCACTTGAATGATCTCTTGTATCTTTAAAATGTAACCTAACTTCCCTTGCATTAGATTTTGATCGCGGTGGCTAGAAAAACTAGATTGGTCGAACTCGACTTCCACTCTACAGTCTTGTGTCATGCATCCATCATCGACATCCTCTGTGTAAAATGTTGACATTGCAACAAGATGATGAGCTTAGTGAAAAGAGTCGCCTTCACTAAGTGGGCCCGCAGGATATTTTTGGCGCAAGTCTATTTTTAGACTATGTCTATTTTTAGACATATCGATCATATTCTATGAGTTGCAGGATGCTATTTGTGGATGGTTGGTCAAGTTTGAAAAATAGATGGACTTTTATTTTTAGACATATTGGGCGGAATTTATTTTTAGATTGCCAGTCTAAAAATAGATATGTCGAATATTATTAGCTATTAATAATATTTGGACTATAAACATTAACTTATTCTCTTGGAGCACTTCAGTTAAGTGCATAGATGTGGCACAGGAGCTGACAGAAGGAATTACGCTATTCCTAAGGGTTAATTGGAGCTATTGCATGGAGACTTCATTTAGAACTCATGTGACAGAGTTTGGTGGAGTTGTAGAAGTAGTTGGTGGATTTGTGTTCAGTTTAACTCAGTTAGACATAGTTGAGCTAGTTGTATCTAGTATAACTGATTGATACACTAGTGAGAGTGGTGTGAATTAATTAATAATTAATTCAATAAATATTAACTCATTAATAAACTGAAGAATACATCAGTTAAATACAATGCATGGACAGTTTCAGTGGAGACCAGTGGAGAGATAGGTGAAAGGGAAAGTTGACTATCAGTTGTGACTATAGTGATGCATTGATTGCATCCAAAATAGAGTAGAGATGCCAATGAATATTGCATGAGCAATTCTAGACCAATTCGAGTTCATTCAAAGCCATTCTTCAACAGGGATTGCGCAGTAGAGGCAGGCTAGCAGGTGGTAGAGATCGGTGCATGGATTTGCAAGATCGGACCTGATTAGTGTGTAGCGATTGTATTGTACTAAGAGCTTGTGAGAAGCTTTGTATGAGGATTGTTACATTATCTCTATGAAATATATTATATACAGATATTTGGGGTTTTTAGCTTTAGGCTTTCCCGTTAAAACACTATGTTCATATGTGTGAATTTTTATGGTTTCAATGTGTGCATGAAATTGATTTAATTTCCGCATATAATGATCAATGGTGGAATAGATTCTGTATTGTGCATGAAGTCAAATAGTGTGTGATCAGTAGAATCTTGGATGTATAGTGGATTAGCTATATAATTTCTACATGGTATCAGAGCGTTGATCATTGGATCAATTGGAAATCATTGAAGCGGTTGAGTTTTGTGCTAGTGGAATTCGAATTTGCAGTAGTGTTTTCTTGGTGTCAAAGTTGAGATGTCTTTTAATGGATTGCGATTGGAGTATTCCCTTGAGGGAAGCTCGAATTATATTGCATGGAAGGACATGATGGAGGCAGTGCTGGAGAATAATGGGTTGAAGGAGTTCATAGATGCAGAAATTCCAAAACCTGCTTCTAGCGATGCAACCGCACTTGACGCATGGCAAAAGAGGACAACAAAATGTCGAATGATTCTGTTGGAAGATGTGAAGGATCACATAGTGTCCAGCCTTCATGGTAAATCTTCTCCATTCTTGATGTGGAAATCTTTTACAAACTTGTTCTAAAGCAAGAGTGACCAGAGGAAGTTGGCTCTCAAAGATAAACTCAGGAAAATAAAAATGGAGAAAGGCGACAGTATACCCAAGTACCTCACGAAGTTTTTCCAGTGCAGGGATGAGCTGGGAAGTGTGGGGGTTAATATAGATGAAGAAGACTTGGTGAGCTTGGCTCTCCTTGGGCTTCCGAAGAGTTGGCATTCCTATGAGGACTCTGTCAATGGTCGGGAGAAACTGCTGAGATGGGAGCAACTTTGGTCGGATCTTGTGCAGGAGGAGATAAGGTGGAGTACCAGGGATGGATATTCAGAGAAGAATGAAGATGAAGAAAATTGTGCTTTGGCTGTCAAAGAAAGGAAAGGGAAAGGAAATAAAAATCCTTCTCAATCCGGTGCGAAAGGCAAGAAGCAGGACATGTCCAAGGTGAAGCGCTTTCACTGTCACCAACATGGACATTACGCCACTAATTGTCCACAAAAGAAGAAAAATAAGCAGGCTGTTGGATCTACAGCTAGAGAGGCCTTAGCCTCGCATTTTGAGCTGGATTTTTTGCTGATCGCATGCTTGGTCTCAAGTGTAATGGGATCAGTGTGGTTTATTGACAATGGTGCGTCTTTCCATATGACCGGAGACAAATATTTGTTTAGTGATCTGGATGAGAAGGATCTTGGAGTGCACATCGAGATGGGCGATGATGGTAGATACAATGCGACTGGTATCATGACCATTTCCTTTGAGAGGGAGTCTGGTAAACCGTTCATATTAAAGGATGTCATGCATGTTCCAGGATTGAAGAAGACTTTGATCTCCGTGGCTATGTTGGAAGACACGGGATATGATGTTGTCTTTAGCGAGGGAAAGGCTTTCCTGCGTAGTAAGGCAACTGGTGAGACCCGGTGGATAGGGGTTCGAGTTAAGAACCTTTATCAATTGTAGGTAGATGGCTGTGCAATAATGGCAGGCAAAGCAAAAGCAGTGGTGAGCCAGGATGAGGGTGAACTTTGGCACAAGAGATTGGGCAATCTTCACAATGGCGCTTTGAAAATTTTGCAGCAGATCTCTACTAGGCTTCCCAAAGGTACACTTGTGTAGTCAGATCAGTGCAAGGGATGTACTTTGGGAAAATTTGTGAAATCCACCTTTCATGAGAAGGATAGTCACGCCACGACGATCCTTGAGAGAATTCACACAGACGTGTGTGGAAATTTCTCAGTAGCTTTGACAACAAAGCACAGGTATTATGTGATATTTGTTGATGATTTTTCTCATAAGTGCTGGATATTCTTCATGCAGAAGAAGAGCGAAACATACTCAAAGTTCTGTGAGTTCAAGGCACTGGTGGAGAAAGAGTCGAGGAAGCAGGTGAAGGCTCTTAGGAGCGATAATGGTGGTGAATTCATCTCTGGCAAATTCAAAGACTTTTGCAACACAGAAGGAATTTGAAGAGAGCTCATAGCGCCTCATAACCCATAACATAAATGAGTTGCAGAGTGAAAGAACAAAATGATCGTGGGTGTTGCATGGGTGATGTTGCATGATCAGGGCCTTCCCATACACTTGTGGGCTGAAGCTTGCAACATTACGGTTTATGTGCAAAACCATTGTCCTCATAGAGTACTTGGCATGAGTACACCCGAAGAGGATTTTTTTGGTAAGAAGCCTGATATTTCTCATTTGAAGATTTTTGGCTCACCTGTTTACATTCGTGTGACAAAGGATGTCAAGAAGAAGCTGGAGCCAACCGCAGATGTTGGGATATTTTTGGGGTACACAAAAACACCACACAACTATCGTGTGTATTTTCCAGACAGTCAGAAGACTGTTGTGCGATGAGATATCAAATTTCATGAGGAGAAAGACGTGAAGTGTTCGCTTGAGAGGGAGCTACACTTGCATTGAGATGAGGAGCTATCAGTTCCTAAGGATGAGCCTCAGGATGTGGATCAGCCACAAGAGGAGATTCATGGAGTGGAAGAAACCACTCATGCAGTGCCAAACATCAAAGGGTGGAAGCACACTACAAAAGCTGAGCGACTGAATCTTGATGCAAAGAAAATTGTAGGAGCACCTACATCATAGTGCAGACAGAGACAGTGACCTGACCGATATATTGGATACATGGCTCTGATGAGCAAGTGTATCGTGACAGAACCATCTTCTTTAGAGGAAGCTGTGGAGGACCCTACATGGGTAGATGCCATGGTGGAAGAGTATGATTTGATTGTCAGAAACAGTGCATGGGAGATTGTCCCAAGGCTGGAAGGGAAATCAGTGGTAGGTTCGAGATGGATCTACAAAGTGAAGAAAGCTACTGACGAGAGCGTCAAGAAGTACAAGGCAAGATTTTTTGCCTGGGGCTTCTCACGGATCAAGGGGATTGACTATGAAGAAACCTTTGCACCCGTCGCAAGGTATTCTTCCATACGGAGCATCCTAGCTCTCTCAGTGCAGATGGGTTGGCACATTCATCAGATGGATGTGAAGACTGTGTTCCTCAACGGAGTCATTGAGGAGGAGGTGTACATAGAGTAGAATGAAGGATTCGAAATATTCAGTAGTGAGTCGTATGTGTGCAGGCTCAAAAGAGAGTTGTATGGGATGAAACAAGCACCTCGTGCTTGGTACACACGGATAGACAGTTATTTCATCGGTCTTGGATTCACGAAAAGTGAGGCGGATCCGAACCTATACCAGATTGTGGTGGAGGGTAAGTTGTCGATCATTGTACTTTATGTAGATGATTTGATACTGATGGGTGATGAACAATTGATACTCTCATGCAAGGCTGATCTTGCAAAGGAGTTTGAGATGAAGGACTTGGGCCTCCTTCATTATTTCTTGGGATCGGAATTCTGGCAGCACAGTGATGGACTGTTTATGTCTCAAGGAAAGTATGCTCGGGAGATACTGGAGAAGTTCAACATGCAAGGTTGCAAGCCTATCGAGACTCCTCTTCCTGGTGGTTGGAGGAAAGAGGATGCTACATTGACAGAGGTAGTGGATGCCACTGTTTACCGACAGTTGGTTGGTTCGCTCATGTATCTAGTCAATACACGACCAGACATATTCTATGCTATTAACCAGCTTTCACAAGCTATGGTTAAGCCTACCAAGCTCTTTTGGAAGGTGGGGAAGCATGTATTGAGATATCTCAGAGGCACATCGAGATATGGATTGTGGTACAGACAGTCAGATGAGGTGAAGCTGCATGGCTTCACGGATGTAGATTGGGCAGGGAGCCCAACAGACAGAAAGAGCACATCTGCAGGGATATTCAATATCGGGTCTACAACAATTTCTTGGTACAACAAGAAATAGAGATCCGTGGCACTCAGTTCAGCGGAGACCGAGTACATGGCAGCAAGTTTGGCTGCATGCGAGGCTATATGGATGAGGAAGATCCTGGTCAGTTGTTTGGTTCACACTTAGATCCTACTATGATATATTGTGATAATTAAAGTTGCATCAAACTCTCAGTTAATCCAGTATTTCATGATAGATCTAAACACATTGACATTTGGTATCATCATATCAGAGATTGTGTGCAGCGAAAGATCATGTTACTATCATACATTCCCACGGAGGACTAGGATGCTGATATCTTGACGAAGGCGCTCACGAGGAGAAAATTCGAATACCATAGAGGCAGGATCAGGGTGGAAGATAATACCTATATTATTGAGAGGGAGTGTTGAGATTGCAACAAGATGATGAGGTTAGTGAAAAGAGCCGCCTTGAATAAGTGGGCGCGCAGGCTATTTTTGGCGCAAGTCTATTTTTAGACATGTCGATCATATTCTATGAGTTGCATGATGCTATTTGTGGATAGTTGGTCAAGTTGGAAAAATAGATGGACTTATATTTTTAGACATATTGGGTGGAATATATTTTTATATTTCCAGTCTAAAAATAGATATGTCGAATATTATTAGCTCTTAATAATATTTGGACTATAAACATTAACTTATTCTCTTGGAGCACTTCAGTTAAGTGCACAGATGTGGCACAGGAGTTGACAAAAGGAATTACGATATTCCTAAGGGTTAAATGGATCTATTTCATGGAGAATTCAGTTAGAACTCATGTGACAGAGTTTGGTGGAGTTGTAGAAGTAGTTGGTGGAGTTGTGTTCAGTTTAACTCAGTTAGACACAGTTGAGCTAGTTGTATCTAGTCTAACTAATTGATACACTAGTGAGAGTGGTGTGAATTAATTAATAATTAATTCACTAAATATTAACTCATTAATAAATTTAAGAATACATCAGTTAACTACGATGCATGGACAGTTTCAGTGGAGACCAGTGGAGACCTAGGTGAAAGGGAAAGTTGACTATCAGTTGTGACTATACTGATGCATTGATTGCATCCAACACAAAGTAGAGATGCCAATGAGGATTGCGTGAGAAAATATGGACCAATTTGAGTTCATTCAGAGCCATTCTTCAGCAGGGATTGCGTAGTAGATGCAGGCTAGCAGGTGGTAGAGATCGGTGCATGGATTTGCAAGATCGGACCTAATTAGTGTGTAGCGATTGTATTGTACTAAGAGCTTGTGAGAATCTTTGTATGAGGATTGTTACATGATCTCTATGATATATATTATATACATATAGTTGGGGTTTTTAGCTTCAGGCTTTCTCGTTAAAACACTGTGTTCATATGTGTGAATTTTTATGGTTTCAATGCAATTGATTTAATTTCCACATATGATGATCAATGGTGGAATAGATTCTGTATTGTGCATGAAGTCAAATAGTGTGTGATCAGGAGAATCTTGGATGTATAATGCATTAGTTATATAATTTCTACATAAAAATGATGTCCAGGGAAAAAATTGCAGTCATGTGTCTAATAACATGAACTTAATATATATATATATATATATATATGTTGCAATTCAGTGGTGCAGTATGAACTTAAAATTATACATAAAGAGATTATAATTACCGATTTGTTGCACCCAATCCCTATGATTAGCACATCCTCTTCAGCAGGAGGGTAATGACCATATGCACCGTATTTCTCTCTGACTTAATTAGTAACCCAACTATTAGCGCTTTCATTGGAATTTTTTCTTTTAAAAGATTAGGATAAGGCACACTTCTACCATTCAACCATTTGAATTATTTCCTTTCATTGTCCCATTTCTGCCTCTTTTGTTCATACAATGCGACCCAGGGTTGTGTCGCTTCCATATTGTAAATAATGAATTTGTTGATGGATTCAATTTCTGAATTTCATGATGAAATTGAACCAACACACACACACACACACACAAACATATATATAACTTATGAGATCAAAATATGCATTAATATGAAGCTAAGTGTGAATAGTTAATGTGTAGTAATTTGACAAATGATAAGCCTGCACTTACTCATTATCATGCACCTCTTTTCATATGTTTCGAGAAGCTCCCATTCTCTTTTTTCTTCGTCCCTTTCGTCGTCCCAAATTGTCACACCTAGTGTGTTGTTGATATGCTTTATGTACTCACTAGCATAATAGAGAAACTCATATTATATATACCCCTTTGTCATAGAACCCTAGGGTTTTTCCCTTTGTCGAACAAAACCTTTAAAATTCTTCATATACCTCCCTAAGAAGAAAATCCAACAACAAGATACCACCCAAACTAATTTAACCTCTTCTACTAGGTGAATTAGAAGATGAACATGCAAGTCCATGAAACTTGTCGACTGTTCCTTCTCAAACATACAAACAATCTTAGTTATCTCTTGACACTACCATTTAATGTTAGTCGTATGAATATCCTTTGATGTGATCCAACATACAAATGCATATAATTTAGATGTGCCACGTCATAGGTCTTGGGGGATGTTATGGTTCACACACCCACACACGATAAGAGGATAATGGCACTATAGAGTAACTAGTACATCATACAAAAATTAATTATAAAATATCTCATTACATAAAAATTAAAAAAAATTAATAAAATCATGATTTTTACATACATACTCTTAGAAGGTTCAAATGGTCATGTGATTTCAGCCCTGACGAATGGTCTTCCACAGTGAAGAAGCGGCGTAGTGAAGACCCATATAAAGAAGGCACCCTCACACTCATTATAACTTCCTTTTCCAAAGAAATGTCATATTTCTTTAAAATCCATGAGACATCACCTTCTTTGAAAGACCAAGAGGGACTAACCTCTCCTCTAGTTTCTTGTCTTGGACAATGTTTCTTTTTAGTTTTTGAAGAAATAATATCTCTCCTAACAACCAATGTGTCACTTTATTTCGAAGATTTGTGCCTCCATAAAGGAGATGAAACATTTTTAAATATATGCATGGGATCTAGTAAGTGGGACCTAATATGGGAGGTCACAAAAGAGAGATTTTTTATTCATCCTAATGGGAAGTTTCTCAACATAGGTGTTGAAGGATTCTAGATCATCGAAAATAGGCTCCCCATTTGAGTCAAACATTTCTGAAATATCCTTCTCCATCTCTCTCTCATATTCTCTAAGACATTCATATGGTGTAATTATTACAGGAATTTAGGTTCTCATTGGTTTACTATTGAAAGTGGATTTTTTTTTTCTTATGTAAGGGTGTTCTTCTAGGAGGAATACCCTGGAGAATTCATACACTGAATTTTGTAGGTGGTCAGACCTGTAACACCCTCATCCCACATTTACCCAATCTAACCGGTCCACTGGGGTAAACATGTGACGAGAGGCTAATATTATGTGATTCAAATCCTCATGTACAATTACGGAAGTGGAACCGACATAAGGAAACTAAACTGGCATTCCACACATGATATAGAACCTTCAATATCCTTCCAACCCGTCCAGGTGAAAAACCCCTAAGACGACTTCACATTTTACTGATTTGTACCCTCAGTCGCTCCCATGACAAGCCATGCATGTGACTGAGGACTTCCATTATCTCCCATAGAAAGGCATTCCATTGACTGTGGAAATTTTCAATAATTTCTAAGCTAGAGACCTCAAATTATGAGATCATTTTTCTGGGCTAGGTCTCAGGCCACTACCTATAACTTCATGAAACTTTCATAAGTGAATGCTAAAAATGGAACACAACTACTAATGCAATCATTTGGTACAATTACTTGATCTTTCCCTTTCTATCCATGACAGGAATTTCGTCAAACATGTCAAAAATATGTAATCTACAGGTCGTAACAATACATCTAAGCATAGGGGTATCATACTTATCTGAGATTCATAAAGAAGCATTTTTTCCTTATCACAATAATTGCATTATCATCTATTAGGTAATATATTCATTGTACATTCATTTTCTAATCAAACATGATGAGAGCCATACATCAACTCTATCATTAAGAATACTCATAACCAACATGTAACCAACATAAATAACAAGGATGTAACAACCATAAAAACCGCATAAACCAATAAAATTACATATGAAATACCAAGAATAAGGAGCTCTTATTAATGAATGAAAAATCCAACCAAGTCAGGGACTTCCACGAACCACCTAACCATAGATTGTGTTGAACCAAATATTTATTTCAGCCCATCACCCCCGTTACATATTCCAAACATGAATGTGGGACTCAAAACCAAACCAATCCAAGTTTCCTTAGGCTATACCACAATCCCCAATGGATCACTAGGCCCTAAAAAAGCATGGATGCCTCCGGATTTCTCCACCTACATCGTGAGTAATTTTCCTGCCTCTTGGTATCTAGGCTTTACCGTATATCCTGCCATTCATTGGTCAAGAATTCTTAGGCCTAACCATGACTCCACCATCTAGGCTATACCGTATATCCAACCATACATTGGTTGAGGATTTATAGGCCTGAGTAGGGGCACACACCTATATGGTTTACCATATATCACACCATTCACTGGTTTAGGATTCCTAGGCCAACTGAAGTACAAAAAATCTAGCTTTACTACAATCCCATATTCTATAGTCCAAGGATTCCTAGGCCTTGTGTTCTTTATTTCAAAGATCACCCCACTCAGTTTCGTTACCATCTTGCAATCCATCTCATCAAAATACAAGAGAACCCACCACACCATGGCTATTCAGAAATGAAAAGGCAAGGTTGAAGAACAATGTTACACCTAGAAAATCCCATGCTAATGACAACAAGAGAACCAAATACACACGCATGTACTATGCATGCCAAATATAGCAAGGAAATTACACATGCAATTCGATACTTGCAAGCAACCCCGATGTAGTTGCTTGATCCTCCTCTTCCTTGCTTGATCTTTTCTTCCTTTCTCCTTCTTGGTCCTTCCTTTGCTTTCCTTGATCCAATGTTAGAGTGCTCCAAGAAAAATCTAAGTGTCCAAGAGTGAGAAAGAGAGAGAGAATAGAGAGAGAGCTCCAAAACTAAACTGACAAAAGCTACGAACTGATCCTCAAAATCCTTTTTATTAATGAGGCTTCTAATTTATTTAATTTTTTATAATTTTCCTACATTTTCCTCGTCACGTGCAACCTGTGATAGTTCACCTTCTGTTTCTCCTAATTTCCATTATTTTCATAAAAAAATTGCCAAAAATGCCATTTTGCCTTTCCAAAGCCTTTTCCAGCTTCCTTAGCCATAAAAACCATATGAACACCCACACTAGGATCATTTTCCCAACATTCAGCTTGGAATACGTGTCCCATAACCGTAGTTATTATTTTTTCCTTTATTAAGTTTATTTACATGAATTTTTTACCAGGGTTTTTATAAAACCTTCCCCCTATGGGGGAACATTGTCCTCGGTGTTCAATGACACCTATAAAACAACAAGCTACTAAAAACAATTTTTTTTTCCCATGGAGCTTTATAATACAACTCGTTATAGTATTTACAATGACATCCTATTGAAACATGACAAACATACCATTTACTGGATCTTTATAACATGACTCGTTACGGTATTTACAATAACAACCACATATACTTATGCACATTTTCTTTAACTAGAAAATAACCATATTGTTTATGGATCTTTATAAATCCAACTTGACACATTATTTAAAATAATATACACATATATACATATGCACATTTTATCAAACAATAAATAAAAGGATATGATGCCTGCATCTGCAACAAGGGAATATAGAGGCTCAGACCTCCACCCTCAAAAGTAGTACCAGGATTCATTTCCTTCCCAGGAGGTCCAGAATCCAATGCCAAATTCAAACCTGCATCTAATGTCTAGTGCTACGATCACGTGCTACTTTTTTCCTCAGCGAACAATTACCTGATAATTGTTCGAGGGCACACTCCCACTATGTATATGATTCCATTTGGTAAGGAAAATGACCAAAATCAATGTATTCCCTGACCTTCCCTTCTCTGCTACACAGTCCCTCAGAAAATTAGGTAACCCCCTTCCATTCAGTCACTCACCTTCCAAGTTCCCCAACATCCCCTTTTCCGAGCGATCCATCCCTTGGCAAGGCTTCCTCGCATCGGAAGGTAAAAAACCAAGGCATATACCTGCCTCAAACCATCATAGTGGTTATATCATGTTCATGGAAATCATTGGAAACTATTGGGTACTAGTGTCCCATAATGGCCCTACTCCTGAAATGCATTACCAACATACTACTCCCTGTTCCAATTCCTTTCACGGTTGTTGCTAATTATTGTAAATAGTTCCAACCACCCATCCAGGAATTTTCATGCTCCCATGTACTAAGCACATAAATTCCTTTAGATTAAAAAAAAATTGAAATAAATTCACATCATTCCTCATCGGAAGCTCGTCAACAAGGTACACCTACAATTCTGTTTACTTCCTAACACAACAAGTCAAACTAGTTGTTTGATCAAATAATCATGTGCAAGCATATCACATCTAGTTAGCTCAAAATGAAACCATCATAATCAAAACCATACAACACATAGTGTGCATCAAACTAATAAAACCACACACGACATAAAACACCATACAATACATGCAGCTACACCTGACGTGTTAGGGTCCTATAATAATAGGGTTCATAATTTTTGAATTGACTATTATTAGTCTTGTAAATATGTACATACCTTGCTTTCTGCAAGTTGTTTTCCCATATTTGAAAATAATAAAAAATGAAAATAGGGTAAAAGTCCTAAAAGAAAGATCAAAGGACTTGAAAAGAAAAGATAAAAAAGAATAAAAAATGGACCCCAAAAGAAAAAAGAAGTAAGAATAAGACATGAAAGTGCAATTCAAAATGCCACTACTATTTAATTTTACTGCAAAAAAAATGATTATGTGCAGATTTTTCAAAATTCCATAATCCATGATCAGTTAAATAGTTTAATCTTAGCTTTTCATGCTTTGAATTCCATGTTTTAGATAGAGAATGAAGATATGTCAAACTATTTAAACTTAAAAAATCAGTAGATAGTTAAAGAATAAATGAGGAGCTCAACAATTTAATCTGAGCCCTCGGATGAAATAAGGTTAGAATTAGATAGTTTATGCTTTAAAAGAAAAATAGATTTAGGGTTGCAAGCTTAAATGCACCCATGCAAATGAAGTAAAAAAAGTTAGAATAATGATGGGTAGGTAAAAAGCAGTTGTGCAAGGCATGTAATAAAGCATCATCTAGCAAATTACTAATTTCCCCTCCCCCACAATGTTCCAACATTCACAATTTTCAGTGAAAGAGGCTCAAAACATTTCTCTTACTTCTGTTGGGACCGGACCCAAAGCTTAGTGACTGATTGGTAAAAAAATACTGGATTCCATTAATAAAAGCCCATTTCATCAACATATTCACCCTTTTCCAAAAATATAATCCCTCTTCCTAAGTAAAACACATTTTTTGCTTATAAAAAGTAAAATCCCCTCTTAGTTAATTTCATTCCATCCAAAAACACTCAAAAAACCCATAAAATACAATTTATCCTAAGTTTAAGTGTAAATGTTTAATGGTACGATCATTGTGCTTAAAAAGTTTATGTTACACTTTACTTAGTTTATTTTATGTATTTTCATTCATTCTCATTCATTTAATATTAATTTTTAATATATTTTATTAAATCCCTTTAGATTACCCCTTCCCGTATATATATTAATTCATTTTATTTAAATATCCCAAAACCCATTATTTTAACATTAACCTATGTTTTTAAATACCCATGTGCTAAATATTTCCTCGCCCTTTCCCCATAGGTTAAAAACATTATAAAACCCGCCCCAATGGTTATAACAAATATGTAAATGTTTCATTTATGGTGTAAATATTACACCCAGCCTATCATAAAAATACATTTTTTAAATGTTTAAAACATACATTTAAAACATTAAAATTTAACCCCGATGTATATAAAGATCTACGCCCCACGGCCACATATGCCGAGCAACTCTTCCAACTAATCTCCACCGTTCACACACATATCTTTAGATCCGACGATCTAGACATGATATCGCAAATCTAAAAGCTCGAAAGTTAATCATTTCAAGATTTACGAAATTAGTAGTTTTATGCCTATATCTCTCCTCCACGTAGCATCTTACTACTGGATCGCATTCGATCCATGGAAACCACTTACCACCCTCATCCCGTGCAATAACCACCAATGGTATTTCTGCCTCCAGCGCCAAAACCACCCTTTTCTCTGATTTGACCATCATTAAATGTCGTCCTGGTTTAAACCTAAAAAAATTATAAAAACTTCATATGCGCCAGTTAAGATTTTTTTTGCATTATCTATTTGTTTTATCCATTTCCGAATGAAAAATCAAGCATTGTACATCATTTTTTCACCCAAGGAACCAGAAAAGCCATTGCAATTGTTGCCAAGGCCACTGAAAATGTCCTGCTTGCTTCCAAAGGACTTCCACAACCATCAGAAACTTCTCTGACACCTCAGAACCCGTTTTAAAGACAAAATACCTGCGGAAAATAGGTATTCTTCAAACAAAAACAACCTGTTTGTCATTCGAAAAAGAGTTTTCTAAGAAATTAAGCCTATTGAAGCCCATTTACCCACAAAAATACCTGTAGTTGCCTGCAAAGAATGAATTAGCTGTAAAAATATGATAAACCCTAGTTCTGATACTGCAATATGTTTTAAAAATCAAAATTGAAGTAGTTTAGCCTTTGCAGACCTTGAAAAGACTCATAATCTATACAGAAACCCTTTGCAAATAATCCAAATCTTTTTGTGCCTGATATGAACTAGTTTCAGTCTAGTTTATCCAAAAAAAATAGAGAAAACCCTTGTATATCATTTCCTAAACCTGTAAAGAGTCTGAAGATCAGTTTGAAACCAAATTTGAAGGTTTAAAGCCAAAAGAAATCCAGTTTATACCTTTGCTATAAAAGAAACCTCTGTTAAACCAAAACCCCTTCTGTAAATAGTTTAAGCTTATAGAAGAGTATACAAAAATCCAAAATACAAAGTTTCAAGTATCTAGAAGGTCTAAAATGTCAAAATCAAACCCAGCAATGACTTCCAAAACCAAAATTGTTGTAAACCCTCTACAACCTCCTCTTGTAGACATTGACCATACACCCTTGGCTGATGTAGATTATAAAATAGCTAATCTAGTGATAGAATTTAATCTTTTAGACCTCCACTGCTGGAATCTTGAAAAATCATTAGATCAAATTGATGAAGTTTAGATTTGGGAATCAAACCTACCCAAGTATGTTGTTCCACTCATTCATCGGTGTCCAGAAGTCATTAGGTTGTGTCATACCTATTATTCCCCTGAAAAAAGAGCCACTGTTGATGCAAATAAAGAAATATTGTTCACAATTATTGCCGAGTCTATAAACCTAATGCTACAGCTCAAACTAGATCCCAATGATGTTCCCTTATCCATAGAAGCACTCACAAAGCTTTACATTGTTCTAGACCTTCCTAAAAGGTTTCAAATTTTCCAATTGTTCATGCCTTTACATGTTGAAATTACACAAATTAACCCTCCTTATTCCACTTCCAAATTTCCTGAAGGGTCAAGGCATGTCATTTCCATGTTGTCATTTATCCTAGGTTATTTTACAGATGAGTCAATCCTAGGTTTTCTATCTACCTTTGTACCAGGACAACCTCTTTCTATCATTTACAATTATGATGAATACATAGCTGATAGTATCCATGATTAGGTTGTAAAATTGCCAACTGAAGGAGTATTTAGGCATACTTCCTTTCTTTTCCAAATGTTCTTATACTTCCAAGCAAAAAAGTTCCAAATAACACTTCAGAGGCTTGATGTAGAAGGGAACCCACTCTCAGTCATATTTTGGACATCTTTGATCAGAAAAGAGTCCACATAGTTCAATTATGCAAATTTTACAGATTCATTTGTTCATCCATTGGTTAATATGTTGAAAAAAAGACTACAACCAAGAATCAGTGATGAGATAAAGAAATTTCTACATCTATCAGAGCAAACTAGAACTGGAGATTAATACTTATATCAAAATCATACAGAAATCAGAGTTTTTGGGTCAAATATTTTACCCTATAAACTACCTAAATGTATGCCAATGAGATTTTTTTCCTTGGAGTACATAAGGAAAATTATCAATTCAGATTCTATCAACTTCTTAGTTGCAAAAAAGAAGACCCAATTTAAGTTGAAGAACTAGGTGGGACCTTGTATTTGCAATCACAAAGATGTAGGAATAGAACCAAAAAAACAGTTGCTGGAATAAAAATTTGAAGAAATATTTTTATGTAACTATGATCCTCAAGGAATACTCAGAAAAAGGAGGGTGAAGTGAAAATTGACACCTTATATCCATGATATAAGGCCAGAAATTGAACAATTTTTTAATCAAATAGAGTGGCTAGAAAATATCTTAATAGAAGTAGTTAAACAGGGTGATACTATTCACACCTTGCAAACTGTAAATCAAGGAGATAAAGCTACTAAGAGAATCAGGGAAGAATTTACCTACACTACTGAAACAACAACAGAGAGTAGGTTTAAACTTAGATATAACAAAAAAGCCTAAGCTCAATTTGATTGATAAAGAAAAAGAGACCATAGAAGTAGAAGATACAAATGTTCCAGAGAAAAACAATGAACCAACTACAAAGATTATAAATGAAGAGCATCCTGCTACTTCAAACACATAGGTAATTGAAAAGCAGCAAAATATGGAGCCATCCTCCTCACAGTTATCAGAGGATAAAGATATTGACATCAGAGATAAATATAAGCAGATAAAGGCCAAGAATGAAGAAATCAAGAATGATATTTATTATCAGTATTTAAAACAAACACCAAGGATCCAGAATAGACTTCTATCAACTTTTGATTATTCAAACAAGAAGTTGATTATGTCAGTGCTTCAACCAATAGTTAAGACACCCAAAACAGTGGCAGATTATAAAAAAGTTGATATTGAAGTGCCTACAGAAAGTATCCATGCATTAGATCAAATTGAGTTTCAAAGACAAACTTCTGAGATGCTTTATTCTACCATAACTACAAATGCAATGAGTGCCCAAAATCTCCAGAACACAATAATAAACATGAGAGATCAAATAAAGGTTGAAAAGGCTTCCTCATATGCTAAATATCTTAGGATTAATTCTTTAGAAGAATTGGTTATTCAAGTAGGATATGATCCTGCTAATGTGAAACTTGCAAAAGAATTAGTGAAGAAAAAGAATGTTGATATTGCAGCACTTAGAAAACAGCTCAAGCTTCCACCAACAGAACATCCACAAGCCAAAGAAATTGTGCAAGAGGAAAGCCAAAAAGATGATATGATGAACTTTATTTTACAATTGACAGCACAAATAAAAGAAATGGCAATTCAAATGGACAAGATTTTCCATGAAAGAGAAATTAAAAAATCACAGGAAATCCCTACAGTAATTCCCATGGTAACCATAGCTATGCCTTCAACTTTGGCAGAAGAGTTGGCACCAAAAATACCACTGGCTACCGTAGTACCAGTGACCTCATCCACTACTTCAGCTACAAAATCCTCTACCACAACAGCTCAATGGTCTGATGAAGCTAGTAAACTTATTAAGGCCATGGAGGAAATGACACTTCAAACCAATGAAATCAATAGGTTGAAGAAAGTGATTGAAAATTTTGAAGACACTAAGAAGCTAGCCCAAATTAATGCTAAAACTCAGGAACAAAGGGCTAACATGTTAAATGTTGAATTGAAGAACTTACGAAAGGATTTAACCTTGAGAGAGCCAATGTCCTATGTGAAGAATCAACTATGGAATAAAATCATTGAATCCATCAATGATGTTTGGCCATCAATACAGGTAATTTATGAGAAAAAGGATTTACTAAAGGCAGCTCAAGAGGGAATTCAGAAAACAAAGGACGAACTAGGTGCCAAACCTAAAGAGGCCCTAGAACTAATCAAATTTCTCAATAGTAAGAACAAGCAATAATTAGAGGAGACAGAAATTACTGATAGAACAGAGACAATCCTTGAAATAAGGAAAGTAATTTCAAAGAAGAATTTGATGAAGCAACTAGAAGAAAAATATGAAAACATGAACATAGCCATAACCAAATTTATGGTTAAATTTGAGATTTTGAGGCAAAGAGGTTTGACAAACATCCTTTTTATTAATGATAAACTTATGCCACAAGAAGACTACAACAAGAAGATAAGAGATCATGCAAAAGAGCAAGTAGATAAAATAGAAGGACAAGGAATTCCTACAAGAAAGGTTTTACATAAATTTTTTGAAGATTTGCTTATCTACAGCTTGAGATAAAACACCTATTTGTTATAAAAACAACATTTTCTAGGTACACTGAGGCAGATGAGAATTTTAGGAAGCTGAAAAAGATCAAAATTCCTAATGAAGAATTTTGGGAATGACTCACTGACTTACTGTAAAAGTCAATTTGCAGAAAAGAGGATAAAAACAGTTTGCTGATTTACACAGTCAAAACAGAAATTGCAACATTAAGGCAGTTGAAACAGTGATTAAAATGTACTAGAGGTAAAGAGTATCAGATAAGATGATAATATTTCAAAACAGATTTGAAATATCTTTTGCCAGCATTGGAGACAACAAGGCAGCCAGCTGCACCCAATCCAAAACAACACTTCTATTTTATTTGGATAAATAGGATAGATTGCTAAGTTGTTAAGAAATTGTCACTATTTTGTTGTTAAAGATATTTTATTTTCTTTAGAAAATTCCTATGAGTATTCTAGGATATTTTATAAACATTTTTGTATATATACTTCATCTTTTGAAGTATTATTGTGGAATAAATTGCTGAAGGTTTCTATAGTCAATATTTCTGTACCTGAAGGCTTTTTGTAGCAAGTTCAAGTTGCAGACTGGATCAAATCATCTAGCATCATATTTCAGGATTCATGTGATGAGCCATTGAAGTGAAGTATTTTATACTGTCATTTTTTATCTTCTTATGTTTACATGCATCCATATATGTGTTCTAAATTAGAATGATAAATTAGGAATATTATTACAGGATTTGTTAAAAGCACCCCATCTTTAACTATTTATCATTTTTACATTTTCTGCTGATTTCCATAGTAGGGAACCCTTAATTTCTCCCTCTTTCAAATGACCTCTGTCTACTCCTTCCTTATCTGGATCAAATAATCCTTGATTTCTCTTTATCCCAATCAAACCACTTCACCAATCAACCTTCCAAGATCTTCAATGACTTGTCTATCTTGCCCTAAAAATATTTGACTTTTTGACCTTGATCCTAGTTCTATATTCTTGACATTTGACTGCTTTGCCCAATGGAAAAACAGATCTATCACTATCCATCTCATTAAGTGATTTTTTCCCTCCAAACCAAAATAAACCAATTTTCACATCATAATTAGCCTAATATCATATAATTAAAACAAAGTTAAATATGATAGAGAGAGCCCTCTCTAAACCCTAGAAAGGCTAGATCCTAAAGTTTAAAGTAGGCTTGTGGTTACCTCTAATGTTCTTGGACTTTAAATCAAAATCTCACAAATTTAGAATTATTAGAGTGATAACATACTGGCGGCTCCACTGGGGAACTAACCAATCCTCAGTCTTAAAATAGGTCTTAAAGAAAATCATTTACATCATTCTTTCACCTTAAGACTGTTTTAAAAGTTGTGAGTATAAAACTATAATTTTGGCTTCTAGAAAAATCTACTATACCAAGTCAAACCCGGATCCTCAACCTGTTGTTATAGTAGACAATCCGAACAGAATTGGAGAAAAGAATAAACAAGTAGAATATTTAGGTGCTAAAGTTTCCTTAGTTAGAGAAAATTCATTGCCAAAAGAGTGAGTGAGTATACAAGACATAGAGTTTGACATGAAATTTGAACATTCTTTATTCAAAAATAAATCAGAAAGTGACTTAAAAAGTGTTTTTATAGATCTTGTTTTTATTTCATTTCTTGAAACTAAGCAGGAAAATGTTTCATTAGGTTATGAATCAAAGATATTTGAAACTCATAATAAATTTGAAGAAATAAATGCTACTATTCTTAAGGAAATTGATGAAGTTATTGAATTAGTTGAATTATTAGCATATACATCTAAGCCTTCTATTTCTCATTTAGATACCAACCTAATAAAATATGTAGATTCTTCTCTTTTTACGAATACATCATCTATAATTTCCACCACACTCCAATCTATAGATCCATTTTTCCCTAGATAACCCTTCCAACCTAGAATACTATTTCCATCTTCCCCCACCTCAACTCCATCCACTAGTTTATCTTTTGCAATTTCAAACACATCATTCTCATTTCCAAGTAGTTCCTCATATATTATAGTTTCATTTTCTAGCACCCCAACTTCATCCTTTATTTCATCCACCACATTTTCTAGTACATCATCTTATATTCCATCTCATCAGTCACTTCTTTAACTGCATCAGCTAGTACTTCCAGTTCTGCCCCAAGCACTTCCAATCTACCTCCTAGCCAAGCTAGAATTCAAGCTATGGCTGCTAGGTATGCTCCCCTAGTTCTTCCAGCACATTTACATGACATGCCTCATGATTACCAAAGTAAAATACCCCAATTTGATGCTACTACTCATTACACTGCTCAACAACATATTAATAAAATGACAGATTATTTTGAGCTTCATGAAATAGATGATTCTGATGTACAAATGAGACTCTTTGCTCAAACATTAACAGGGGAAGTTAAAAAATGGTTTAAAAGTCTTAATCCTGGTAGTATAGCTAATTTATCAGTATTTCATAGATTATTTTTGAATAAATGGGAAAATAAGAAAAATCCACTCCAAATATTATCTGAATTTGATGCAATGAAAACAACTCCTAATGAAACATTCCAAGATTATTGCACTAGATACAACAATATTTATAATTCAATCCCAACTAATCTCAAACCCCCTCCTGAATCTGTCCTACTCAAATCTCCTGATGTATTTGACACATACATGGCCTATCAGCGGAGAGAGAGAAATGCTAAAACTTTAGAAAGAATGCAAACATATTTTGTTAGTGTAGAAGTAAATATTTTGGCTAGAAAATCTAGATTAAGGAATGAGAGGAGAGTAACCATAAAAGAAGGGAAATATAGTTTAGATGGAAAAATAGATCAATTAGCTAAAAATTTAGAGAGAATTATGGATATATTATACAACATAGAAAGAAGACCATGTAATATCCCAAAATGGGAACAACTACACTATTGGGAATAATCTGAGTTATTACCAATGTGGAGCTTCAACAATTCATGAGCATGGCAATGTAGAGAAGCTCATTAGATTTAAAATAACATCATATCAGCAGATGAAATAACCTCAGCAACAAGATGATCTATATTCTCCGTCCCGGGTGGGGAAATGTAGCAATATAGAGCATAAAACAGCTGTCTTCAGAAAATAACGTTATACAAGTGAGAAAGGGGACTTGGATCCCTTATAATACATGATATAAAACTCACATGCAGAATTAGAAGTGAAACAAATCACTCTAGCTCACATAAACAGATATCGCCAAGTCAATGCAGCTCAAATAAGCCCAAACCCCATAGCCTAGCTCATTCAGAAAGTACTGAAGCAAGGATTGCATTATTATAAATGAGGGTTTATGAAAAAAATTATGGAATAATACTTATCAGAATTTTACATTAATCATATGGCAAAGAAGTGGAAGTTTAACCTCTTATACAGTAGAAACAAAACACTAGGTAAGGGTTTTCGGCAATATATATGCACAAAAAGCAGTACTACAGAAAATAACGCAGTTTACTGCAGATCTGTATTAGTCATGATTGAATACAACATATAATATCTGAATAATACAGAAAATGGCCAAAGGCCTCTCTCAATAGATCCCCCGAAGGGAAATAGACACCTCCTCCTCAAACACTAGGACAAAACAACATTGTTTAACCCAGCAACAATTCCCTTGCAGAAAAGGATGCAGTTTCTGAAGATGACTGCATTGTAGATGTGTATGGCTGAATGGCCTCAAGCCAAATGATGAATTGAAGCACAAATCCTTCCCTCTTGATCCCTTAGGCAAGTTGATCCAAAGAGAGGATGGAATTCCCGCACGAGAATTCTTTCAAATAAGCAGTGCAGCAACTCCAGCTAAACAGCTGAAGCATGCAAGTAGTCACAAGACCAAGTTAGCTGAATCATGAATGATCTCTTTGATGCTATGCCATTCATTTTATCTTTGGTGAGCCTCCTCACCCTAGATCCCACACAATGTTGAGGTGACTTCCTAGTGAAGCCTCCTCTTTCAAAACTGCACTGCCCTAGCTAGCTTCCCTCCTCTTTGTAGCAGTGTTGTTGACTTGGTCAAGTGGAGCTAATCCACCTACAATGCCTCTATTCACACTAAGGGATCTTCAATCTGGTTCTCATATGTGTGTCTAGGCTGATCCTTGTTTACATTGAGCTAGTTTATTTGAGTGATTTCTTCCTCCTCAAGAATGGATGTTGACTTAGTCAAACTTGACTATGTCTCCATCTAATTTGCCTTTGTTCACACTTGGAAGTGTAAAACCATCTCCTAAGGTGATCTACTTCCTTACTAAGGTGGATTTTATTCATATTTTTATTGTTCATGAGCTTCCTTACCCATTTATTCCTTTCCTAGGTGAAAGTAGAAAAATCTAATATTCCAAATTGCTGTGTGAAAATTTTGGAATATTACAGTCCTCCCCTCCCAAATGTTGCTTGTCCTCAAGCAACTGCAAGGATAGGACTGAAGAGCATCCTCTTCTCCCCTGTAGAAACCTCATAAGATGAAAGCCTCCAAAGATCAAGGTGCTGCATCATCAACATATCTCCAAGTTGCCCCTCCCAAGTGTGTAAGCTATCCAAATAGCTGGCAATATGTGACAGTGGATCATCCATGGAGGAAAAAATGGGTTGTTTGAAGGTCCTCTTGGGGCATGAAATTTTGATATAGATTGGGATTCATCATCCTCATTTGTATCTATCCTCCCTGTTAGTGTCAGTCTAGTCATACTACCATCGGTGATCACAACTGCTCTTTTGCATTTGCATATTAGGAGTCTCATACCGAATAAATTTCACCATTCCGCTAGGTCATGGATTCATTGATGGTAGTAGTTTTTTCTCCCTCATGAGGTACTTGGCTGATTCTCCTCTCTATGGTCTTTAGTCATTACTCAATTTCATCCTCAAAATCATGTCAGTAGGTCATAGGATGGGTCTCATTAGTTTCTAGGGTCTTACCATGGTCAAATTAATGAGTCAAATGTCAATAAATATCAGCGAGATCATGAGGAAGTCAATAATCTCAAAATCACAACACCTGGAAGATCAAAGAGATATTTTATTCAGCTTGATGTAATTTTCACCTCAAACCCATGTTTTGAGGTGAAAACATGATATTTTTCCTTTATTATCATTCATTATGTAATTTTTATATCATCATATGTAATGAGTCACAATTCAGACGCTGCCATCTCCACAAAGTCATCATCCTGCCTTCAGAGAAGTTTTTCACAACATGTTCAGCGCCAAATCATCTTCCAAGCAGATCCATCGGAAAGAGCCCGGAAAGAGCTTTCCAAAAGTATATTACACTCTTGAAATTCACTTCTGGATTGAAATTTATGCTTTAGTGAAGTAAAAGTACCCTATACATTAAACTTTCCCCTTTTTTCCCTCCTTTCCCTTTAAACTCTAAAGTTTAATATTTCTCTTATAAAATCCCTTTTTCCCCTCTCCGATTGAAAAATCGCATTATAAAAGTCTTTTAAACATATAAATCATATATGCGATTAAATATAACCACTTCCCCATCATTACCCCTAAACTTTATAATAAATTTTATACATATAAACTCCCCACGTTTCCAACCACTTCCCCCCCATACCTTTAACTTTATATTAAAGTTAAATACCCCTGATCCAAATCGCTCCGATTGACCAATCGCATCACCCCTCCGCCGATCGCAGTCCCTCCTCCATCGCAATCGCAACGTTTGTAAAGTGCACTCCAATTGGCCCATGCCATAACCTCCGATACGATTGCCCGATTGTATATCTCCCGATGGACTCTGCCCAATTAAATTCTGGTCGTCAATCTGCCCATTTGATTGGACGACCCAGACTCGATCGGCGCCTCCAAAACAATCCAACCGATTGCAACCCCTGATTACCCCTCCGACCGTCGATCTTGCCATTTGATCCAATGGCTCATAGCCGATCGGAGCATTCTCATCGGCACTTCATAAAGCCCTTCCCCGATTACAAACTCCCGATCCTGATTGACCCGCAAGGCCCACCACGTAATATTTCCGCCCCTCCATTACAAAAGAGTTTTCCCCTTTGTAAAATTAAATCTTGTGTTATTTTATTTATGCAAAGGTTTTCCCCATCGCCACGTCCTCATCACATCGTAGGTATTGAAAACTTGTTATATTGTGTTATGTGATACACCTCCCCAATCCTCCCGATCCCGATTGCGATCAGCACTTGCGATCGGCACTTGCGATTGGCACCAGCGCAATGTATGTTTTCAAATGTTTTATTATATGATTTTATTCCCCTTCCCACCCCTTCCGATTCCGATTGCGATGCGGGTCCCGCCTCCTTTCCTCCGTTCCTATCTATTTAAAAATTAATTTTTCCCTTCACAAAGCATATAATTTCATTTCAGTTTTGTTTTGAACAACATTTTATTTAAAAAGTCAGTTTTCTCCAAACTAATAAAGGAAAGCAAAGTGACAGTCAGCTGGCTGAGAGCTAAATAAAACAAAGATTTTCTATAGCAGCAAAGAAATAGGATCAGATGGCCTATTTTTCCTTCAGTGCATTTTCAAGAGATCAAAAGTATCGCTGTCTCTTATTTTTAGGGGCAGATTGTTTTTTTTCTTTCTATGATTGCATTTCAGTTCTTCAGCTGTTAGAACAGCTCCCTTTTTCTGTGGATCTGTGTTCCCAAAAATCTGGCTTATTTATTGTAATTATAAATCATTTGTAAAGGGGTCGGAGAGGGGGTAATTCAGCAGTAGGGGAATAATGTGGAATAACATTTTGCGCTCCATTGTACAGTTTGACAGGGATTAATAAGAGATGCATCTCTAATTTGTGGGATCCATGTGGTATGAAAATTAGCATTTGTTTCTCTCCTTTGTTTCATATGTAAATTGTTATGTTTCATCTCTCATCCATAAAACATTTCCTTTTGAATGCTTTCAAGACAGAAAGGTAGGATCCATTTTCATGCCCTGCCTTGGGAAAACATTCATATTTTGTGTTTTTCTCTTCTGTTTGAAAGGGATCCATTTCATTGTGCCCCTTTTCAGCTCCTCACCAGTCTTTCCATCCCATCCTTATTTAACTTTAATTGCTAAGTTTCCTACCTATCTTGCCCCATGAAATACCCTGTGTCCTGATTTAATCCCCAGTTTAAGTTGTCTCATTTTATCCCACACATCCCTAAAACTCATTTCATTTATTAAATATTTTTCCCATCTTTTTACCTAGCCTAATATCAGATCATTATTGTGTTTATTTGAATATCCTTTTACGGAGAGAGCCCTCTCCTGTCCTTGTAGGGCTAGCTACAAGGCTGAGCGTGGTTTAGTTGTTACCCTGTTTTTCCCTTTTCAGCCTGGGGTCCAATTCGGGTGCTAACACTCCCCAAGCTATCAACCAAAAAAAATGAGTCACCCTCCAAAATGGTAACTCATGCAAATCATCCTCCACCTGAAGCTCTGGCAAAGTAGGTGGGCTGAAATTTTGGACATGGTAGACATAGTGGCCTACCTCACGTTGTCTTCCTCTCCACTTAATATAAGTATAGAGGATTTGATGATCTTGGGCTACAATGATGTTGCCCTCTAATGGCAAGAAGGAAACTAGACCTCCAAAGGTCCCTTCCCCAGCGCTGTGAATTAAGTTGGCCCAAACCATCTCATACATGATGGATAAGAAATCACCATCATATGGCATCACATCCATATCATGGCCCTCCTCATTAAGAAACAAATATGTTGCTGTAGAGGCCATGTCTCTTCCCATGCTCCCCTTAGAGAATGTAATGCAGAAAGTGTGGGGATGCTCCTCCCCCAAGAACACACCCACTCCATTTGTTCCTCCTCCAATCATGCTCCTCATATAGGTAAGAATAATATAAAAAAATATGATCATGATCAGCATCATAATGAGAGAAATACTGAAGGTTTTATGTGGTGCTGGAAGGTACCAACAGTCTCCCAAGTGGTCACAACACAGTATTCCCCACTACAGCTTCAGAAAATGGTATGGCAAGTTGTCTCTTAACAAATGGCTTGATATATAAGTCATCACACCCACTAGTAAACAATAGACAGCTCAATATGTCAATTGAGCACACAAGAAGTAACCACATACTTGCCCCAGATCATATAGTAGATGGCTGTCTCCATCATGATAGCTGGCCAAAAATAGATGATGGAGCCTAAAGAAAAAATTGCCCGTTGTAGAGAAATTCACTGCAATGAAAAGGTAAGAGCATACAAATATTATTTTGAACAATCAATAAATGAATAAACATAATTCTTACCATGTAAGGAAAGTAAGAAGGTGACAGGATCCATAAATGAGCTCTCCATAGTGATAGGACATATCCCTATGAAGAGGAATAAATAACCTGTTGCCTGAAGATCTCCCTCCTCATGCTTGGAAGTCCAAGCCAGTAAGGACACCCCACAACAACAGAGGAATTAATCAACTACTCTATCATACTCACCTCCTCCATGTCCACCAAGTGCATCATATGTGAAGTGATCCTGGGAACAATCCATCAACAAACTTCTGCTCCAAAGTGACAGCGTTGTTGGCCTATATAGATAGGCTCTTGCCACCTCATAAATCCATTCTCTAACATTCCCAATGTCAAATAATCCTCCCATAATGTTGCCATCTCCTCCTATTGCAACATCATGCAAAATGTGAGAGCAACTCTGCCCTTGCTCTCTCTCAATCCTCCAAAGAAAAAAATGTCTTTGCTGCCCCGACATACCTCCATCATATAACTCATGTGGTGAAAACATAATGATTATATCATCATAATGCATCCACACTCCTTGCTACCCCATGATGCAAGTATCCTGCCAAGTATTCTCCTCCCACATACCCTTGGGAAAATGATATGTCTCATGATGGACAAACTCTCTCAAGAGTAGCCAACATAGTTTTGCCTCTTGCTGCCTAGTATCATAGATTTGCAAGTAGCTCTCCATCTCCTTGCTCTCTATCCACATCCATTTATCCACCGATGGATGCCCCCTATCATTCTCCATATTGGTACTCCTCCAAAGGAGATTACCATCTTCCCATTTCAGATTTTCCTTATTGCATTTCATGGAGTGCTGAAATGCTTCCTCTTGGATATCCCTTAGAGAAGATCTCATTTTCATATCCATCTTGAATCCATCAAGATCCAAATGTGAAAAGGGTAAAGCCTCTACACTGCTATTGGTTGACAGCGCTGATAGTCTCTCCAATGACATAGTTGCTACCTCATACTTCATCTCAAAGTTTATGTAATCCTCCAAAAGATCACACTCCAACCTCAAGGCTTGTGTGTAACTCATCAGTGATACATGAGGTTGATGGTTAAAATCTCTCTTGAACCCTTCAAACTTGCACAACACAGTGAAATCCTGCTGCTCTATCTTAGCAGTAATGTTGGATCTTGGGCCATATGAAGACATATTTCCACCATTTTTAGAAAGATTTTCTGCAATAAGTAAAAGTGGAAATATTCCCATACCTTGGTGAGATGTGGGAACCTCTTGTAGAGCTACAAAGGCTCCTCCCTCAAATGTAATGGCTGCCCTGACTGCTGATGTAGAAGGCTGCTCTTCCAAGGCTGTGATAGCACTGGTACTTGTCTCTCCCCATGGTGGTGTGGGCCTTCTCTCCTGTGATATTTCTCCATCAAAGGTTCTAATCAGCTCTTGAGTGAACTCAGAAAAACAATTCACTCTTGTGTGGCTTAAGTGATTGCACCACCAAGCATTGGCTTCACCCTCCAGGTGCAGCGCTGTAACTTCTGCTGCCTCCCTCTCTACCACTGGATGAAGTAGGAAGAATGCCTCAAGCTTTCTTGCCCAAGATCTAGCTGTAGTTGACCCATAAAATGTAGAAAATAGGAACCTATTTCCTTTAATATCTCCCTTTGCTGCAGGGTCTTCTTTCTTCTCTCAGTTGAATAAACTGAGGAAGATCTAGGGTCTCTTTGGAAGCCCTAGGTTGGCACTTGTATTCTGCCAAATACCCACTCAGGATTTCATGCTCTAATAAGTCTCCTTTCTCTCCACTTCCTCTATGAGAAAAATAAGTGCATCCATCTTCTTCTGCTTCTTGAAACCTTCTAGAGGTCTCACTGCAACTCTTTCCTCCTTGAAACCCTCTTGGAATTTCAATGCATTTATCTTCTTCTTTCTTCTTAGCTCTGAAAATGGATGAGAGTAAGCTCATCCTCTCCATAATTTGGCTCTCCTCTTCTTCTTATCTTCTGCTTGGATCTGAAATCCACAGGCTGAGTCAAGATGGCAGCTCTGATACCACTGTAATATCCCAAAATGGGAACAACTACACTATTGGGAATAATCTGAGTTATTACCAATATGGAGCTTCAACAATTCATAAGAATAGAAATTTAGAGCATCTCATTAGATGTAAAATAACATCATACCAGTAGATGAAAGAACCTTAGCAACAAGATGATCTATATTCTCCTTCCCGGGTGGGGAAATGCAGCAATATAGAGCATAAAATAATTGTCTTCAGAAAATAACACTATAAAAGTGAGAAATGGGACTTGGATCCCTTATAATACATGATATAAAACTCACATGCATAATTAGAGGTTAAACAAATCACTCTAGCTCACATAAACAGATCTCCCCAAGTCAATGCAGCTCAAATAAGCCCAAACCCCACAGCCTAGCTCATGCAGAAAGTACTGAAGAAAGAACTGCGTTATTCTAAATGAGGGTTTATGCAGAAAGTTATGGAATAATACTAATCAGAAGTTTACCTTAATCATATGGAAAATAAATGAGGTTTAACCTCTTATATAGAAAAAACAAAACACCCGGTAAGGGTTTCCGGCAATATATATGCACGAAAAGCAGTACTACAGAAAATAACATAGTTTACTGTAGCTATTTATTATTCATGACTGAATACAACATATAATAGCCAAATAATATAGAAAAGGGTTAAAGGCCTCTCTTAATAGATCCCCCGAAGGGAAATAGACACCTCCTCCTCAAACACTAGGACAAAACAACAATGTTTAACCTAGCAACAATGCCCCTGCAGAAAAGGACGTAGTTTCTGAAGATGAATGTGTTGTAGATGTGTATGGTTGAATGGCCTCAAGCCAAATGATTAACCGAAGCTCAAATCCTTCCCTCTTGATCCCTTAAGCAAGTTGATCCAAAGAGAGGATGGAATTCCCGCATGAGAATTCTTTGCACTAAGCAGTGCAGCAACTCTAGCTAAATAGTTGAAGCATGCAAGTAGTCACAAGACCAAGTTATCTGAATCATGAATGATCTCTTTGATGCTATGCCATTCATTTTATCTTTGGTGAGCCTCCTCACCCTAGATCCCACACAATGTTGAGGTGACTTCCTAGTGAAGCCTCCTCTTTCAAAACTGCACTGCCCTAGCTAGCTTCCCTCCTCTTTGTAGCAGTGCTGTTGACTTGGTCAAGTGGAGCTAATCCACCTGCAATGCCTCTATTCACACTAAGGGATCTTCAATGTGGTTCTCATATGTGTGTCTAGGCTGATCCTTGTTCACATTGAGCTAGTTTATTTGAGTGATTTCTTCCTCCTCAAGAATGGATGTTGACTTAGTCAAACTTGACTATGCCTCCATCTAATTTGCCTTTGTTCACACTTGGAAGTGTAAAACCAGCTCTTAAGGTGATCTCCTTCCTTGCTAAGGTGGATTTTATTCATATTTTTATTGTTCATGGGCTTCCTTACCCATTTATTCCTTTCCTAGGTGAAAGTAGCAAAATCTAATATTCCAAATTGCTGTGTGAAAATTTTGGAATATTACATACCACAATGGGATAATCAACAAAAAATTAGGAACCCCAACTTTAGGAAAAATACAAACTCGGGAAAATCTAAAGAATCAGCCCCTGATCAGACAATAAGACCTCCATTTCAAGAGAACTATGCTGAAATTTCTCAAAAGAATGATGGTGATGAGGTCACCATAAATCTAATGGGTATAAATGATGATAACACTATCTTTCTCACTTAGGAAGACCAAGGGTTATTTCAAATGAAACAAATTCAATTAGATTCAGGTGAATCATTTGACTAAAAACAAGGTTATGATTTTTCCATAAATGAAGTACATAAGCAATATCACCTTAGGAGTAAGAAAAACACTGAGCCTTCTACTAAGAAAACTGCACAAACATAAAATAAAAAAATAGTAGCATTAGGGGAATTTTGACGTCTAAAATGGGCCTCCTAAGAAAAATGTACAACCAAAATAAAATTTATAAGAACCAATAGGATTCAAGATGATGATGTCAAGCATGGGGGATGTTTCACCATTTTTTAAGTAAAAGGGTAAAAAGATTAAAAAATAATAAAATAATAAAACTACTTTTTGAACTCGTATTTTCAACTTGTCTCCCAAATTTTTTACTCAAATTTCGAGTGAGATTACTCGTTCAATGAAAAATTTAATTCCTCATCCAAGAAGTACCCACGTTGCATACTTTTGATGGACCCTGCTATGCGAAAAACGAGAAATACATGAAAAAATGTGATTGCAATCATGCTTTTCATGTATTTCTCATTTTCTGTTTAGCAGGGTCCATCAAAAGTATGCAACATGGGTACTCCTTGGATGAGAAATTAAATTTTGTATCCAACAAGTACTCCTGCTCGAAATTTGAGTAAACAATTTGGGAGATAAGTTGAAAATACGAGTTCAAAAAGTAGTTTTTTCCTTTTTTCCCTCTAAAATTTGATGATGTCATCAAATCTTATTTTATTATTTCCACTATTATTTTATAATTTCCTTAGGAGGCCCATTTTAGACCTCAAATTTCCCCTAATGAGACTCCCACTACAAAATTTTTGCAAATTCTCCCTAGGGAAAATAAGCAAAACTCTAATTCACCCCAAAAATTTTCCAACTCTAAAATTTCACCCAGTTTTAAGATTGTTGACATAACATCTGAGGTTGTCCCAAAATCAAAAAATTCACAAAAATATGTTGCTGTAAAAATTCCTAATTCTGCTAAAACAACAAAATTAGATTCCAAAACATCCACTGCTGATCCAAAATCAATAGATCCAAAAGTTGCCATTGCAAAAACAACTTCTGATAATTCAAAATCTGAAAAAACATCTACTGCTTCTCAAACCATTCCTAAAAATAAAACTATGACCAGTAAGACAAAAGAAACTCAAACACAAAATGAAAAGATAACTGTAGAAAAAGAAGACAAACCTACTCAAACTACAGTTACTAAAGAAGAGTTAATTCAACTTAGTAAATCACAACCCTCATTCAATATACAAACTGAAATTGCAAAATTAAAAATACTAATTCCTTTGACAAAATTGGTAAAACATGATTTGTATAAAACAACTATCACTGAAACCTTAAACATGAACGATGGAGAAGACTCAGTAAACTTGAATGATGATCAAACAGAGTTGATTTTTGGTCCTGATGTTAATGGAAAACACCAAGATGGAACAGTTCCACCATTTTACATTAGCTTAACTATTCATGATCAAATTTTACACAATGCAATGTTAGATTCAGGAGCTTCACATAATCTAATGCCAAAAGCAATAATGAAACACTAAACTTAGAAATCACAAGGCCTTACAAATATCTTTTTTCATTTGATTCAAGCAAAGTTAAATGTCTAGGTTTGATTAAAGATTTGTGTGTCACATTAGTTCAATATCCTAGTAAAAGTATACTCATGGACATTGTAGTAGCTGATATCCCACCCAAGTATGGAATGTTATTATCTCACTCATGGGGACCAAAATTACAGGGATCTCTATAATTGGATATGTCATTTACTATATCAGTTTTTGGCCAACCAAAGAAAATCTATAGGGAAACATTGATGAGATATATGGTGAGTAGTGTAGAAAGATCAATAAATTACCCAATTTACACTACACCTACTGACCTAGATTCATTCATCTTATGTAACTCTGAAACTGATAATGAAATCAAAACTGAACTAAAGGAGAAAAATAAAACACAAAACAATGAAAATATCTTTCATGAATCACTATGGCACTTAGATTTTGATGGACCAGTCAATAAACTAGGAGCAGGAGCGGGAGTTTGGATAACTAATATCGAAAATAATCATGCAGAAGGCCATGCTTTCAGACTAAATTTTAAATGCACTAACAATATGGCTGAATATGAAGTGCTCATTTTAGAACTCCAAATTATCAGAAAATTAGAAGGAAAAAGAATATCAATTATGGAAGATTCAGAGTTAATTCTAAAACATACAAATGAAGAATATTCTGTTTATAATCCTAGATTAGGCCGATATAGAGAAACTGTGTTAGATTTGATAGATGAACTATTGGACTGTAATTTTTCTGCAATACCAAGGAAGAAGAACATACAGGCACACTCCTTAGAAACTTTTGCGAGTACTTGTAATCTACCCTTTCAGCCCAATCATAAGAATATTGCAGAAGTAAAACACAAACCAATAATTCCAGATAACCTCAAATATTGGCAAATTTTCTCACAAGATCAACAGATTTACCATTTTATGAATAATGAAGGTGAATTTCATAACTGTAAAATAGACACAGACTATACATGAGATCATGATTTAGATAGTGAAATTGATTTGAATAATATAGATGTAAATAATGCAAATTTTTCTAGACCTACTAAATTTATTCAATCAGATATAGATATATTAGATAAAGTAGAAATTCATGAGATAATTGATGATTAATCTGATATATTAAATCTCAAATATAATTTCCTTACAAAAGGCTTAACCGCTTTAGAATATTTATTTGACTCAAATGACGTTGCTAGAAAACACAAAATGGAGCCACTTAGATCTGATATTGAAGAATATAACATAGGCACAGAGTCAAAACCCAAGATGATCAAATTTTCCAAAGCCTTACCTAAGCAAGAAAAATAAAAATATATTGCTCTTTTCAAGGAATTTCAAGATGTTTTTTCTTGGAGTTATGAGGACCTAAAATCCTATGGCACCAATATAATACAGCAAAAAATCCCTATAAAAGAATACCAAAAGCCTTTTAAACAAAAGTTAAGAAGGATCAACCCTATTTTGATGCCTTTGATTGAAAAAGAGGTAAAAATAATGTATGATGCACAGATAGTTGCACCAATCAGATATTCTGATTTGGTTTCTAATCTAGTTCCAACCAGAAAAAAGACAGGAGAAATTAGATTATGTGTTTATTTTAGGAATCTAAATAAAGTATCCTTAAAAGATAATTATCCTTTACCAAATATGGATCACATTTTACAAGGGGTAATTGGTTCTTCTAGGATTTCACTTTTAGATGGATTTTCAAGGTACAACCAAATTTTAGTCCAACCAAAGGATCAAGCCAAAATAGCTTTTACTACCCCTTGGGGCACTTTTATGTATGTAAAAATTCCTTTTGGTTTAATGAATGCAGGGGCTACTTTTCAAAGAGCTATAGATATAACCTTTGCAAAGGAAATTCATGAATTCTTAGTGATTTACTTAGATGACATTATTGTATTTTCTAAGATTGATTATGAACACTTGGATCATCTTAGACATGTCTTTATTAAATGTAGAAAGTTTAGCATCTCACTAAATCATAAGAAAACCTTCTTTGGATTACAAGAAGGTAAGTTACTAGGACACATAATATCTAAGGAAGGAATTAGAATATATCCTGCCAGAATAGAAGCAATTCTTAACATTAGTCCTTCTAGGAACATAAAATAGTTACAAGCCTTTCTAGGTAAAATTAACTTTTTAAGAAGATTCATCTCCAATTCAGCTGAAATAATTAGAGAACTGAATAATATGTTGAAAAAATATTTAGTTCTTAAGTGGACTATTGAGGCCAAACAATAATTTGAATCTATCAAATAGATCTTAACAAAAACTCCAGTCCTTATAAGTCCTGACTTTAAAAAGGATTTCATCATTTTCTCCTTTGCTTCAGAACACACCATTGCTGTAGTTTTATTGTAGAAAAATTACCAGGGCTATTAGTAGCCCATAGCTTTATTTAGTAAAACACTTAGAGATGCCACTTTGAAGTGTAATATAATGGAGAAACAGGCCCTAGCTTTGGTAAAAGCCATTAAAGATTTCAGAGTGTACATTCTTTATACTCACATCATTGCCTATGTTCCAAATGCAGTAGTAAAAGACATTCTAACTTAGGATGGTCCTAATGGTAGAAGAGGCAAGTGTATTGCCACAATTTTGGAATATGAAATAGAGATAAAACCCACTAAACTTATAAAAGGTCAAGGTTTAGCCAAACTCATGGCTAAATCAAATTGTCATGCCCTAGACATAAATTTTATTTCCCAAGTAGATGATCAGGAAGATATGGCGACTCCAGAGATCAGTGAAGCATTTTCAGACTCACCATGGTATGCAGATATCATATTTGTATTACTAAACTTACAAGCTCCTCTTGGATTATCAAGAAAAAAAGCTATATTCTCAAAGCTAAAGGCAGTAAGATTTTGTATATTAGACAATGTATTTTTTGGAAAGATCATATTGGAATTTTATTAAAATGTTTGCTAAAAGAAGAAGCTGACAAAGTATTAGAAGAATTTCATGCAGATGGTTGTGGAGTACATCTCTACTAGAAGACTACTGTAGACAAAATCCCGAGAGCTAGTTTTTACTGGCCTAATTTGTTTGCAGATGTGAAAAGGTATGTGACCTCCTGTCACAAGTGTCAAATATTTGAGGGCAAGAAAAAGCTGTTACCCCTGCCCTTAAAACCCATCTCAACAAAAATCCATTTCAATAATGGGGTCTTGACTTCATTGGTGAAATTCACCCTCCATCATCAGCCCAACACAAGTGGATTCTGACAGCCAATGATTATTTTACTAAGTGGATAGAAGCCATACCCTCTAGGCAAGCCATTGACACTGTCATTATCTCCTTTTTAGAAAGCGACATACTTTCAATATTTGGATGTCCCCAAAATATTATTACTGACAATGCAGCTGCATTCAAATCCAAAAATATGATTGAATTTTGCCATAAATACCACATTACCTTAGGCCATTCTACTGCATATTACCCTCAAGGTAATGGCCTTGCTGTATCTTCCAATAAGAACCTTGCAAAAATCATCAAAAAATTACTAGAAGATAGCAAAAAGACTTGGAACAAGAAGTTAGTCAATGCATTATGGGCAGATAGACTTACCACCAAAAGATCTATTGGTACATCTCCTTACCAGCTTGTCTATGGAATGGATTTTGTTTTTCCATATTCCTTGGGAGTACCAATAATGAAGATAATCCAAGAATTAAAATTTGATACAAATGACATTCAAAGAAGAATTAACCAAACCATTCACTTGCAGCAAACAAGAGAAGAGGTTTATATTAAGTCTCAAGTTATCCAAGATAAGACAAAGAAATTTTTTTACAAAAAGAGCAAATAAGATGATTTATACATTGGTGACAAAGTGTTAAAATGGGATTCAAGAAGAGAAGAGAAAGGTAAACATGGAAAAATTGATTTTTTGTGGAAAGGACCATACGTTATTTATGGTTATAGATGTAACAATGCATTATTTTTGAAAGAAATGGATGGATCAGATCTGCTAGGTGGACCAGTCAATGGTAGAATGTTGAAGCACTACTACTCCTCAGAGATAAAAAATAGTTAGTTTTGTTTACTTTATCCATTGTACATAAACATTGAATATTTTAGATTGGATTGGATATTTTCCTAACATAGTTGAAGCCCGGAGAGAAGGCCCTAAGCTTTGAAAGGTAAAATATCATAAGTATGAATAATTGCAGAGATCAGAAGAAATTTTCAAGGTCATCATAGTCAAAATTCAAAGGCTACTAGTCTCAAAGTTCTTGACATTTCACCAGGAAATTCCATCCCCATGTGGAGCCACTGCTAGGGTCCTATAATAATAGGGTTCATAATTTTTGAATTGACTATGATTAGTCTTGTAAATATGTACATACCTTGCTTTCTACAAGTTGTTTTCCCATATTTGAAAATAATAAAAAATGAAGATATGGTAAAACTCCTAAAAGAAAGATCAAAGGATTTGAAAAGAAAAGATCAAAAAGAATAAAAAATGGACCCCAAAAGAAAAAATAAGTAATAATAAGACATGAAAGTGAGAAAGTCAAATTTCCACTACTATTTACTTTTACTGCAAAAAATAATGATTATGTGTAGATTTTTTAAAATGGCATAATCTATGATCAGTTAAATAGTTTAATCTTAACTTTTCATGCTTTGAATTTCATGTTTTAGATAGAGAATGAAGATATGTCAAACTGTTTAAACTTGACAAATCAATATATAGTTAGAGAATAAATGAGGAGCTCAACAGTTTAATCTGAGCCCTCGGATGAAATAAGGTTAGAATTAGATAGTTTATGCTTAAAAAAAAATGCATTTAGGGTTGCAAGCTTAAATGCACCCATGCAAATGAAGTAAAAAATGTTAGAATAATGATGGGTAGGTAGAAAGAAGTTGTGCAAGGCATGTAATAAAGCATCATTTGGAAAATTAATAATTTCCCCTCTCGCACAATGTTCCAGTATTCACAACCTTCAGTTAAAGGGGCTCATAGCATTTCTCTGACTTCTATTGGGATCGGACCCAATGCTTAATGACTGATTGGTAAAAAAATACTGGATTCCCTTCATAAAAGCCCATTTCGTCAATATATTCACCCTTTTCCAAAAATACAATCCCTTTTCCTAAGTAAAACACCTTTTTTTCTTAGAAAAAGTAAAATCCCCTCTTAATTAATTTCATTTCATCCAAAAACACTGAAAAAACCCATAAAATACAATTTATCCTAAGTTTAAGTGTAAATGTTTAATGGTACAATCATTTTGCTTAAAATTTTTTATGTTACACTTTACTTAGTTTATTATATGTATTTTCATTCATTCTCATTCATTTCATATTAATTTTTAACATATTGTATTAAATCCCTTTAGATTACCCCTTCCCGTATATATATTAATTCATTTTATTTAAATATCTCAAAACCCATTATTTTAATGTTAACCTATGTTTTTCAATACTCATGTGCTAAATATTTCCTCGTCGTTTCCCCATAGGTTAAAAAAATTATAAAACCCGCCCCAATGGTTATAAAACATATGTAAATGTTTCATTTTCTGTGTAAATATTACACCCCGCTTATCATAAAAATACATTTGTTTGATGTTTAAAACATACATTTTAAACATTAAAATTTAACGCCGATGTATATAAAGATCTAGGCCCCACGCCCACATATGCCAAGCAACTCTTCCAACTAATCTCCACCGTTCGCACACATATCTTTAGATCTGACGATCTAGACATGATATCGCAAATCTAAAAGCTCGAAAGTTAATCATTTCAAGATTTACGAAATGGGTATTTGTGCCTTTATCTCTCCTCCACGTGGCACCTTACTATTGGATCGCATTCGATCCAAGGAAACCACTTACCACCCTCAGCCCGTGCAATAACCACCAATGGTATTTTTGCCACCAGCGCTAAAAACACCCTTTGCTCTGATTTGACCATCATTATATGCCGATCCTGGATTAAACCTAAAAACCTTATAAAAACTTCATATGCACTAGTTAAGCTTTTTTTTGCATTATCTGTGTGTTTTATCCATTTCAAACTAAAAAATCAAGCGTTGTACATCATTTTTTCACCTAAGGAACCAAAAAATCCATTGCAATTACCGCCAAGACGACTGAAAACGTCCAGCTTGCTTCCAAAAGACTTCCACAACCATTAGAAACTTCTCTGACACCTCAGAACCCTTTTAAAAGAAAAATTACCTGCGAAAACCAGGTATTCTTCGAAGAAAAGCAACCTGTTTGTCATTCGAAAAAGATTTTTCTGAGAAATTAAGCCTAGTGAAGCCCATTTTCCCACATAAATACTTGTAGTTGCCCGCAAAGAACGAATTAGCTGTAAAAATCAGATAAACCCAATTTCGATACTGCAGTCTGTTTTAAAAATAAAAATTGAAGTATTTTATTCTTTGCAGACCTTGAAAAGACTCCTAATCTGTCCATAAACCCTTTGCAAATAATCCCAATCTTTTTGTGCCTGATATGAACCAGTTTTAGTCCACTTTATCTAAAACAATAGAGAAAATCGTTTTATATCATTTGCTAAACCTGTAAAGAGTCTGAAGATCATTTTGAAACCAAATTTGAAGGTTTAAAGCCAAAATAAAGCCATTTTATACCTTTTATATTTAAGAAACCTCTATTAAACCAAAAACCCTTCTGTAAATAATTTAAGCTTACAAAAGAGTACACAAAAATCCAAAATACAGAGTTTCAAGTATCCATAAGGTCTAAAATGTCACAATCAAATCCAAAAATGACTTCCAAAACCACAATTGTTGTAAACCCTCTACAACCTCTTGTTGTAGACATTGAACATACACCCTTGGGTGATGTAGATTACAAAATAGTTGATCCAATGATAGAATTTAATCTTTTAGACCTCCACTGCTGGAGTCTTGAAAAATCATTAGATCAAACTGATGAAGTTCAGATTTGGGAATCAAACCTACCCAAGTATGTTGTTCCACTCACTCATAAGTGTCCAGAAGTCAATAGGTTGTGTCAGAACTATTATTCCCCTGAATAAAGAGCCATTGTTGATGAAAATAAAGAATATTGTTCATAATTACTGCTGATTCTATAAACCTAATGCTACAGTTCAAACCGGTTGGAAATACTGAGAGAGGTGATGAATCAAAACTTCGTTAATTTTATAATGGGGAAAACTTGCTGCCTCGAAAATGGCTCTGCTAGGGTTTTCGCTTCTCCTGCGTAAAATTTGAAACTCTCTCCCTCGCGATCCCCGTTTCGAGGCTTGGTGCCCCCTGGCTTCTCTGCTGAAACTCCTCCCATGAATCTGGCCTCTGGAGGGGCGGGCACATCCCCCCCTCCTCTCAACACCCCCTCTTCTGACAACTCTGCCGCTGCAAAAAAAAGTGCCGGCACTGGACCGACCCCCCTGGAAGCCTCTGTTCATGCTCCCGCTACAGACAACTCTGGTGACGCCGCTTCAGGCTCTGCAACCACTAAAGACAGAGATGCAGAGAAGGATGCCTTTGCTACCCAGCCAAAAGCGTCCTCTGCCACCTACATTCCAAAATCAGCTGAGAGAATCAAAATAGACCTCCCCAGTCATCGCATCAATGGCCACATTCAATATATGAAGGATCACGCCCTCATTGGCAAGTCCATCGGACTATGGCCAACCGAAAAAGCTTTGCAATGATGGATAATCTCCAATTGGAAGCCTAAAGGACAAGTGACCCTGCAGCTTGGTCCCAAAGGTTTCTTCATAGCTATCTTCAACTGTCTGGAGGACAGAAATCGTATCTTTGAGGGAGGCCCGTATTTCTTCAACTCTGCAGGCCTATACCTCCATGACTGGATAGAAAGATTCAATCCAGACAAAGAGGACTTCAACTGGGCACCAGTCTAGATCCGTATGTACTCCTTACCTCTGGAATACTGGGATGAAGAGACCTTAAAGGACATAGGTAATGGCTTGGGAGTGTTTATAAAAGTTGTCGAGGAAACTAAACTCAGGCGATACACCTCCTACGCCAGGATTTGTGTTTATATGCACCTCGCTAAATCTCTCACGGACTCGGTAAGTCTATTTCATGATGATTTTAAATGGGTTCAAGCAATAGACTACGAGCATGTCCCCTTCCATTGCAGAAAATGTCATGAACATGGTCACCTATACCGTGATTGCCCTCTGAATCAACAACATAAAACCCCCGCCCATGAGCATAGCAAAGATGCTGAAGGATTTACAAAGGTCACCAATCGAAGGAAGCACTCCAAGAAAGCCCCTGTCTCCTTAGAAGTTCCCAAGAAACCTGAATTGAGTAACAGCTTCGAAGTACTTGCCTCTCAAAACGCCTCGGAGGATCATCAATCTCAACCCCCCACTTCAGAGCCGCCCCATAAATCCTCCACTCCTCTTCCTACCCCCTCAACCTCCGTCCCCACCAACACCAACTCTCTTGCTTCTACCTCCTCAGAAAACCTTGATAAAGTTCTAGTTTTCAAAGATTCACTCATGGAGATTAATGCCACTCTAGCTCTTAGCACCCATCAAAAGCTAGACAATGCAGAACAAAATATGCTGACTCACATGGACGAAGAACCAGGGAGTATAGATCTGGGGGATCTGGACATACTCAGCTTGGAAACAGCTTGTCACCAGAGAGACTTTAGTACAATACTTCCCCGAAAAATAAACAGTCTGGAAGTGGTTCTATCCAGAGAACAACAAAACAAATTTCTTGGTATTCAGGCTAGAAGTCTTTGGGACGGGAAAAAAATAATGAAAGAATCAAAGAAACGAGGGCGCAAAATAGATCTGCAGTGGACCATCATTGTCAGAGAAATGCTTTTGGAATCTGGTAGGTTTCCCAAGCTGACCAAGTTCTACAAGAATCTTCTCACTGTTCCTCATGAAGCTCATTTCATGGAATGTGAGAGGGCTCAACAGCCCAGCAAAACACAGAATGCTAAAAAACATGATTCATCAAGACAAGCCTTCAATAGTTTACCTACAAGAAACAAAATGCAACAACATTGCTCTAGAAAAGATCCTGAACAAATCCTGGACTGGATGCCGTTCAATTTCAGTGGACGCCTCAGGAGCATCAGGAGGTCTCGCTATCATTTGGAATCCTCAGGTTCTTTCCCTCTATGACTTTCATGCCTCACACTATTTTATTCAAAAAAATTTCCATTTAGTGGGGACCAATACACATGGTCACCTCACTAACGTATATTTCCCACAAGACCTACACAAAAAAATGGGACTGCTGGATACTCTAACAAAGCTCAACTCTGCCAGGAGTTTCCCCTTATGGATTTGTGGGGGTGACTTTAACATGATCACAACTTTGGAGGAAAAATCTGGAGGTAGAACCAGGTTGGACGTGGATAGCACTAGCTTCAAAGATTTCATCCATAGTAATCTGCTTATGGATCTTCAGACTTCCAATGGAATGTACACATGGACCAAAAAGCGTAGGGGCTCACAGCACATAGCCTCTAGGCTTGATCGATTCCAAATGTCTGACAATGCAATTCACCTTGGTGGGGACTTTCACACCTCCATCATGCCTCAAGTGGGTTCATATCATTGGCCCATATTGCTGCAGTGGTCTCGTCTTGGCTCAAGGTGCAATAGACCATTCCACTTTGAATCGTTTTGGTTCTCTCATCAAAAATTCAAAGAAGTGGTCATTGAGGCTTGGAACTCCTTCACTCCCCCAGTAGGAGCCAAGATGTATCAGTTCCAACAAAAGCTAAAACATCTTAAGAACGCTCTCAAATCTTGGAACCGTACTTAGTTTGGCAACATTTTTTCCCATCAGAAATAACTAGAGCAGCAAATGAGCACACTGCAATAGTGCATCATCTCTGAAGGAAGAATGGATGAGTATGACCGACAGGAGCAAGCTCTCCTCACGAAAATCGAAGAGAGGCGGTAACAAGAAGAGACCCTATGGCATCAGAAATCCAGGGTCATATGGCTGAAAGATGGGCAGAAAAATACTAAATTTTTCCACAGGTCCACCATACAAAGATGAATGCACAACAACATTGCTTTCATCAATAATCGACAAGGAGATAGACTCGAGGTTCATGAAGATGTTGAACATGAATTCAAAGATTATTTTCAGAACATTCTTCGTGAACCTCCAAGCAACAAAAATCAAGCAATACATTCTGTCACGTAGCACATACCAAAAATCATCACAGCTGAACACAACAACATGCTTCTCAAGCCAGTCACTCTTCAAGAAGTGGAGGAAGCAATGGCACAACTCAAAGATGGCAAAGCGCCTGGCCCCAATGGTTTCATAGCCAACTTCTTTCTTGCTTTCTGGGAGCAGATCAAAACAGAAGTTTGGGAGCTAGTGGAAGAATCTCGGTCAATGCATTGGCTTCTCCCCTCTCTCAACACGACCTTCATAGCTCTCATTCCCAAAGAAGAGGACTCCAACACTCCGGACAAATATAGGCCCATTGCACTCTGCAATTTAATTTACAAACTCATTCCCAAAGTCATTGCGAATAGGCTTAAACCTCTTCTCCCTCTTCTTATATTGACGGAGTAGACGGGCTATGTGGAAGGGCATCAGATCCTGGATGGAATTATACTCTCGCATGAAGTGATCCATCCTCTTAAGCTCCTAAAGAAACCAGGTATGATACTAAAGTTAGATCTTTCTAAAGCATTTGACAAACTAAGTTGGAACTATATCAATCAAATGCTCTTGGCCTTTGGATTTTGTGCTACTTGGACTCGTTGGCTTATGAACCTCATCTCTTCCCCCAGCTTTTCCATCCTTCTCAATGGATCTCCTTCCTCACCCTTTCGTTTCTCTCATGGTATTCGTCAGGGAGACCCTTTATCCCATTTTCTTTTTGTTCTCATGGCCGAGGGCCTTAGTCGCCTCATTCATCACGCTGTTTCTTCCAACTCCATCAAAGGAATTTATCTCCATGACCGACCCCCCATCTCTCACCAATAGTTTGTTGATGATAATATGCTTTTTGGTCATCCGTCATTCCAATAAGCCTCAGCCTTCAAGTACTTGCTGGACATCTTTTCAGAAGCTTCGGGAACCACCATCAATGCCTCTAAATCCCAGCTATTTTTCTTCCACACTTCCATCATCACTCAATGTAATATTGCAAGGATTCTGGGCTTTTCGATTGCTGTGCTTCCCTCGAAGTATCTTGGAGCTCCCCTCTTCAACTCTGCCATCAAACATTCTTCTTGGAGAACTCTCCTTGACAAATTAGAAGCTAGGATCTCTTCTTGGACCTCTCGTTCGCTCAACATTGCTAGTAGACTCATCCTAATCAAATCTGTTCTCCAAGCCATGCCATTGTATCTATTCTCTATACTAGCAGCCCCAAAATGGGTCTTAAAAAAAATCCACAATAGTCAAAGAAATTTTCTATGGGGTTCCTCGAGCCTCAATAGAAAATGGGCTCTTTTCAAATGGACCGAGGTCTGCCTTCCTAAATCTGCTAGTGGGCTCGGCTTGAGAGATCCTTTACATAGCAACAACACCATGGGCGCACGCATATGGTGGAACTGGCTCTCCAAACCGCACACACCCTGGGCACGTCTTTGGCAATCCAAACATGCTCTAGGAAGACCCCAGGAGGATCTCATTCGCATCACCATGAACACCCCTGGTTCATTAATTTGGAATGCCGCCAAGCAACATAGTGCCTTTATCCAAGCGCAAAGTTTCTGGGAAATTCATTCAGGAACTACTACTAGATTCTGGGAGGACTCTTGGCAGCAACTCCCTAAACTTGCTACTCTCTTTCACAAACCGAAATGGCAAGAAACTCTCTAGCATAATGTTCAAAACTAAGTCTATCAGTTTGGGCAGCAACATTCATCTTAGGGTTTTCAACAATGGAGATCAGCAGGAACATGGCAGGAAAATTGGCAGGAGGAAACATTTTGAAGAGATAGATCAAGAGCTCAAACTCAGAAGAATCAAAGTTTCCGATAAAAAGGACAAACTCCGCTGGGGATACACTCCCAAAGGCAACTTCACTACCAAAGAAGCATACCAGCTGCTCTATTATCCCATGCAGATTCCGAAGGATCATCTATGGGATCAAGTATGGCAACCAGGTATCTGGCCTAAAGTTTCTACTTTCTTATGGCTTCTCAGCAAATAAAGACTCCTTACATGGGACAATTTACAAAAACATGGCTTCATTGGGCCTTCTAGATTTCCCAACTACAATCTTCATTCTGAAACCATATCGCATCTCCTAGATACTTTCCCATTATCAGCTCATATTTGGGAGCGAACTGCTATATGTAATAGAAGAACTGGTAGACGCGTGGGAGAGACTGTCAATACCATCATAAATTGGCCTTTGTAGCCTTTCCAAAGTCACTTGCTCAACTCTCTTTGGGTCCTAATTCCGGGCTTTGTCTATTGGATCGTTTGGAAGGAGCGTAATAAAAGGATCTTCAAAAATCAAAGTACGCCCCCTGACATCCTGTGGTTGCATATCAAACAAAGTCTTCAAGAAACTCTTGCTCTAAGGCACTGGAAAAACTATGATATGCCCTCTTCCCCTCCTGAATGCCTCATCCTGGAAATTTGGAACCTTAACCTCACACCTTCTGCTCAGATCCAGGCCAAATCCTCCATCCATATTGATTCTCCCCTCTCATGGTCTCCACCCATGCCACATTCTTTCAAATTGAATTTCGATGGAGCGGCTAAGGGTAACCCAGGATTATTTGGATTCGGTGGCATTTTCAGAAATGCTGAGAGCTTTGTTTTGCATAAATACTATGGCTCGCTTGGAAGAGAATCTAACAATGTTGCAGAGCTTGAAGGATTATGGCATGGAATTTGTATTGCTAAAAAAGAAAACTTCTTCCCTCTGGAGGTTGAAGGGGATTCTAAAATTCTCATAGAGGCAGCTATTTGAATCCACTCTGGCACTTCAGTGGCAAAGATAGCTTCGATTTGGTGACTTCTCAGCAGATTAGAAAAAAATGAACATTGGCTCAGGGCTCCCCACACCATCACCTTCAAGCACATTAGGCGCACTACTAACAAGGTAGCCGACCGTCTGGCTAATCAAGGAGTCAACCAGTAGCTCCGCTTCTTCTATGGCCCTTTGAACAGTTCTGATGATGCTCAACTTATTCAAGAATGCACTCTCTTGGTGTAACAATATCATCGTTTCCCGGATGCAGGTGATTATCTTGTTTTGTATGTTGGTGCGTGGGCCGGCATTGTGGGTTGGCGCGTGGATATTTACCACCGCCACCCAGACTCGTGCGATGTCCTGCATTTACTCCTCTGCCATATCCTTCAATGCTGCCTTAATTCATCTCATTCTTCCACAACAACCCGTTTGCATTTCGACCATGGCGCCTCCCACCAGTTTCATTTCTGCTCCACCCTTGAGCTCAAGCTGCTCCATCGCCGCCGCAGAGCCCTGCTCTCGGACTGGCACTGGGAAGTGCTGTACTCTGGTGTGCTTTATCAAACTACTGCCTGGTATAAATTTCACTCAAAGCCCATTCTGCATTCTCAGGTTCAATTTTCCTCTCGTCAGTGCCTCGACTTTGCCTAACTGTGTTCCCCTACTGGCTGAAGCTCTTACCTTCACTGCCCTACCCTGCCATCGCTTATCCGACACTTACACTGCCATGTCTATTCGTGACATCATGCCGAGGTTGCGCCAACGTATGAGGTTCAGGAGAGGCACCAGTCGAGGGCATGTTGCTCGTCAACCTTCTACTTCCACCTCTAGTTCTACCTCCCAATCTTCGGATTATCTCTCTGGCCGCTATCTCACCACCAGAAGTGGTCGTGGCTATGGGTCTGGGAAGTCCCAATTTTATATGGGCTCCCCCCACATCCATTTCACCCCGCTCCCCACCCCTGTGTAGTCTCATACAACTTAGCTCCATTTCCCCCGTTCTCTCATCCAATCCACCTTAATCGCCACGGTTGCTATTGTGCTTCAAGAAGACTCCTCGGGTGTGGTCGTCATGACTCCGGGTGTGACTCTGGAGAAAAACACTGAAGATATGCACATCACTCCTCCTACTGACAGGCTGAAGTGCAAAGAGCCCTACTGCAGTGCAATTCAAGACATGAGCCATCAAGCTGACCCAAGCGACCCCAAGCGTGGTTGTTTCATTAGAAAAGAATAACATCAGGCAGAGGAAGAAGACTCATACAAGTATGGCTGCCGTATCGTCGAAGAACCACCTCCCAATTCTCATGATTCCTAAACAGGTCTACCCTCACAAGTTTTTGTTTCACAGTTGCTTGATTTGGCCCAATTCTCTGTGTTTTTGTTTAATCAGTTTACAAACTCAGAATTTCCTTACAATGTCTATTAGCTGGTTTCCCCTGCGTGGGCGACACATCTCTGTTTGTATGTTTTGGACTAGTGATGTAGTTTTAGTTTCTGAAGTTTATCTGGTAAACCATCAATTTTGTAATCGCAAGAATGCTGCAACTCTGGGAAAGATATTTTGAGGCTAGGGCCTCTCTGTAACTTTTTTGTATCAATAATAGAAGTAGACAAATTCAGAAAAAAAAAAAATTTAAAAAAATAATAATAATAAATTAAAAAAAATGCTACAGTTCAAACCAGATCCCAATGCAATTCCTTATCCATAGAAGCACTCACAAAGCTTTACATTGTTCTAGAATTTCCTAAAAGTTTTCAAATTTTCCAATTGTTCATGCCTTTACATGTTGAAATTACACATATTAACCCTCCTTATTCCACTTCCAGATTTCCTAAAGGGTCAAGGCATGTCATTTCCATGTTTTCATTTATCCTAGGTTATTTTATAGATGAGTCAATCCTAGGTTTTCTATCTACCTTTGTACCAGGACAACCTCCTTCTATCATTTAAAATTATGCTGAATACATAGATGATATTATCCATGATCAGCTTGTAAAATTTCCAATTGAAGGAGTATTTAGGTATAATTATTTTCTTTTCCATACGTTCTTATACTTCCAAGCAGAAAAGTTCCCAATAACACTTCAGAAGATTGATGTAGAAGGGAACCCACTCTCAGTCATCTTTTGGACATCTTTGATCAGAAAAGAGTCCACAGAGTTCACTTATGCATATTTTACATATTCCTTTGTTCATCCATGGGTTAATATGTTGAAAAACATAGTACAACCAAGAATCAGTGATGAGATAAAGAAATTTATACAACTATTAGAGCAAACTAGAACTAGAGATTGGTACTTATATCAAAATCATACAGAAATCAGAGTTTTTGGGTCAAATATTTTACCCTATAAACTACCTAAGTATGTGCCAATGAGAATTTTTTCCATGGAGTACATAAGTCAAATTCTCAATTCAAATTCTATCAACTTCTTAGCTTCCAAAAATAAGAACCAATTTAAGTTGAAGAACTAGGTGGGACCTTTTATTTGCAATCACAGAGATGCTTGAATAGAAGCGGAAAAATAATTGCTGGAATGAAAATTTGAAGAAAGATTTTTATGCAACTATGATCCTGAGGTAATACTCAGCAAAATTAGGGTGAAGTGCAAATTGACACCTTATATCCATGATAAAATGCCATATATTGAACAATTTGTTAATCAAACAGAGTGGCTAGAAAATACCTTAATAGAAGCAGTTAAACAGGGTGATACTATTCACACCTTGCAAACTGTAAATCAAGGAGATAAAGCTAATAAGAGAATTAGGGAAGAAGGTACCTACTCTTATGAAACAACAACAGAGACTAGGTTTAAACTCAGATATAACAAAAAGCCTAAGCTCAATCTAGTTGATAAAGAAAAAGAGACCATAGAAGTGGAAGATACAAATGTTCCAGAAGAAAACAATGAACTAGCTACAGAGATTATAAATGAAGAGCATCCTGCTACTTCAAACACACAGGTAATTGAAAAGAAGCAAAATATGGAGGCATCCTCCTCATAGCTAGTAGAGGATAAAAATATTAACATCAGGGAGAAATATAAGCAAATAAAGGCCAAGAATGAAGAAATCAAGATTAATATTTATTCTCAGTATTTAAAACAAACACCAAGGATCCATAATAGACTTCTGTCAACTTTTGATTATTCAAACAAGAATTTGATTATGTTAGTGCTTCAACCAAGAGTTAAGACACCAAAAATAGTGGCAGATTACAAAAAAGTTGATCTTGAAGTGCGTACAGAAAGTGTCCATGCATCAGATCAAATTGAGTTTCAAAGACAAACTTTTGAGATGCTTTATTCTACCATAACTACAAAGGCAATGAGTGCCCAAAATCTCTAGAACAAAATATTAAATATGAGAGATCAAATGAAGGTTGAAAAGGCTTCCTCATATGCTGAATATCTTAGGATTAAGTCTTTAGAAGAATTGGTTATTCAAGTAGGATATGATCCTGCTAATGTGAAAGTTGCAGAAGAATTAGTGAAGAAAAAGAATGCTGATATTGTAGCACTTAGAAAACAGCTCAAGCTTCCACCAACAGAACATCCACAAGCCAAAGAAATTGTGCAAGAGGAAAGCCAAAAATATGATATGATGAACTTGATTCTACAATTGACAGCACAAATAAAAGAAATGGAAATCCAAATGGACAAACTTGTCCATGAAAGAGAAATTGCAAAAGCACAGGAAATCCTTATAGTAATTCCCATGGTAACCACAGTTGTGCCTTCAACTCTGGCAGAAGAGTTGGCACCAAAAAAATTAATCGAGCATCACAGTATTTCATGACCTCAATCCACTACTTTAGCTGCTGCATCCCTACCACAAGAAGAAAAATTGGGCTCGATGAAACTAGTAACAGAGCAGCTATGGAGGAAATGACACTTCAAACCAATAAAATCAATAGGTTGAAGAAGGTGATTGAAAATATTGAAGACACTAAGAAGCTAGCCCAAATTAATGCTAAAACTCGTGAACAAAGGTCTAACAAGTTAAATGTTGAATTGAAGAACTTACAAAAGGATTTAACCTCGAGAGAGTCAATGTCCTATGTGAAGAATCAACTATGGAATAAAATCATTGAATCCATCAATGATGTTTGGCCATCAATACAAGTAATTTATGAGCAAACGTATTTATTTAAAGGCACTAAGAGGAAATTTCAAAAACAAAGGATGAACTAGGGTTCCAAACCCTAAGAGGCTCCCAGAACTAATTAAATTTCTCAACAAGAAGAAAAGCAATAATTAGAGGAGATAGAAATTACCGAGGAACAAAGACACTAGAAATAAGGCAAGCAAATTACAAAGAAGAATTTGATGAAGCAACTAGAAGAAAAATGTGAAAACATGAACATATATTACATAACCAAATTTATGGTTAAATTTTGAGATTTTGAGGCAAAGAGGTTTGCCAAACATCCTTGTTATTAATGATAAACTTATGACACAAGAAGACTACAATAAGAAGATAAGAGATCATGCAAAAGAGCAAGTAGATAAAACAAGGACAAGGAATTCTACAGGAAAGGTTTTACATAAAAATTTTAAAGATTTTTTTATCTATAGCATGAGATAAAACACCTATTTCTTATAAAACCAACATTTTATAGGCAAAGGCATGACCGAGGCAAATGAGAATTTTAGGAGGATTAAAAAGATCAAAATCATGATTAAGAATTTTGGGAATCACCACCGACTCTACTGTAAGTTTCAAATTCGTTAAAAGTATAGATAAAAACATTTTTCTGATTTACAATAAAATAAACAAGTAAATTATAGCAAGAAGGTAGCTGAAACGTTGATTAAAATATCGAGGTAAAGAGTATCGATAAGAAGATAATATTTCAAAACGTATTTGAAATGTCTTTTGCCGTTGTTGGAGACAACAAGGTAGCTTACTACACCCAATCCAAAACAACACTTCTTATTTTATTTGGATAAATAGGACGTTCCTTGCCAAGTTGTTACAACTCGTCACTATTTTGTTGTTAAAGATATTTTATTTTCCTTAGAAATTCCTATGAGTATTCTAGGATATTTTGCAAACATTTTTGTATATATATTTCATATTTTGAAGTATTATTGTGGAATAAATTGGTCAAGATTTCTTATAGTCAATATTTCTATACCTAAATGATTTTTGCAGTGTTCAAGTATAGATCGATCAAATCATCTAGCAACATATTTCAAAGATTCATGTGATGAGCCATTGAAGTGAAGTGGCTTACCGTCATTGCTTATCCTTCTTATGTTTACATGCATCCATATATGTGTTCTAAATTTGAATGATAAATTAGGAATATTATTACAGATTTGTTAAAAAGCACCCTATCTTTAACTATTTATCATTTCTATGTTTTTTGCTGATAATTTCCGCAGTAGGAAACCCTTAATTTATCCTTCGAATGACCTCTCGTCTCTACCCTTCCTTATCTGATCAAAAAAATCATTGATTTCTCTTTTATCCCAATCAAACCACTTCATCAATCGGCCTTCAAGATCTTCAATGACTTGTCTATCTTGCCCTACAAATATTTGACTTTTTACCCGATCATAGTTCTTTCGCTTGAGATTTGACTTTTCCAATGGAAAAACATATCTATCACCGTCCATCTCATTAAGTGATTTTTTCCCCACCAAACCAAACCAAACCAATTTTCACATCATAAATTATCCTAATATCATATAATTAAACAAAGTTAAATCTTTATAGAGAGAGCCCTTTTCCGAACCCCAGGAGGGCTAGATCCTAGAGTTTAAAATTAGGTCTCGTGGTTACCTCAATGTTCTTGGACTTTAAATCAAAATCTCACAACTTTAGAATTATTAGAGTGATAAATAGACGTACAACACATACACCTACACTTGGCGCATAGACACATACACTCAAAGTACAAATACATACACCTACACTCCTGTACAAATGCATTATTGACACCGCACCTAGTGTATGACATAACATATACATACATGGAGTATAACACAATGAATACACATTCCACGATACCACATGGCTATGCAATGCACGTACACATTACTACAAATACACAAAAACACAAGAAACACACACAATACCACATGTGCAACATGTACATAGTACCAAATCTCAACACAACACCACCGCAGCAACATGTACACAATAACACATGTACATAGAACCACCTACACAACGTGTAGAAAAAATCATATGTACACAAACTAACTACACAACGTGTGTACACAACACCACATGCACACAACACCACATTTATATAGCACCATATGTACACAAAACCGCATATCCAAAATATGCACAACACCATATGTACACAACACCGCATATCCAACATGTGCATAGAACCATATGTACACAACACCGCATAAACAACATGTACAAAAAACCATATATAAACAACACCACATGCACACAACATCACAAGTGGAACATGTATACCATATATACAAAAAGTACTATTGGAAATCCATAGAACACACACTAAATTTACTAAGAAACCTTTCTTCTAGTGTCTTTCCACTATTTAGGCACGTTCCAGCGTGTCGCCAATCACACTGCCTAATACACCGATGTATCCTCAAAGATATCATGTCCATAACATAAACATAGACATAGTATAAAAACATAATATCAAATCATATTCACATGATACTAACCTCATAGATATGTTAATGTTGCTCTTCCCATTCTCTTTCCTCATAAAACAAGAACTCCTTCAAGTCATTCACTCGCATAAGCAATCATTCCTCCACAATAATGATCCTTGACAACCATGTCAGAAAATGACATACATGCATACATATATACATATAAAAATCAATGTAAAATAATCATGAACCATGACGACCCCGTGAGACAAAAACATATGTTGATACATATATACATATATGTATTATCATCATAATCATAATGACAACATAATGAATATCATAAGGTTAAGGTCAAGATAACTCCTTATCCGTGCACAACATGCACAACATGCAAAACATACACAAAGTTGAGAACAATGTTTCCCCAACTTAGCCAAGGCATATGATGCCTCAAATTTATTTACTTTACCTTTCTTGGTTAATTTCCCATCATTGTCCTCGCCACCATAATTTATCCCAATGGACCCAACCAATCCAACCAACTATCATACTCTTCTTTATTTTTTCTTTATACATGCACCGAGATTCATCTAGGTCTTACATTAACCCAAGTAGGTTTCATTCAACTCTTCCCAAACTCCATTAAATTTCCTCTTCCCAACTAATTCCCAAAAATCTCAAAGAATAAATGTAAGAACAGAAATAATAAAGAAGAAAAAACATGAAAACCACAACAATAATACGATACCACAAACAAAGTGGCATGGACATACACCAGACATATACAAATCCACAATCAAGTGCAAGAATTCACAAAATACCAAAAGCACAAGACAAGAAACAAACACTATGAATCAATCCCCATGGGTTCCCAATTCTTCCAAGGGAAAGCTCAACTCGATCCTTCTCCAAGATTCCATGTAAATCTCTTTTTCCATGCACCCCGCATCATACCGCGACAAACACATACTTTCAATGCATAATTAAACAAATAAACATACTAGTTACCTTACCTTGATGTTCCAAGCACGTTGAATTGTAATCATATCCCTCAAGGGAATCCAATTCCCTTGATGGATTCAACTACAACTAGAAACCTAATTATTATACCTATCAAACATGTTCATGAATTTAGTGCATATTCACATAATGTCGATGGAATCAAGGTTAATAAGAATTGACAGGGTGAAAAACTTAGACTTATTCATTTGGAATTGTGGTTTTAAACATTGCCAAATTAATTCTCACCAAATTCATTTATTTTAAGTTTTACCTTCTTGTAATTGGGTTTTACTATCTACTATCACATCACCTAGTTGTTACTTATATAAATAAATCAATTGTTACCTTGTGTTGCTAATGCCAAGCATGTTTCCCCGCAACTACTCACACATGTCAATCACATGTTCCAAATATAATGAAAGCATATCTATTAATTTGAAATAAAATCCTTTAATGTGATAACAAACATGTCATAATCAACAATCAACTCACAATCATAGTCATAATACTAAAACTAGCACCTACTTGCACTCAAGTTCATATCAACTCAAGCCCTCAAAGACATAATGAGTTAGTACATCCATATTAAAACAATATCATTCTTCACAAGAACATGGTAGAACATATTTATATCATGCAAAAATCAATCATTCCAACAACAAATAGACTACATAATAGACACCAAACTCTCAAACACCAAATAGATTACATAATCAAACATTCAAGCACCAAGTAGATGACAAAAAGTAAACCTATGCCTTAATGTATCTCGAGAGGATACCTTTTCTCGCAAAAAATCAATCTATATTAGCACGATATAACTTCACAAAAGATATCAACTCAAACATAACAATGCCATGATGTACATAACAATAATTATCTAACATGTCCACATCATAAACTCATAAACAATTGGTATCTATGCACAACAATCACAAATGCACAAAATACCTAGATTAGTACAACACAATATCACAAATAGGTCGAATCATACTTAATTTACATAACCATAATGATATGCATAAAGTGAGTACATATTAACACGATACTCAGAACATCAATATTAAAATAAATGACCATAACGTCATATGACCCCGAAATGCATACAACAACAAGTTGATACCATTCATGACTATCCGACACATATTCATATGGCCAAATTGATAAATAACATCTATCATACATGTAACCATAAAAAGTAGAATGATAGGCATGTACATAACCCTAACGATATAAAAATCCATTAACTAACATACATGCACACTCAACATACAAACTTGTATGACAATTTTCTCTTACCCCGAGGTCCAAGCACAGAATCCCCGCTTCTAATGACCGCTTCTCCTACTCTATCTTAGCCAACATATCAACATCATAACATACCAACACATCATGATGACACAAACTACATAATTGCTTTCCACTATGATGCATGCTCGACCTACCATGCATGCATAACCATAACCATGAAATGCATTAACAACATACAGACACTAACATGCATAACAAATGGGTATACAACCAACATGCATTCATGACAAAAACATCCCAACAAAGAACACCATCACTTCTACATGGAAACACAAATGTAACAATGACCACCACCATGCATACATAACAAGCACATAAACCGCAAGCATAAATAACTCATATGCAACCGACATGTATGCATGAAAAACACATCCCGTCCATCCAATCGAAGGGTCAACCATGCTTCGATACCACTTTGTGACACCCCGTTACCCAAGTTAATCAAGTCCACTAGGGTAAACATGTGATGAGAGGCTACTATGATTTGATTCAAATCCCCATGTAAAGTTAAGGAAGTGGAACCGACATAATGGAAACCAAATCGACCTTCCGCACATGCTACAAAATATTTAGGAGTCACCAACCCTTCCGTGTGACCAACCCCGAGACAACTCAACATTTTAATAATATGGACCCTCAACCACTCCCATGACAATCCATGCATGTGACCGAGGCCTTTCAATTTCTCCCACAAAGAAGGCATGCGAACAACTATACACTTTTCCTGTGAATTCTCTAAGCCAATCGTTTCGGAGCTAGGTCCCAAGCCATTGTCCACAACTTCAAGGAAACTTTCAAAAATTAATGATAATAAAGGGAAAAAATCCCATAATGTAATCACTAGTCCAAGTAGTTTATCTAACTCCCTACTATCCATGACATTAATTTCATCAAAAATGTCAAAAATAAGTAATCTATAGCTCATAACAACACATCTTAGCATAATGTCTCATACTTATCTAATATTCGTAAAGAAGCATTGTTTCCTTATCACACTAACATTATCATATATTAGCTCCATATATTCATTGTACATTCATTTTCTAATCAAACATGATGAGAGACAAACATCAAGTCTCATTTAGCATAGTCATAACCATCATGTAACCAACAAAAATAACAAGGATATAACAATCATAAAAAACACATATGAACCAATACATTTACACATGAAATACCATGGAGAACGAGCTCTTATTAGTGAATGCAAAGGTCAAAAGTCGTGACCCCACGAACCACCCGACCATAGGTTGGGATGAACCAAATATTTCTTTCCTACCCAATCAACCTCATGCCATATTCCAAACATCAATGTGGGACTCAAAAACCAAACCACCCAGGGTTTCCCTCAGATTTACCAATCCCCACCGTATTACTAGGACCTAAAACAAGCATGGATGCCTTCGCGTATTTCTCCACCCACAGCCAAGTGAGTACAATTTTTCCCCGCCTAGAGTTTGTAAGCTTTATCATATATCCTATCATTCACAAGCTCAGATTCATAGGTCTACCATGACTCCACCCCCAGGATTTACTCTATATCCCGACACAGTTACCGATCGAGGATTCCTGTGCTCGATCGAGGGCACACACATCTAGATTCACCATCCCGCCATCTGATCGCTGGGGATTCCTAGCCTACCGAGGTATAAAAAATATGGCTTTACCACAAATCACCCTTTCTCCATTCCATGGATTCCTCAGGCTTGTGCTATTTTTTTTAGAGACCACCACCTCGCTCCGAAACCATCCGTAAATCAAGCTTAACCAAATATAAGAGAACCCACCACACTATTTTTATCCGTAAATGGCAAGTGCAAGGTTGAATAACATTGTCACATTTGAAAATCCCATGCTACTGATAGCAAGAGAACCAAATACACACATGCATGTACCATGATGCCAAATCTAGCAAGGAAATCACACATGCAACTCTGATACCTACAATTAATCTCGTTGAAGTTATTTGATATTTCTCTTCCTCGTTTGGATCTTTGATTCCCTTTTCCTTATTGGTCCTTCTTTTTATTTCATTGATTCAATGCTAGAGTGCTCAAATAAAACTCTCAGTGTCCAAGAGTGAGAGAGAGAGAATAGAGATATAGCTCCAAAATTGAACCGACAAAAGGTACCAACTCCATCCTCGAAACATTTTTATTAATGAGGTCTCTAATTTCTTCGATTTTCATTTATTTTCCTTAATTTTCCTTCTCTCACATAAAAAAATGTGACATTTCACCTTCCTTTTCTCCCTAATTTCCATTACTTTCATAAATAAATCGCCAAAATTTCCCATTTTTCCATTCCGAAGCATTTTCCATTGCCTTCGCTAATTTCCTTAGCCATAATAAACCAAATGAACACCCATACTCAGGGATGTTTTTCCCAACAAATACTACTGAATACATGTACCATGACTCAAGTTGTTATTTTTTCCCTTTATTAACTTTATTTACAAAGGAATTTTTTACTACGATTGTTACAATACCATCTCCTAGCCTTCAAGTGAAGGTCCACAAAATTTACATCCATGATATATTGTTACATATATAAATATATAATAAAAAATGTAATTTACTAGATAAAACTCTCGCCTTGATAATCATATATGGTGTAAGCACATATGCCATACAATGTAAAACTCTCTTTGTTGCTACGGTCTTGATAAATCGCACACATGTATCCCTTCCCATAATTTATTCAATTCATCTACCAATGGTTGTAAGTAGACATCCATATTCTTCACTTTTTCTTCTACCAAGGACTATGAGAGCCAACATAAGATGTTCATTCTTCATGGAAAGCCATGGGGGATATTGTTATTCATCACTATTACAAGCCAAATAATATACTTGGTGTTTTGGAGGGAATATGGGTTGACACCATCCATGGCTATGGCCGATTCGTAGAATTCGTACTTCATCCTTGAATTTTTCAAGCCATGTATCCTTCTATATGCTTCATGGTATTATTGAATCTATTGGGATTCACATAACTCATGAGTCACTTTCAGGTGAGGTATGCCATCCCTACAACATAGCTAATTCTTTGCAAAAAAAGAGTCTTTGAATTCTGGGATTATAGGCATATGCCTCAATATCTTATGAGGAGGACCATGTGATTTACCCATTTTTTTAATTACGATACCTATCATGCCCGCATTTTAGACATATATATTTGTGCATATTATCCTATATATATACTGTGATAATTACGACATGGATGATACAATATGTACTCACCACCCAACATTTTCAACAACTTTTGCCTCTTCATAGCTACCCGACAAGACATTCACCATGTTGTCACCGATTGAACTCCTGCCGAAAGAGGTGCAATTCCGAGGTAACTTTATACCACGCTAGCTCAAGTAGCTAGCCCTACTAGTCCAGAAGAGGGTTCTCTCCATATAACCGCGCTCAAAATGGATCGAGGAAAGAAGATTTTAGGCTAGGTGTAGCTGTGGCTTTGATTTGATTGTATAGGGTTTGCCGGATCGTAGGAGTCAAACAATTAGGGGCAAGGAAATTTGCTAAAATTTGTAGGAGTTCTAAGGGGAAAGGAAAGTAGAAGGTTTGACATTTTAAAGGATGATTATGGTGAGGGGTGAATATATCGATGAGGAGTTAGGAAGAGCATCCGAAATGAATTCTCCTAACCGAAAGTAAAAAAACTATGCAAAATTTCCCAAAACAGAGCATGAAACATGAATTTTTTCCTTTCAACTTGAAATAAAGCATATCATAGACATGAAAATGGTTTATGAGATACAATACATTCATACAAATGATAACAAAGAAGAAACTATGTGAAACATCGTATACCACATGGATCCCAAAGAAATACGCAAATTTCTATTAAAGTCCAAGCCAACCGATACAAAAATGTCTCTTGAGATGCCAAAGCTCCAAGTGATTCCAACCTCTACAAATGATTCATAAAATACATGATAAAGAACTCAAAAATCACTCTCCGTAGCTCCAAGGAGTTGAATCTATGAGGATAGGATCAATTTCACCTACTCCCCAAACAAGAATCAAGACTAGAAAGACCCAACAATTTGCCTCTAAAAAGAGAGGAAATGTATCTAATGGACCTCAAGAGGACTTCATCTAAATGTATATAACCTAGATAAAAATAAAAACATGACATTTAAATTCACCATGACCATTTACATCAGTAATTTTCTCATTTTTCCCAAGCAAAAAAGTCAAGAAGTCAAAATTTTGGTCAAAGATGATGAAAAACTACATTTTCCCGGTAAACACCGTAGCGCCATGACACAAACAATATCCTATCTTGTAGGCAACGTTTGGAGGCCTTTTACCAATGTCACAATCAGCTCCATGATAGCTCATTGAAATCTCTCTAAGTATAAGCCTAAATATGTCTCCATTTTCCAAAATGGTGTCCATATGGCATGTCGAAAAAAACATGTTCTCCCAAGACTTGTAAACGCGTTGAAGTACAAGGAAAACAAAGGCGAAACATGTTTTTTTCGTGTTTTTTTCCTTTTTGAGGGACTAGTTCTCCTCCAAATAGCTCCTAAATACTTCGAATTAATTTCCTCATCATTATGAACATAATGGTGGTGGCCACTTTGGCAATTTTATGCCCCAAAAAAAGAGCACAATGCCATGGCGCCTGAAAGCATTTAGTGTATCTCTATTTGTCAAAATTGCCAAAACTGGGGAAATTTGCACTAAAGTGCCAAATGTGCCAAAATTTGTCCAAAATTTTGAGGTTACTTGCTGATCAAGGGTTGGGAGGCATGAAGAGAGACCTCGCCAGCATATCTAACCTCTCCTTCTCCTTTTTCTCAGCCAAAAGCTTGAATTTTTTCACATGGGCTCTTTTTGAGTTTGTCCCTTGAAATTTTGTTCCTCATGGCATAATGTTTATTGCTATTTCTTCAATGATTGTATTTTTGAGCCTTGACCAATAGCTTCTCCAAGTAAGAGCCTGACCCTCTCAAACCATGCTTATTTTCCTCTTTAAGAACTACTTTGGTGATTTTGTCTACATTTTCCTCACCCAGTAACCAACCGAAATTCATGCTCTCTCTCATGTTTTCCTCCTCATCATCAATGTTTAGCTCTATTTACTCTTCTCATCCTTTCTATCTCGTTGTGTTGATGAATAAGGCATGGCCCCTTTCACTCCAAGTGAATCAAACACGGGCTATGACTCTCTTGATAAGTATGTACCATCGTGCCCAAATCAACCCTCTTAGGCTTGATTATTTTACCTCTACTAGGTTGCCATGATATATTTGGTGTTAAAACCCTAGGGATATGATGAATGAAATTAAGGAGTGTGAATTGAATGGAGGTGTGGGGAAAATGAAGGAAATGTGAATATGCAAGGGAGCCTAGGCACAGTGAAAACCCTAGGGTAAATGGAATAAAAAATGAAGGGAATATGGATTTGAAAGGAGAAGTCGTGACAAATGGAGGAATTGATAATGTGAATGATAACCTATGTCTAAGAAAACCCTACGATCTTATAGATTTTACTGACATGTGTTTAGGGACATGAGTATGGAAATATGAATGAAAATGAATTAAGGAAATGAAACTAGGGTTTCACAGTTAAATAAACACTTCAAATCTTTAGGAATTTCAAATATATGAGAATAGAGGTGATTTAGGGTCCAATTACTGATTTAAAGCCTTTGAAAAAAGTGGGAGGAGATTTGAGCTTGTTGGAGGTGGTGAAACTCTTTCAAAACTTTGTGTAAATGTGCAAATACCAAGTTAAACGCGTGTACCACCAAGGCAACATCTTAAGGACTACATTGAGGCTTCCTTACCCAAATTAAATTAAATATTTTATGTTATTATCCCATATAATTTCCAAATATACCTTTTTCATTTTTATTTTTGAGCGGATTTTCATTGTCAAAAAATTGATTTTCCACTGGCTTTTAAAAGTGTTGAATGAAGGTGCAACATGAGGTGTTGGTGCAGCCACGCTTGGAGGCTTCTCAACTCCCAATTGAGCTCAAGTGATAGCTCATTGGAAAGAGTGCCTCTACCATGTTGCCCAGCTCACCCATCACAAGTCATTTGGAGATTCCAGCCATGAGAAAATGTGATTCTTCACAATGTTCCTGCATGTAGCAATTCTCCTGTACCCGTATTTTTGACATTTATCTAAAACCATGACACCTAAAAAACCCGAAGGATTTTCATTTATTTATTACCTATTAGGGACAAAAACCTCGTGTCACTTTTTTTAATTTCATCTATGTTTATATAAAACATATTTTGAAGCAAAAACTGCCCTATGAGTGGCAAATGGTTTGATTCTTTGAATGCATTTCTAAAAATGATGGAGACATGATCTTATGAGTTAAATCATTTCACAATTAAAATGAGGAATTTAAATTATGGCTCCTCTTCTCATATACATATTTTTCATAGCAAACCCAGATTTAGTGGGAGAGGAATTAGCTAGGCCGTGAACAATGATGACTTGGGCACCCTTGGGAAAAGACAACTCACCTTTCACATTTCCATGTGCTGGGTGTGGATTTATGAGTCGGAAGCCGTTAGAGACCAATATCATGATAGTATGCACAGAAGAGGATCATTAGGCATATAATTTTGAAGGAAAATGGGACACTGGCTGCGGACAACCGCCAAAGGAAAATTTTTATATCATGACCTAATAGAATGATTAAAAATTTTTAGAGTGGACATCTAAGATGCAGCCATGAAAAATGTGTTTTGATCCCCCGGTAAAGTATGAAAATACCGACACTAACATTGGCTCTGAAATTTCGGGGATGGTAGCTCCCTGGAGGGCCAGAAAACCATAGACCAAGTGCCTATCCACCGGGCATGGAGTCAATAGCTAAAAAACAACCGAATACCGAAAGAAACTTGACTCAATAAACTCAACCGACTCTAATAAAACACAACCGACAAAACTCAAAAAAGATGTCAGAATCGAGCTTTTTCAACAAAAAGCTACTCTAATTGATCCATACATCACCTAATCAAGTGAAATGGAAGAACCACGGCAACCATGTAAGAATTTGGCCGATATTTGAATTCTCCGTAAGTGCTTTCATGAGCAAGAAGAAAGAACTACTAAAGACAAACTCTCCCATGAAATCATTTTACCGTACCCAACGCTATGCAAAATTAGAAGCACGAGCCCAAATGACTGACTCCCACAATGTTGCAAAAGGAACTTCATAGGAATACATATTGATTTGAAACCCATCTAATACGTTATCGCTTTTATGCTCTAGGTAGTTCTACACTAGGTTTTAAAAATCTTCCTAACATCTCAGGTTTTCTCTTCGATGACTCATATCAAGTTGACAAAAGGATCTTGAAACTCCTCGTGAATGGTTAGTTTTTCTGGCGCATGATCAACAAAAAACAAGAATATTCCTCATTACTCTCCCGATATGATCGCAAATCTTGGTGTGAGCTGTAATGAAACACTTGGTCGGTAGCAAAACACCGAAGTCATTCGTCGGATCAGGTTTATATCAACACTCTTTTGTGCCCACAATATCTAATGGAGAGTAAATTTTTGGCAGAGGATTATTTCCAACACATCAGTTATTAAGTCATGAAAAATTTTAAAAATATTGTTGCAACCTATTTTCCAATGTTTCTAATGAGACCGCATGAATTTCTACAAGTTTCTCATCATTTTCTTTTAGAGATATTATGAAAATTTTCCTTTAAAAACCGAAATGTTTCAAAACACAATGGTACAGAATCATCTTGTATCATTTGATCATATGTTTCACCTTCCAAGCCTTTATCCGCAACTTGAAATTCAGAATGGTATTCATGGGCCGCAACTGAGCTAAGGAGGATTCTATGTCGCAATGGATTTCAACCATTTCAGGAGAAGGTTTCTCATTAACAACTTTCTCAAGAAGTTCATTATCTACCTCAACCTCAACATCAAAAATGAAAGACTATCGATTTCTAATCTTGGAAAAATTTTTCGTAAAATTGAAATGAAGCAAAACATAAAGACAAGTATCTTTCACTTATTTCAAAATTTTTCAGCATTTTTCATCATCAATGTCATCATAAATATGCACTCACCGATCACCGTTTTCGAGCCGTCAAGCCGAACTTCTCCTCCTTCCACAAACCAACTACCGATTGCTTTGCAAGATTAGCTTTGTTCGGAGAACATAATCATCATAATACCGATCAAACTTTGCGAATGATCAATATAAGTAATTTCACCCATCATACACATTATATTATCATATTGTTTCTCCTTAGATTGATCTACAAATCCATTTTATGATCTATAAAGGGTCGGGATTAGCAAGGTGAAAATCTTTAGGGTTTTCAATATCTTCTTTTTCCGGGGATAAGTGGGTCATGATGATCTTAAATGAAAAATATGTCTCTCATGGTGATCCTTTGCATCATTTCTCTATTGTACTTACCAAAATGTCGAGCTTTACCTTTGAAGATGTCTCGATGCTCTAAAATGTTATTCTTCTCTTTCTTCCTTTCCACTTTGCCCTTCGATCAACATATGTCTCTACATCTTTTGCATTGTTCTACATATTTTCAAGTGTTTCGTTGCTTTTCTTCAGTTTAACTCATTTGGACAAAGTATCCGGTAATGTAAAAATAGCCGAGCTTAAGGGGGTCTTATATCAAGAGGGTATCGAATAATAGACTTGATTGAATCGAACAAAACCATTGTACTATCTCCTAGTTGTCTTTTCAAATTTGGGTCGTTATTTCTTTTAGAATTAGGAAATGGTTTTGTTTGACCACCCATCTATCAAGGAAAAATTTGACGAATCATGTGGAAATCTAAGATACTCCACAAGCAGTAAGATTTTGAACCAACTCTTGGACTTACCTTGCAAGGAAAGAGAAAAATAGTCTAATAATTTTATTATCCTCTTCTTCTATCAACTTCAAAATTTCAAGGAAAGTCTCAAAATTTTGCATATGTATCTCAACAATGATGTTGTCATATTCACCATCAAACCTCGGAAGATATAGGTAATGATTTTCTGGGAAAGCATGGAGTATAGGAGGTAATATGAGTGGTTTTTATCGATCTGGAATTTTTCAAGGTGTAGGAGTATGTATAGAAGTTGTAGGATCAGTATTAGTATCTTTAGGCTTATTAATTTGAATATGGTCATCATAGAATTCAGAAAAAGGATGTGGACCAAGATCAAAGAAAAACTCGGTATTTGTTGAATCTTTAATTAAACTGAGAGGGGGGGGGGGTGAATCAGTTTAATACATGCAATAGCCTTTTAAATTTTCACCAGAGTTATTTACAGCTTTAATATGTGAACAATCTTATTTGCATCCAATATTAATTTATTGTGACACCATACTTAAGTTGAAAGCAGCAAGAAATTAAGCAGATTGAAATAATCACATCAACACATAAGAAGCACACATAGAGACAACAGATGTAAGTGGAAACCCATAAAGGGAGAAAACCACATCTTATTATTGTTGTGATGCAAAGGCAAGCTCCAACTCCCTCTCACCACTGTTTTCTATAGGCACCAACCTACAGGAGGCTCTATCCTCAATTCTGCAAGCTACAACTTGCAAGGAAGCACCAACTCCTTCAATTTTCTGCAGACACCAACCTACAGGAGGCTCCAACCTCAGTCAGCTACAACTGACAGCTATCAAGCTTCAACTTGATAGGGAAGCTCCAACTTCCTCAATTTAACAAACTGAATGTTTGCTGATTTACCTCTCATATCAGCTCTGTTCTGTAGCTCCTCTTTCTGCTCTTCTTTTCTTGATCTTCTCTGCTTCACTCTTCTGTATTCTGCCTTCTCTTTCTTTACTCTTACCTCTGCTCCAAAAAAAAAAAAACTTCTTCTGCATATCAAGATGATATTATTTATAGATTTCCTCACATGACTGTTTGTATTCTACTTGGAATTTGAAATGGAAAGTCATGTCTCTTTGCCTTCTGCCTTCTCACTCCTTTTATCAGCTCACTCAGAAAAATGTAAGTGTAGGTGCTTATTTTAATATTACAGTGGGATTTTGTTTTCTTCCGGAGACTTGCCAATGCATCACAACAATATAAATCAATTAAAATATTACATTTAATTACAATGAGAGCTCCAGCTCAACTCATACAGTCTTTTGGATCACTGCGCATTTGTATTTTCTTTGACTGTGTCTTTCTTTTCTGTGACTGTGTTTTATCTCTTTTCAGCTCTGTTTGCTCTTCTGTCCTTTGCTGTGGTGTAAATGTTGCATACGTGTAACTGTGCCTTTTATATCAGTGTATTTTATATAAATATGTAACCGTTGACAATAAGTCTGGGCAAATTCCAGCCCTTTACACACAACAAGTGTCTTGTTGATGTGGCGAGTTCCGCAGGCCGGAACATACATATATTACAATTGTATTATATTGATAATCGCCCTCCCGTTATGCTGAGGCCCGTGGGTCTACATACCACACGACTTATTTTAATATCATCGCAACCATCGATTTATATATATAACCCAACTTTCATTACACTAACGGTCTTTTAATATGCCTTTAAATCAACTCTCGGCATCCTTATATAAGGTTTTAACAAGAAACTGACGCTTCTATTATAATCAATGAATAATCTTGCTAAGACTTAACAAATTCTCTTTCGGGCCCACCTGACATGTTTTCCGATGCATTAGTTCTCCTCCGATTGCGATTGATCGCTCCTGCTCTGATTGCGATTAGAACACGGATGCGATTTGCACATATTAACTCCCGAATATAATAGGATCGGGTCCGCCACTTGATCGGAGCATATTACAAAGGACTTGCGATTAATCGGAAAGTTCCGATGCGATTAGCCGGAATTCAAATATATATAAACCATCGTTAATACACCCATCGGGTCCGGAACTTCAACCAAATGCAATCGGGGCGCATCATAGAAAAGTTCCGATTGCGATCAGAACACGGATGCGATTTGCATCTATTAGCTCCTGTTTATAACCGGATCGGGTCCGCTATTTCAATCGCAATCGCAACTTTCTGTTGCGATGTTCCGCTGCCCTTGCGATCTCCGATTGCGATTGGGGAGGGGTCCCACCTTATCAACTTTGTTTTATGCGCTTCACTTATATAACATAATATATATGCCTTGGACCTTTGCACCATACGTAATGCGCGGCATTTATATGTAAGATGATGGATATATATATATATATATATATATATATATATATATATATATATATTTTCCGCTGGAGTGAAGCGATTCCCGGAATAAGTTTGAGTTATATTATAAGTATAATGCCGGTTGGATTGTGCGATTCCCGGAATATGTTTATGTTATATTATATGTATAACGCCCGGCTTGGGGTATGATTCTCGGAATTATACATACGACTGTATCTGCCGGCTTGGGCGATTCTCGGAATTCTATAACGGCTCTGCTTTTGCCTCTGCCTCTGCTGCTCCTGTCGCTCTGCCTCTGCCTCTATTGCTGAGATAACGGTTCTGCCTCTATTATATTCGTTTGCTTGAGCACTGCCTCCTTTTCTTGAGCGCTGCCTCCTTTGCCATCAATGACAACATTTCCAACAGTATTTACACTTTTTGA